>JAOWBW010000365.1:635952-1057078 GCA_026119855.1 Campanula takesimana | reverse complement strand
ATTTTGGGAAAGGTGGACTTCTAGCGTATCGTCTTGCGTTACCGTCATCCTTAAGACCGGTTGCACAACGTTTTCCACGTTTCTATGCTTCGGAGTATGTTCATGATCCGTCTCACGTGTTACCGAGTGTACCGGAGGATATTGAGCCCGATATGACTTATTGAACGACCGGTCCAGATCCTAGATTCTAAAGTTCAAGAGTTGAGGAGCAAAAGCATTTCATTGGTTAGATTTCTATGGAGAATCATAACATCGAGGAGTCGACGTGGGAGCTCCGAGTTGAGATCGAAGGAAATTTCCGTGGCTTTTCGTTTAAGGTGAGTCTCGTTAAAATTCGGGTCGAATTTTCTTTAAGGGGGAGTGAATGTCATGACCCGAAATCTAGGCTCTATTTTATTAGTAATTAAATGATTATTATTTAATTATTTGCTTATTTATTTATTTAAATTATTATTTATTTAAATATTTATGTGTGCAATTTATGTGTTATAATATTATGCCTAGCATTTTATTCGAGTTATTTGGGCTATTGTGGAAGTGTTGAGTCTTAAGTCGTTAGTCGGGAGTGTATAGGTAATTGTGCTAGTTATGGGGGAAGGGGGCTAGGTGTAACATTTCCATCTTCTACTTCTCCTACTCACCTCCCTCACCCTACTCTTTTACCCCTCACACTCTCACCTCCATCTCTCTCTACTCTCTCCCTTTTATATGGTAAGTTTCTTCTCTTCTTCTCTCTTCTTTTTCTTCATCTTCCTCTCATAATCTCTCATTTCTTAAAACATGAACCTTGTTTAGATCGTCGATAGGATCGCATAGAACCAAAAAGAATTGAATTCCGTCAACTTGAGATTTATCAAGTAAGTTACTTTTCCCCATTTTAATGCTAAAATGTTCATATCATGTTTAGTTAATGTTTGATGTGTTATATTTGAAGTTTGGTTGGGTTTTGAATTTATTGAGAATTTATTTTGGGTTTTTGATCAAAAATGGTGAAATCTTGAATGTTGGGTTTAATCTTGATTTTTGTTGTTACATAAGTCTTTTTAGACTTACAAGTGTTTTTGGTACATTAGTAAACTAGTTGGAAGGTTGAAATTTTGGTTGAAATGTGTTTTGGGTTAAAAATGGAAGAACCCAGTTTGTTCTTCCCGATTTTCGGCAGACCAGAGCATTGTGCGACCGCCCAAAAATGCTTGGGCGACCGCGCATCTTTCTGAAAGCTTTTGTTCTTGTTTTGAGGGTCTTTGGGCGACCGCACAGTCCATTTTGGGCGGCCGCCCAGAACCTCTGAAAGTTCTCATTTTGTTAAATTGTGTGATTGAAGAACGCGTTTGGGTCTAAGTCTTGGGTGTCCTTCTAGTTGACCTTAGTGATCATTGTGGTACACTCTAGTGATATAATTGAGTCCTTCGTGATCAAGTTTGTGTTTGAAATCAATTAAGTGTTAATTGTCATTGTTGGAACACGTTATTGATTGGATTTGATTCTTTTGTGAATAAATACGATATGGGATTTGATTAAAGTATCGTTTTGGGAATGTGGTTCGTCCTTGATGGGTTGTTTGTATTGGTTTACCTTTGTGGTGATTTAATTGGAATGGTTCCCTACTTTGGAACCTAAGTTTGTTTAATCATGCTAAATTATTATTACATAGCATTTATTTGGAAGCCCAGCTGGCATATTTGTTGCATCGGGCGATGGGAAGGATTATAATGGCAAAGCCAAGTCCATTATAAAGTTACCATTGTTTTGCCCTTACTATACCCCTTTTCCAGATTGGCCATGGAAAAGTCAAGTTAGCGTTCCCTTGTGAATGTATCTAGCTATCGGGCATGACTTTGTGTCATGGTCCTTGTCCTTTGTGACACTTTTTGGTTATTAGTTCCGGTACCGGGGGTTTCTCTTCGGCTTTCATGCTATTATGAAGATGATGATTTGTTGATTATTGAAGCTGCGCAGCGATCCTTTATTTGGATGTTCCGGTTTGGAAAACCTTGGCTATATCCTTTGTTATGTGTTTATTTCCGCTGCTATCTGTTATGTGATAAATGCTATGTGCTATGTGATATTTATTATTGCTTATTGTATATTGCATCATAGCATGTCATGTAGTTGCATTAGTAACTTATTGAGATTTATCTCACCCCCTTTTCTTTTATCTTTGTTTTTCTTAACCCCCCCCCCAGGTGCTAAGGAATAGTCTTGCTTGTCACGAGAAAGAGGACGTCGAGTGTGGATCCATTCTTTTGGGGAAGGTTGATATAGGTTGGTTTACATTATGTAAATGTGTAACCATTTTGGGATAGTTGTACCAAACAATGACATCACTAAGAATTGTATATTTGTATTTTGTTGGGCATAAACTTGTGGAAGTTTATGATAGTTGTAATTGGTTTTTATCAAACTTGGTTTTGTAAAACTTTGGATAATTACCTTTTGGTATCTAATGGAATTTTTAATTTCGGTATTTGTCAGTTTTGGTTTTAGAGTCGACGTCCAGATCGCGGTCTAGGGCCCGCGGGGTCCGGGGTCGCGACATAAGAGGTCAAAGGGTGGTAAGGTTGACCTAGGAGGTCAAAGGTTGACCTAGGGGGTCAAAGGTTGACATAGGGGGTCAAAGGTTGGCTTAAGAGGTCAAAGGTAGATAAGGTTGACGTTGGAGGTCAAAGGTTGGGAAGGTTGACCTAGGTGGTCAAAGGTTGACCTAGGAGGTAAAAAGGTAGGTAAGTTGACCTAGGGGGTCAAAGGTTGACTTAAACGAATAAGATTGACCTAAGGGTCAAAGGTTGACTTAACGGATAAGATTGACCTAGGGGGTCAAAGGTTGGCCTAAGAGGTCAAAGGGTGGTAAGGTTGACCTAGGAGGTCAAAGGTTGACCTAGGGGGTCAAAGGTTGGCCTAAGAGGTCAAAGGGTGGTAAGGTTGACCTAGGGGGTCAAAGGTTGGTTTAAGAGGTCAAAGGTAGATAAGGTTGACCTTGGGGGTCAAAGGTTGGGAAGGTTGACCTAGGTGGTCGAAGGTTGACCTAGGAGGTCAAAGGTAGGTAAGGTTGGCCCAGGGGGTCAAAGGTTGACCTAGGAGGTCAAAGGTAGATAAGATTGTCCTAAGAGGCCAAAGGATGGTGGGATTTTGACCAAAGCGGGTCGAGATGAAGTGAGCGATGGACCTTAGAAGTCGTCTAGATGTAATGCACATTTTATTTTGCGAAAAGTTTTGCATTTATTTACATCCTAAATGGTTGGTCTAAGGAGTGTCCTAATCTCTATGTGTGGGTTGACACGGTAAGGTAAAAGGTTCCCACTGTTCGCGGAACATACACGGTGAGTGGAGTAGACGAGTGACTCGAAAAGAGGGCGGCAGTAGCGCACAAATTCCTGCACATCGAATACTCCGGTAATGGGGACCTGTGCAGTGCTGACACAGACTAGTGGTAGTGTGAGGCAAGAAACTAATTCTTTTTAGGGAGAAAAGAGAGAAGCTTTGAACGTTTGAATGATGCGATGCAATGCATGAGAGAGAGAGAGAGAGAGAGAGAGAGAGAGAGAATAATGTACAAGGGAGCATAGCATAGTTTTGTTTGACCCTAATACTAAAGCGAAGATAACAGGGTACATGGTACAAGGTACAAGGTACCAGTATTAACATGGCAGAGTGCGCGGGTGCATGTGTAAACATGGCTTAACTGTAGGGGGCACGTGAAAACATGGCAAGTGTGCAGGTGTAAACATGGCAGGTGTGTGCACGTGTAAACATGGCAGGTGTGTGCACGTGTAAACATGGCAGGTGCGTGCACGTGTAAACATGGCAGGTGCGTGCATGTGTAAACATGGCAAGTGTGTGCATGTGTGGTGTGTGCATGTGTAAACATGGCAGGTGTGTGCATGTGTAAACATGGCAAGTGTGTGCATGTGTAAACATGGCAAGAATCATGATGTGACGAAAGTTAGACCCACTAAGTTTGAAAAAGTTTCAAAGCAGTCCCCAGCAGAGTCGCCACTGTGAATACGTGTGTTTGAATTTGGGATATTCATAGCAACAATTAAAATATGAGAGTCGCCACGCCGTTTTAATTAAAGCCAAAACATTGAAAAAAACATTTTTAGTGGGTTCGGGGGTCAAATTACAACAAGAGAAGAATATTAAGCGTTATCACTCCTATTTCCCGAACGATCGGTCTTTCTACCATGATGAATGTGTTAGTAGTATGTTAGTGTTTGAGACCGGATCCGAAGATTGCCTACGTTCCTCTCAATGTGAGAAGCTCAGGTCAGCGTAGTTCGAGAAGAATTTAGAATATGCAGAAGAATCGGGATCATGCATAATGAGGGGGGAATTACCTAAAGATTAGGGTTTAGAAGTAGTTCCTAGATCATCCTCGGGTTGATGAACCCTAGATCATCATCGGCTATGAAATAACATGTAATTATGAAGATCGCCACCCTAAATATGGCATAAATAAGGTTTTAATCTAGAATATGATGAATATGCGAAGAACATATTATGAACATATGAATGTCATGAAGAAAATATGAATAAAAATGTTAGGAACATGAATATTATGAAGAACACATGAATAAACATATTAAGAATATGAATATTATGAAGAACACATGAATAAACATATTAAGAATATGAATATTAAAGATCTACATTAGAAATAATGCAAGAACATGAAGAAAAGTTAGAAAACTTACCTTTGTTGTCAAGAAATAACCTTGGATCTTCTTGGGATTCTTGAGAGTGTTTTTGGAGGCTTGAATGACTTGATTTGGGAGCAAAATCGTCACTTGTGGGCTCTAAATTCGGATCCCCCTATTATGAGGCAAGGGAGGTCTTTAAATAGGAAACTGATGGAGAGATCTAACGGTCCAGATCATCCGGGGCGGATGTGGCCGCGTGGCCAAGATGGAGGGCGGCGGCGAAAGTGGCCGCGTGGCCATCGTTGCGCGCTGACTTGAAATTCAAGCTAGGGTTTTACTGTTCATACAAGGCAACCCTAAATGTCCATATTTAATGTTTTCTAGAACATTGAGCTATTTTTGGGAATCCGGGACAAGTCTTTGCAAGGTTTCTAATTCCTATAAAGTCCTTGTATATTTGGGAAAGCCCTAATAAACTCATTTTCAGATCGGGTACTAACAGAAACACACTTTCACAATTTAAGAAAGAACTATATGGAATTTATTTGTGAATTATTTTGTTCCTCAATCAAGGATGTCTTAGAACAAAATAAAAATCTCTCTCAAACTCTTTGAGACTCACAAAAGCACTAGTAAGGATGGTCTGGCCGAATTGGGGTTTTTATACACAATTAAGACCTATTCCAAATAGATAACTTGTGCCAAAAACCTTTTCTTCGAATTAGGAGTTTTTCTGCCGCCAGACCGAGCGCCCGCCTGGTCCAAACCCAAGCGCTCGCTTATTTGACCAGAAGGCCCAGATCTTTTCAGAATTCATTCAAGCGCCCGCCTGGTCCAACATAAGCGCCCGCTTGGTTGACCAGGAAGCCCAGAATTTTTCCAGAAATTCCTTTGAGGTCCTTCGACCCTAAATTCCAATATAGTCCTCTTATTTAAGATTCGTTCTATTGTGTGTGACCCTCTAGGATTATACTAAGTTGGCAATGGGCTCAAACATGATCCCATAAGATATGATTAGGTTCTAGCAAACCGTCACACCTACCCAAATAGTATAACTAGATACAAGTTCGCATTCCTTTAGAATATGTCATAATCCCTTTGTCCACGATGTCATTGAACACAAGTCATGGTCAAACAGTCAACTTGTCTTGTTCAATACTTTCTCGATTCCGAATATGTTGATAATTCAAATGCTATTGATCCAATCAATCCATTTGAGTCCGGCCGAACATTTCATCAACATCATTCCTTCGAGGGGCCTAAGCTTGACATCTCTCCGTGGAGGGACAAATCCATTTAGCTTATTATTCTTCCCAACGGGATTCCGATTATGCCAATCATACACTTTATAACTACCGTGTTAAGATAGCGTTTGAATATGTCAAACACAATGTTCATCAAGTGGAAGACCATAATAACTTCATGTCTAAGGATTCAAATGACATAACTAATATGAGATATATGTTCGACATAGACCATGACATAAATCTCATACAGCGGGTCATGTCCAGTACCTTGTTCCAAACAAGCACCCATAAATCTAACATGATCATCCCATGATCATTTAGCCTTTATACTAGTGCTTAACAAGTACTAGGGACGGGGATTATTATAAGTAAACATGAACAACAATAATAATCAAAACATCTCTTTATTGATATGAAATAAATGATAACAATTACAACGTTTATTAAACGTGCCTAGGGCACCACTACCAACACATTTCAAGTGCGTTGAAGAGATAAATGTCCAAAACATTAATCATAATGCAAGTGGATAATAATAAGTTAATAAATATTGTTTTTTTTGTACCTCCAAAAGCATTATAAGGACAAAGTTGTCCAAAATACTATTCATCATTTGTCATTTTGAATATGAGTCTCTTACTCTAAAACGTATCAAAAAAGAAAGTTTCCTTAATTCTCATTTCTAAAGGAAACGAGAATTTTCCAATGAGACAGATGGAGTTACTTCTTTATTAATGAGACTTATTTGTCATATTCACAACAATTATCCACTTACTATTTTTAAACTCAATTTCTCTTTCTTTTCCACTCACAACAGTTACTTTTCCAACACTTTCATTTTATTCCAATTTCTTAAAAAAATGAGTAATTTGTTATAAGACGGAGAAAATATTCTCAAAAAGATAAAATGAGTACTTTGTTATGAAAGGGGACGGTGTATAACAAATATCTAGTTCTTGGCAAACGCAAAATTGGCAAACGCAAACAAATTGATCTGATTATTGGGTCTTGTGGAATTAGACCATTTGCAATGGTGAACGATAGTGAAATCTTTTGCAAATTGGTGAGCGAAAATTGGTTCAGTAGTTGTTGTAATGGTGGGTTAATTTTTGGTCAAACCCCTAAGCGAAACCGTGAGCGAAACTGAGAGTGGACCGAAAAGAGGTTAACTATTTGTTTTTTTTTTTTTTTGTGATATACCCCAAACGACGTCGTTTATGCTAAATATAAAAAACGTTCATAATTTTTATTATTTATAAATAGAGCTTAATATTGTATACGCACATACTTCCTCCGTCTTTTTAGTCTGTTCACTTTGGTTAACGGGAGTAAACTTTGACCAAACATTTAATATCAATCTAATCATCCTAATGAAATTCTAGAAATTGTAATTGATAAATAATCATTTAATTTATCAATAATAATTTTTAAAATTTTATTACGATTGTTAGATTGACATTAAATATTTGGTCAAAGTTTATTCCCGTTGACCAAAAGTGAACAGACTACAAAAAAACAGAGGGAGTATATGTTTTCATATGTATTTGGTATTTACATTATTATTTTTATGCATATAACGTTTAAAATATCAGAAGTTACATTTAGTGATGAGCTTGTGTTTACAAAGGTATGCAATAACTCCAATACATTAATGGTGTAAAATATAAATATATTTTTTTTTTGTAATGTGGACTTATAATAACATATTGAAACAATAATCTATATTATGAATTTTACAAATGTACTTATTTTAAAATTTAATATAATATTGACAAAAATGTTTTTGTAAAAGAAAAAATTCGCTCACCGCGGCAAAATGTCAGTTTTTATGAGCGAAAACACCAAATTCGCTTACCCGATGAGCGAAAGATTCACTCATTATTACACATGCTCTTAAATTGGATTATATATGAACAATATTGTAATAACCGGAATAGTTATTTAATTATTTATATTATTTTCGGTTTTAACTAATTAAATGATAATTAGAATTTTAAAGTAACTTAAAGAAGTGGGCCCAAGGAATTTGGATTGGCCCAAAATTTGTATTAGTAAACCCAACCCAATTAAGAATCAACCCAAGGTATAAATAAATGAGTTAGTCAACTGAGGAAATTCATTATTATCATAAACTCAAAAAAAAAAAAAAAAAAAGAAAAAAACAAAACCCTAGTTCTTCAATAGCCGCCGGCCGATCCTTGGGAGGGGGAGGAGAAAATTTTCCGGCCATTGTTTCGAAGATACAATCCGATCATTCTCAAGGTAAGATCAAATCCCATCTTCTAAATTTATTTCATTGATTTTGAATTATTAAAACTTAATCTACGCATGATTTAAGAATATGAACAATAGGGTTTTGCATGCTAGTGAAATAAGATAAAATTTTAAAGGATTTTGGAGTTGATCTAAATAGTATGAAAAATAAAATATAGTAATCTTGATATTAGTTTATTTTAAGATTGATTTTATAATCTTGAATTAAATTGATTTATATTATGCGATGTTTGGGGAATTGAACATATAAATCATTGAGGTTGAATTGGGTTTATCAAAGAAGAAAAAATATGGATTTCCCCCAAGAACTAGTTTCGGCCGAATGGCCTAGATCATTGAAAATTTATTTGTTGATTTAAATGATCTTTGTTAAGTGTATTGTGAATAATATTGGTGTTTGGGAATTAGAAAAATTTAAAGAACTAGAAAATTGATCAAATCAATGGATTATAGATCATGCATGTCTCGGCAATAGAGGTAAATTATGGGTGTTAAATTCAGTTTGAAGATGTTAAGAATTGGGACGGAAAGTTAGTGTTTCCGTTAAGTTTCTAACGGAAGGAAAACAAAAATCGTTAAAAGGATTGTTAACAGTTAGAAAAATAACTTGAGGAAATAGAATAAACCCTTGGAAGACCTTAAGTTAAAAAGTTAACAAGAAAGAATAAGATTAGAAATTTCAGTTAGTTTCCTAACAGAAAAGGACTAAACTGAAAAGAATTAAAGTTAGAAGGAATAAAAAGGAAACCTTTGAAGTTAGAAGGGCCTAAGTGATTAAAAGAGAAACTTAGGGGACCTTATGAAAAAAACCAAAGTCTAATGACCTTTCTGTAATTAAAGGAAAGTTGAAGGACTAATCTGTAATTAATCTAAAGTGGAAGGACTAAATTGCAATTGATTTAAAATTGAAGGACTAAATTGTAATTGAACTAAAGTTGAAGGACTAAATTGCAATTAATCCAAAGTTGAAGGACCAATTTGCAATTAACCCAAAGTTGAGGGACCAAATTGTAATTAACCCAAAGTTAAAGGACTTAATTGCAATTATATCAAAGTTAAAGGACTGACTAGTAAATCAAAGTCAGAAACTTAGACGTAAAGAAAGAAGTAACGAAGTAAAGAAGTTAAAACGTATCTCTCAGTTAACTAAGTAAAAATAGTTAACAATGTAGAGAGTACTAAAGTAAATTACTCCGTGCCTTGTAGATTTGCACAGGGTGGAGATTGCGAGGAAAAGCAATTCAGGTAAGGGATTACGTTCCTTACAGTATTTGAACTCCTGTTTATTGGAATTCGGTATTTCTTTCTAAAGACAGCTATCAGTATGGCATGATAGTATTTGAATGAACTCTGCGTTATTAAACGTTCCTTGAAATAATCTATACTTAGTGATGTCCCCATCGATCTACTAAGTATCGAAGTTTGAAACTTGTATCACATACTTGTACCATGGTATGTTCTAATTTTAACTTGTAAGTTAACTACTTACTGGTTAAGGCATCCAATGTCCAGTTAGAAAAGACATTGACGGACAGTCCAGTTAGAAAAGACTCGTCCTTAAACTAGGGATTGCATGAGTGATCACATGCCTTCTCTCAGGAATTGTCTGATTACAAGGATGATTCTAGACCCCGAGCATATGTGTGTGGATACCATATATGTTTCGACCCACACTATTGGCTGAAGAAGCTAGGTGTACAAATTGTACCTTTGGCATTGAGGTTATAATGTACGTTACCAAGGAATTGACGGAAACTTGAATGAATCCCTTTGGATTGTAGTGCCATAATCCTTTGAAAGTGAAATCTTAAAAGTAATAAGACTGTATTGTTCTGCAGCCTTGAATCCAAAAGTAACTGAACCTATCTTTGAAAAGTTATTCTAAGTATTCGTTCTGGTCGTCTCTCCTTAGTAACCGGAGAGGCCACGTATGAACTTACTGAGCATTCGTTCGCTCATCCCTTCTTTATAAATTTTGTTTTCAGGATTTAAGTAGAAGGACAAGACAAGGAAAGTAGCCGTGGGAAGACGGTGGATTTGAAGATTCTTAATTTAGTAGTTTTAAGTACGCTTATTTATTTGATGTAAGTTGAAGTACATTGAAGGTTAAGGTTGTTGCCTACCAAGACATGTTTAAGTTACGCTTCCGCTATTGTTTTGAATTTATGATTAATTAAGGGGCTGTTGTGAACCCTAAATTGAAGTATTTATTATTGTTATTTATTGATATTAAATGCCATTAAATGCTCAAGATACATTAAGAAAATTCGGGGTGTTACAAATATAACAAAAATTTGTGTGCGACAGTCTCACACTTGAGACAGATCTCGTTGAAAGAGTAAATGATTTGCTCCCGGGGCGGGGCAAACTCATTTACTCTCTCATCGAAATCTATCTCATGTGTGTGAAACAGTCTCATACAAAACTTACTTAAAAAAAACTTACTTAAAGCAAAAAAATAAAAAAATGAGAGAGAGAATCTGCCCAAGATATGAACTAACCTAATCCCCTTTCTTGAATTTGAACTTTGAAATGAAACTTCAAAAACTGAAGTCAACTACCTAGTTCCTACGCCGTTACTTCCCTAAACATAACCAAAAGTGTAGTTCGTGTAAGTCATAGTTATCCCCTGACCTCCACCCTCCCCCGTCTTTTCTTCACACACTCTCTCTCTCTCTCAAAACACACGCAGGAAAAACCGGCAAATCCACCCTCCGTTTACCTAATCGAGCTTTTCTCGGAGACAAATCCTCGATACTCACATTGAATCTTTCTTTAACCAATTTGTTCTGCCATTTGAAACAATTTCCGAAGATCCGAAAATACTAAATAAAAATTCCATCTTTCTCTATGTAGATCCTCCGCCCCCCGAAATTTCTTTCTCTAGAAATACAATAACCAAATAAGAAACAAAACCCAGTTTCAAATGGTGGTGAAGATGATAAAATGGAGGCCGTGGCCGCCTCTCTTGTCCAAGAAATACGAGGTGAAGCTTGTGGTTCGGCGGCTCGAGGGGGTTCCGGCGGTGGCGCTGAGCGGAAATGATCCCCTGCATGCGGACGCAGAGAAAGATCATAGATTAGCCGTTGAGATTCGGTGGAAAGGTCCCAAGATCTCTCTGGGTACGTTCAGGAAGACGGTCAAAAGGAATTTCACGAGGGAGGAAGGGTTGGAGCCGGAGAACGGCGTCGTTTTGTGGGATGAGGAGTTTCAGACCGTTTGTAGCCTTTCTGGGTATAAAGAAAATGTGTTTCATCCTTGGGATATCGGCTTCACTGTCTTGAATGTGAGTTCCTTCGTTGACTTTTTGACCTACTCTTCTGACTTTTTAATTTTGTGTATTTTTATGTTATAATTAAACTATTTATAATATTGGTTAAATTGGGGTTGAATATTATTAGGGTTATGTTTTTTTATTGGGGAAATGTTCAATCTTTCCCCCTTCATGTTTTTTCTTTAGGGTCTCCTTTCAATGTGTGTGTGTGTGTGTGTGTGTGTGTGTGTGTGTGTGTGTGAATATTCTTGAAATTGGGTTATTGTATTGATGGACCAATTTGGGTTTTTCTTATTCTATAAGTCAATTGCTGATTCTGGATGTTACTTAGAGAAAACTATTGATTCCTTCCTATATATGCACATTTGGATAATCATGTTTGTTCTTGAAA
Source organism: Campanula takesimana (assembly GCA_026119855.1). NCBI lineage: Eukaryota > Viridiplantae > Streptophyta > Magnoliopsida > Asterales > Campanulaceae > Campanula > Campanula takesimana. The sequence goes on along the minus strand of JAOWBW010000365.1, from coordinate 1,045,252 downwards.
TGGGTTTTAACTTTCATTTCTTGATTAGGTTGTCATTATTCATTAATGATTTATCCTACGGTTAGTGAAAAAGACATTATTGATTCTGCAGCATTAGTTAGTGTTGTTGAAAGTTGAACATAAGGAACTCCTTTGGGGGTTTTTGAGTATTTTTACGGTTTTCTTTTGAAGAAGTTTCCTCATAGGAGAAATTGCAAGAATAAGATTTGTAATGCTTCTCCGTTATTTGCGGATGCATGTAGTTAATTAATTTTACGCTCTTTACTTTAGCTTGTCTAATAGTTGGAGAGTCAGGGAACGGACTTGTAGTTGCATTATAGATTGCTGCATTACATTTGTCGTTATATCATACTCCCTCGGTACCGAAATGATCTTCATACTTTTTTTGCTGTTATTGCGAAGGAACTTTGAACAATAATTTTAGGTTGATTTAATTGTCCTAATAAAAATCTAAAACTTGTGTTATTGATGTATTGTTGATGGTGTATCAATAACAAGTTTTAGATTTTCATTAGGACAATTAAATCTAACCTAAAATTATTGCTCAAAGTCCCGTCGCAATAACAGTGAAAATAGTATGAAGATCATTTTGGGACGGAGGGAGTATATGGCATTGGGATATTTGGTTCCTCCTTAACCTATCTTCCACAACCAATTGATGAAAATAAACGTAGAGGATTTTTTAATTAATGTAATAGAATTTTCTATGCTTTTTGGCAATCATTTTGGTTTTGAGAAGTTGGAATTATTATATTTTATGAGTGATTCAGATCCTTCTGTTTTAATACAGGGTTTAAACCCAGGGCCAAAGAGCAAGGTTCCTGTTATTGGTACAGCGTCCTTGAATCTTGCTGAGTTCGCTTCTGCAGCTGAAGTAAAAGACTATGAGCTTAACATTCCTTTGACTGTATCATGGAGCACAGTAGAGCCTCGACCCTCCCTTTCTGTACGTAACTTTTTATAGGATTTCATTTTTCAGACTTATTATTATTCGCATTTTGGGGACATTGTTTAATTCATTTATTTTTTATTTGTAGATATCCTTGAGCTTAGTGGAGCTGAGAACTGCTCAAGAACCAACAGACTCGGTACAAAGGCCAATAGTATCGGTTCTATCCCCACCTCAAACAGAAGAAGTTCCATCAGGAGAGAAAGATGAGCTTTCTGCACTTAAAGCTGGTCTTAGAAAAGTAAAGATTTTTACAGATTACGTTTCGATAAGGAGAGCCAAGAAAAGTCGTGAAGAAGATGCGAGTGAGGGACGGAGTGAGGAGGAGGATTATAGCGACCATTTTGATTCGGACTCTCTTGATGAGTTTGAGGAAAGAGAATCAGATGAGGTGAAGGAGGATTCTACTGTTAGAAAGTCATTTAGTTATGGGTCCGTCTACTCCAATAAGGTGAACAATGAAGTTGATGAGGATTGGATTTATTATAGTCACCGGAAATCTGATGTGGGTTGCTCTCATAAAGAGGACTCAAGTGCCCCTTTGTCTGAGGCATATTTGGTGCAGAATTCTAAGCGTAGTATTTTACCGTGGAAAAAGAGGAAGCTCAATTTTAGATCCCCTAAAGCTAAGGGTGAGCCCCTGCTAAAGAAGGGTAATGGGGATGAAGGGGGTGATGACATTGACTTTGACCGTCGCCAGCTCAGCTCTGATGAATCTCTTGCTTTTGGGGTAAGAAATTTTTCAATTTTTTTCATGGTGTCCAGCATGTGTTTTTTTGGTATAAATTTCGTTCTATATGAGAATAGATGTCATGAAGTTTAGAATCTTGCTTTTTTTTTTTTTTTTTTTAAATCGGTGTTGACCTATACTGCCAGCTTTGATATTGCATACCCAAATTTGTTTGATTTGAAACGTCGTTAATCTTACATGCAGTATTTTTTTTCTAACCCTCTCCCGGTTTACCATGGTGACCTATTATGCATCTCATCTTGTTAGACCCAATTTACGTAATAATTAGTAATAAATTCTCTGGTCGTCACTCAAAGTATAGTTTCTCCACCTGATATTAAACGGATTATATTTGTACTTAAAACGGTTTCCATCAAACAACAATTTTTCATCTTCTAATACACCACGACTTCAATAATGGCAGTGGCACAAGACCGACGAAGACTCAAGTGCAAATCGATCGTCAGTGTCCGAGTTTGGAGATGACAATTTTGCCATTGGTAATTGGGAGCAAAAAGAAATCATGAGCCGGGACGGACACATGAAACTTCAAACAGAAGTCTTCTTTGCTTCAATCGATCAAAGAAGCGAGCGGGCAGCAGGTGAGAGTGCTTGTACCGCCCTCGTGGCAGTGATTGCTGATTGGTTCCAAAACAACCCTAATCTCATGCCCATAAAATCCCAATTCGACTCTCTCATCAGAGAAGGCTCATTAGAGTGGAGGAACTTATGTGAAAACGAAACCTACAGAGAAAAGTTCCCTGACAAACACTTTGATCTTGAAACGGTCCTTCAAGCTAAGATACGTTCCCTTTCTGTAGTTCCTAACAAGTCCTTTATCGGGTTTTTCCACCCCGATGAAAAGGAGGAGGGTAGATTTGACTTTTTGGATGGGGCCATGTCATTTGATAGCATGTGGGATGAGATTAGCCGTGCTGCCTCAAATGATGTTGAATCTCATGTGTATATCGTTAGTTGGAACGACCACTTTTTTGTCCTCAAAGTTGAACCGGAAGCTTATTATATAATAGACACATTAGGAGAGAGACTTTTTGAGGGATGCAATCATGCTTATATCTTGAAATTTGACCGAAACACAACAATCTACAAAATATCCAGTTCGGTTCAACCAACATCGGAACAAATGGTTGAGGATAATAATCCTAAAGAGGGTAATTCTTCAGAAGGCGGTTTAGAATCAGGGGACGGAGGGAAGAAGAAAGTGGAAGAAGAAGGTTTTTGTAGTGGAAAAGAGTCATGCAAGGAGTATATAAAGAACTTCTTAGCTGCAATCCCGATTAGGGAATTGCAGGCTGATATAAAGAGAGGTTTAATGGCTTCTACCCCTCTTCATCAAAGGCTACAGATCGAGTTCCACTACACACAGTTGCAGCTCACACAAGCAATAGAGGTAACCATGGGAAACGCCACTCCCTCCCCAGTGTGTGAGATTCCACTGACAGAGGCTGCTGCCACGTAGAGTCTTAACGGTAAAATCCAAGACTTAATGGTAAAACGTGCCACTAATGTGATTAGTTTTAACAGTTGTTTCCTTAACTGGTCTTGAGGTGAGAATGGGCTCAGTAATAGGAGCCTTGTTCCTAGTTTTAGATTATTTTTTTTGTTATCTTTTTTAGTTAGTAGTGTTAGGATAGTAGTGTTAGGAGAGGGACTGTGTGTGCTTGTGTGTGTTTTTGTTGTGTTTTCAGGCAGGAATTGAGATGATAACAAAAACATCAATATATTCTATTTTGCCTGGCCTAGATTTGTGTGCCATTTTTGCATTTTGGTTTGCCTTTCTTGGAAAAGGAACTGTTTGTACATACTGCACACTTTGGAACCTCTCTCTTGTTTGATTTAACTGAAAAATATCTCTAATCTCTGAATCTCTGATGAATGCTCCCTCCGTCCCACCCAAATTAGAATTTTTGGGTTGGGCATGGGGATTAAGGAATTAAGGAGAAAGTGTTAGTGGAGTAGGTGTTGTGAGTATAAAAAGTGAAATAGAATTATGAGTGGAAATTTGTTGTGGGTGAATGTGGGCAGTAGCGAAGTCAGGATTTTTGGGAAAAGGGGTCGAGATTTATTTTGGGATAAATATTATAGTTGAGACGTTCAAATTTAGTAGGGGGGGTTCAAATTTTTTCCTAAATTAAGGTGGTCAAAATGTATAAATTCATCATTTTTTGTTGTAAAAACATATTTTTCAAAAACTTGAAAGTGGTAAAATTAACACATTCCGAAATTGAAGGGGTCGAGGGACCCCCTTACCACTAACGTGGCTTCGATACTGAACGTGAGTCCCATTAAATAAAGCACTTTCATTTTTGGGTTGTTCTAATTTAAATGGGACATCAAAAATAGAAACTTGTCCTAACGCGAGCGAGACGGAGGGAATACATTTATCCCACCATCATTGCATTTCTCAATGATACAGTATTCTTCACTCACTCACAGGTGTGCAACTTTATTTGCTATTTCGTGACTACATTCCAACTGTCTTACCGGCTTACAGCTACTACTTTTCTGTATGGATATACTCATTCCCTCTCAAAATTATCTTTATGTTTTTTTTTATTACCGTTACTACGAAGGAACTTTGAGCAATAATTATTTTAGATTGATTCAGTTATGCTAATGAAAATCTAAAACTTGTGGTTGATAGTATTGTCGATAGTCTATTAACTACACAGAAAATCTTAGGAAAAACGCGTTTTACACGCGTCTTAGTGTAAAACGTGTTTTTCTTATGCGGAGTGACATTTTTGTAATAAATGGAACGTTATTAAAAGATGCGGTGGCATTTTTGCAAATAACTGGAATTTAAGTAATCTCACCAGGCACTTTTTTACACTGTATGAGGCATTTTGCAATACTACAGGAGACACTTTTTAATACTAGGGCAGTCACTTGTTTTAGAACTTAAAAAAACTCGTTTAACACTTACAAAATCTCACCATGCACTTTTTTACACTGTATGAGGCATTTTTCAATACTACAGGAGACATTTATTAACACTAGGACATACACTTGTTTTGAAAATTTTAAAAACTCACCAAACACTTGTTGACAATTTAAAGGGCATTTTTCAATAATCCAAGAAGCACTTTGTAATACTAAGACAGTCAACCTTAACACTACCTTTAAAAGTGCATTTTTGAATGTATAAAAGCGTCTGTTTGAATATTTATAAGTGTAATATTACAAGAGGCACTTTGTAATATTAGAGCAAGCACATGATAATATTAGAGAAAGAGTGAGGATCAAGAAACCCTAGGAAACCCTAGGGTTTGTGTGTGTGTGTGTGTGGCGGCTGTGTGAGGACTAGCCGAGTGGGTGTATCGAGTGGGTGTGTCGAGTGATGCGTGCGTGGCGGTGTGTGTATCTTTAACATGTCATACTCATAATAACTATTCGCTATTATTCTTTTTATTCACTCCTTAATTCTGGTGCACACCCCATTTATGCATATTGTTACGAGATGGAAGGAGTATATATTACACACATATATTTGTGAAAGAGGTGGTGAGAAGTGAGAAGTAGTTTGATTGAAACCAAGATAGAGATTTTAATGGCTGTGGCATTGTATTAGCTGTAAAGGTTGCCTTTTTAAGTTTCTGCTCTACTGGGGCAAGCATGAAGAAAGCAACCCTTAATTTCTTGCTACTTTTCATGGAAAAAGAAAGATATATTGAAAGTAAATAATCGAAGCCGAGCCCTACTTTTGATTCTGCTTGATTTTCCTACCTTGTGTGTTTGCAAGTTGAAATTAATTGTCTATCAACAAAAAGTGCATATGCATGTGGGTATGTATAGTATATGGACCGGGACTGCTCTTACGACCTTCCCTCTTTCGCGAACCAATTGAGGTCGTTCACGTCGTTATCTTGTCCGCGTGTGGCTGAGATCGACTTTAGTAAAATGTTAGTCCCAATTAACACAAAAATCATATCATCCGTCAATTAAAAAAAAACTGATGTTGAAAAATTAGCTTGCGCGGTGCCAAATCCATGTATATAATATGCGTGTGGCCGTATTTGTTGTTGATTTTCTCAAGAAAATATTTGCTGATTCTAGAGCTCTGCTTGCTTTATCGACTAATATAATGTTCCACAGATTAATTATGAACGAATCACAAATAAGGATATTGATTTCAACTTGAAAACACGGCAAAATAGCATTGATATAAATATGTTTTTTTTTTTTTTTTTTTTACGATGTCTTATTAAGATATTAGGAGATGAATTGAACTCAAAACCTCACAAATTATTGGTCTTGACTTTTACCACTTGACCGTTTATTTGAGGAGATCTACTTGATCTTCTCTTCTGTAGTTGAAGTTGATACGCATGCACAATTATTTTCTTTTTTAGAGCCCTTGTAATTGTTGGAAATGGGTTTGAAAAAATGTGGTTTGACCACATTTTGACCCAATTTTCAAAATAGATTCATTTTGTGTAAATGAAAATAAGTTGTTAAATTGAAATCTACATTTAGTGTAGATTAGGAAAATACATTTATTTGCTCAAAACCATTTCCGGGTGAATGAAAAATTAATGCTCAAAGTGTGCAACTTGAATGTGTTTATGAAGAGTTAGAATTATGGAAAGCCATGTATCCCACATTGGTTGGAAAATGAAAAGTATGAGAGTATTTAATACTCCCTTCGTCCCAAAACACCTTGCACTTATTTCCTCTTTGGGTGTCCCATTGGTAAGTCCCCTTTCCTAAAATGTTCAAATTTTATTATTTTTCTATTCTCCCTACCCCACTTGTCATACTCACACACCTAATTTTGGACCCCACTCGTAAATCTCACTCAACTTATCCTACTCACAACCTATTTCCCACTCATTACTTTTGAATTTTTATATTCATTCCTTAATTCCCGTGCATCTCCAAAATGGTGCAATGTGTTTTGGGACGGAGGGAGTATAACTTATCTAAAGAGGTACCAATCAAGTGTGGGCTTCCTACCATACAAATTAGGTCGGCCTTTGGGCCAACCATGCAATCTAGTGGTCAATTGAGCTAATTTTGGACTAGCTCAATATTGACCCACAACCCGCGAAGGGCGGTTTAGGACGCACCTTGCACTTCGCTGGGAGCCTTAAACTTTTGACAAAATTCGGCTCTGTGGCGATCCAGTGGCTCGATCTGTGCATGTGGGTTGGGTACAACTCGATCCAGTCCGGGTGGGGTTGTGGCGGTTGGGCCTGGTGTGTATGGATCCAGGTGCGGGTTGGGCTACCCAGGTGGAGCGGGCCGCACATGGGCTTGGAGTGGCGGATCGGATCCGTGTCCGTTTGTGATGGGCGCGGATTGGATGGCAGTTAGGGGTTGCACCCGTTCACACTGGATCGGGGCCGATTCGCTGAATCTGGTTCCTCGATCAGATGTAATCCAACGGCCAGGATTGATCCGTTCCAAATTGTGCCTATTCCTTAACAGGTCCCTGATAGAAACAGAGAGCATTTTGAAGCGCAAATTCCCTTAAGTCCAGAAAGTTCCAAACATTCATATTTGTTCGCCGATGTGGTTAATTTGGTGTGCTCCTATTAACGACAGTTAAAGTCATTACATCTTACGAGAAGATTTCCAGTAACCGTTAGCATTAGTGCGGGGCAATTACTTCTTACGGAGATTGTGTTGAACACAAGCCTCGACTAAATTCCGTCCCCATTTTCATTTAGTTGTTTCCGTCATTTTCAAGGAACGTTGTTTTTCCCTAACAGTAATATCTAGTCGAGCAACACATGCTATCTGTAAACTATTTTTTTTTTCTGAAAAAAATGTGCAAAATATTTTTTCACAATAATACATTCTCATATGTTATTACAATTTTTGTAAAAATTTATTATTGTATAATTTTTTTCTTGAATTTTAGAATATATTAAAAAACTAATTAGATGCATGTGTAATGGTGAGCGAATTTTTCGCTCATAGGGGAACCGAATTTGGTGCTTGAGCGAATTTTCGCTCAGAGAAACTAATATTATGTAGAGACGAGCGAATTTTTGGTTCACAAAAATATTTTTATCAATAAGTAATTAAAATATTAAATCAGTATTTATATTTTATAAGATTCATGATATTAAAGTATTGCTTAAATTAGTTTTTTATTCGTCTACATTACAAAAAATAAAAATAATAATGTTATTTTTAATGTATTACCATAATTACATATCTTTGTAAAAACACAGTCATAAATAAACATAAATTTTGATATTTAAAACATTATACTCATGAATGTATAACTTAAAATGAAAACTTAGGTATGGGTAACATATAAAATATTGGGCACTATTTATAGGTACTAAAAACTAGGGGTGTAAGTGGTTCGGTTCAAACCGCGGTTTGAGACCGAACCGAACCAAACCATGCGATTTGGTTTGGTTTTCAAGCACCAATGGTTCGGTTCAGTCTCAAATATTGACAAACCACATGGTTCGGTTTGGTTTGTGGTTTGACCTTCCCAGACCAAACCAAACAGAACCAAACCGAACCGCAAGACCAAAACACATTACATAAACTAATCCTAACCCCAGTTTCACATTATTTAATATTTTTGTATATTTATTAAAATTTATTATTAGATCATTACATAGACTAGTCCTAACTCCCATTTTGTATTTTATTTAATATATTGTTTGTTATCTTCATTGCGATTTGCGATACATATATTACCAATTTCTCTCCACGATCTATATTATAAACTGTTTTTTTTCTTTCGGCCTCTCTCTTTGTCTAGTCTCTCTCTTCATCCAACCTTCCTCTTCAAGATCCACATCTTTCGCACTTCCTCCGTGATCACGGAAAATTAAAACAAATATAATAATGAGTTGCGGTTTGAATCGTGGTTTGAACCGTAGTCTAAACTATGGTTTGAACCACGTAATTAAACCACGGTTTGAACCAAACCAAACCATAGCGGTTTGGTTTGGTTTGGTTCGGTTTGAAATTTTTCATGGTTCGGTTCGGTTTGGAATTTTCACAAACCGATGACTAGTGGTTCGGTTCGTAAATACCCCCAAACCGAACCAAACCGAACCATTTACACCCCTACTAAAAACTATGAACGTTTTTACTATTTAGCATAAATGACGTCATTTTGAGGTGAATCAAAAATTAAAAATAAAATTTGATTCGCTGTCAATTCACTCACAATTTCACTCACGGTTTCGCTCACACAATAAGCGAAAGAGTTTTGGTCAAAAGTTTGAGCGAAAATTCACTCATCAGTACAACCGTTGAAGAAAATGTGTAAGTATATTTTCGCCACTTTATAGAAAGTAGAGATTTTTTTCACTAATTTCTTTTTATAAAGAAAAGGAATATTCTCACTTAAAAGTTAGGAAAATAAAATCCCAACATGTGTAGTTGTGTACTTCTCCCACCATTAGATTTAGGTATATCCACAAGATCAGAGACCCCGCATTTTCAGCTAAAAAGCTAAGGCCGAAATGATCACTTTGTACAAGTGCACATGTGGGTGTGGTACATATTAAGTCAATTTTTAACCACGAAACCAACTTTATAATTGACGCTTACCCAATTCACACCTTTTTTGTGGAGTTGGGATTGGATTTGATGTCACACAAATTTCTACCTTTTTTTAAAAAAAAAAAATATACACCAATATACTCCTACTCGTTTTTCGTTTAAAAATAATGTTTTTAACAACATAGAAAATAATAATAATTAATTTAATCACTAATATACATATACATTTTCATTATCATCATTATATCTCTTTATACACTTTCAATGTGCACCATGTGGAAAAACATAAAGAGTAAAACTAAAATTAGACAAAAACTTGTATGAGACGGTCTCACACGTGAGACAGATCTTGTTGAGAGAGTAAATGATTTGCCCTCCTATGTGCGGTGCGGGGCAAACCCATTTCATCTATCGGCGAGACTCGTCTCATGTGTGAGACCGTCTCCAACAAAACTTTCTCCTAAAATTACTTTAAAATTAATAAAATTTTAGTTACAAATGCAGTTGGTAATGAATGATTGAATGTTGTGTTTTTAGATCCAACTACTTATTAATTCAATATTCAGTCATTTATTACCAACTGTATTTGTCACCAAAATTTTATAAACATTCTTGTAATCCTAAAATTGCTCCAATGTATCTCCAATTTCATTACACTAACTAATATTTTAGTGAATCCATCTGTTGGGGAATTATGGTATATCTGTGCAGTTCATACCCATACAATTCTGATAATGGTGAGACACAACAACCATGCATACGAATAATATGAAAGTAATCAACAAGAAAAGAACACAATATTTGTTAACCCAGTTCGTCAACAACAATGACTACATCTGGGGGCACTGCCAAGTCAGGATATTTCACTAATATCACAATCTGTGTCTGTTTACAATAAAGCCTATCGCTCTATATAGGAAAGAGATAACCCCTCCATGTAAACACTCTCATCACACATAAAACCCTAGACATGCTTCTACCAATCCATGGAATGCCCCTAACGGCACCCCCTAAGGGCTAGCACTCACTTGGCTCTTTTTGTGACTCACAGATTCTCTCTAGCTATTTTCTTGTGTACAAAATATTATGGTGGCTATCACAATATATTTATAGGAATATCAAAACTTAATCATGATCAAAACCTAATTTACCCGGAGTCCTTGAGACGGAAGGAGTAATATAATTAGGAAACTAATTATACTTAAGGAAACAAATTCCTTTCTCACCAAGAATCCTAATGCCACGTGAACCAAGAAAGTATGAAAAAAAACAACTCGTTTTCTAATGCCAATTCCCGCGCCAACTTGATAGGTCCGGTCGGGTCCTCTTATGGGTCCGGCCGGATCTTCACATTTCCGTCCCGATTTCAATTCTTGCTCCTTCGCGGTTTCGACCTTCTCCTCTGTTTTGTCTTCATTCCCAACAATCTCCCACCTGGAGACACAAATCATTATTGTGACATACACCATCAAACTCCCACCTGAGAATGATCCACCAAATATTTTACCACTACATTCGACTTTTGCTAAAAGTCTCATCACTTGGCTCACCAAAGCCCAAACAAACGAGTTGAAGCGAAGCGTAGGGCTTCAACATAACTACCGGAAACTTCTCTTGCCCTGAGTCTTCACGTCCCAAAGTGATCCTCCATGCAATTATCTCCGCTCGTCTGTTCCTTATTTCTATCCACGAACCCCTATTAGAACACGTGCCTTCACAGTCTTGGTCTTTCTATGTACCAAGGCAACCTATCTGCAACTGATTATGGATAACACTCATGTTGGTTAAGTTGTCACTCTTGCTGGCCAACCTTCTCAACCAACTTTCTACCAACATACCGTTCCTGGCGAAATTTCTTCCACCATAGCGATCTTGGCCCCCGCCATCCTCGCATTCTAAGCAACAACCCATGCGAAATATGTTGTATGTGGTGTAGAACATCATCTGCCTCACGAGCTACCAAGTTAGCTACCACGGCAATTCTCCACATCTCACAGCCGAAGGTGACCACACAACCTTCCTCCTAGCTGCTCAATGCCCAATTGATGAGAAAAATCCCACTGTAATAAAAGCCTTGCAAGTGTACAAGTGCCAAAGCAGAAGTATACAAAAGTAAGGGTCGAACCACAGAGACTTGTGGATAAACAAGTTGATTTAATTAATGTAGAAAACCAAGGGGGGGGTTTTGATTTGATTATTTAAACTAAATTTAACTACTAAGCAATGAAAACTAAATTAATAAGCAAAATAACGCAAAGATTGAATTCAATATTTGACAACGAGATTCACGGATTGGGTTTCACAATACATTCACTTTATGCTATTTTTACTAATAAAGACATCAATATCATTCTAGGGTTCATTCACAAAATCAAGAGTTGGGACGGTTTGGTGTGCGATTTGCTGTTGTGGAATTGACCCAACAACACCCAACACCCAAGCAAATCTCAAGAAAATCCGGCACCACAAACAAGCACAAGAAATAATAAAGCAAAAGACAAAGGAACACAAGAACTTGTTAACCCAGTTCATCAATATGTTTGACTACGTCTGGGGGCACTACCAGGATCTTACACTATAATATGTAAATATGGAGTTACAATGAGTATGGGGGCGGAAAATTATTTATATAGCAAACCTAGAATAAAGACCTAACCCTAGGAAGACAAAGAAACCCGAAAATCTGGACAAAACGGTCCCGAGCAGACCTGCCCCCGACACTTGGGCGGTCGCCCAAAGTGTCCCTGGGCGGTCGCCCAACTCAACAGCCTGGAGTGATGATCAGTCCGCCAAAAGTGGGCGGTTGCCCAAATTGGCCATGGGCGGTCACCCATGTCATCAGACCCTCCGACGTGATTTTCTCCCTTTGTGCCTACGCTAGTTCCCGGTTGGTCCTCTACTCCAACAATCTCCCACCTAGAGATCAACCGCATATATAAGCCCCGTGTCCGTTCTTCAACTCATCCTTGGTGTCTTCCTAGTGCTCTCCTCGATCATGGTAGTGCCTTCCTCCTCCCCTATTCTCCAAGCCCCGTTGAAGCTATTCCCAGCTTCAACTTCACCTTGCTTGAGAAACCTGGAGCCTTTGCATCTGATCTACACTCTCTGTTAGATCTGCGTAGCGGAATATCCGGTCCTGGAGTATTTGGTCCATCTTCAGTGACCCCTTTACTTGGTCATCATGAACCGTGCCGCTCCCACCCAAGTCTAGAATATCCATCCGAATCTCCCTCGCATCACCGTATTGCTTAAACTCCCTGAGCTCATACTCCCCACCATTGTCCGACATCAAGCTTTTAACCTTGAGTCCCTTCCGATTCTTCACCAAGGCCTTCCACTTCTTATACATCCTGAAAGATTCATCTTTCCCTTTTAAGAAGTAATCCCGGACCTTCCTTGTCGAATCATCAATGAAGGTCATGTAATATGACACACCACCCCGAGAAGTTACCGGGGATACCCCCTTCTCACCCATGTGACCCAATCGACAGTGCCACAAATCCGTATCACCCTTGGCTGACGCCACCGCGATACTATCCTTGGTGTTTGTCAAATACAATCTTCCTTCCCTATTACCCCAAGCGATCTCACAATCCTCCTTGGTAATATCCCAGTTCCTGCAGCTAAAAGTTACCGTGTAACCTTCTTCACCCAGCTGCCCAACTGATATCAGGTTCTTTTTCAAACCCGAAATGTGACTGACCCCGTGTAGATGTAAGACGTTCCCGTCCGATGCTCCTATTCTGACATCCCCCTTCCCCTTGATTTCCAAAGGCTCGCCATCCACCAGATAGACCTTTCCGAAATCACCGAAAGTGTAATTTTCCATCGCCCCTGCATGCCCGCATGAGTGGAATGATGCCCCCGAATCCAGCACCCATGATTCTAGCGCACTACTAACACTCAGAATCAGTACATCATCACCTTCGATTATCACATTCGCCGATTTATCCATTCGCATGAGACAATCCCTCTTGTAGTGTCCTAACTCCTTACAATGATAGCACTCTACCGATCCTCTTGCAACCCTTGGTCTTTCTTTGTTCTCCACAGACTGATCCCCACCCCCGATTACACTTTCCCTTGACCCTGTTCTCCCTTTATTTATAGAAACCAGCCTTCCCCTACTAGTTGTAGCCAAGACCGATTCCGAAGTAGACGGTGTCCCCAACTTCTTTATGCGATTTTCTTTGCCCAAGAGGAAGTCCTTAACATCATCATACTTCAATTTGTTCTTACCCGCTGAAGCATTTAACGCTGTCACCGTTCCGCTCCAACTTCTTGGTAGAGACGCTAGCAATAAACACGCATGAACCTCTTCACCAAAAGTAATATCCAACGCAGTCAATGAGTCTATAATATCCATAAACTCATTGATGTGTTGAGCTAAGGATCCTCACTCTTGCATCTTGAGACTACCCATCTTGCGTATCAAATCAACCTTATTTGCAGCAGATGGAGTTTCAAATCTCTCAGGAAGATAATCCAATAGCTCCTTGGTGGTTTTCGCCTTCCCGGTAGTCTTCGCGATCCACTTCGACAAAGTAGATCGAACCACCCCTAAGGCTTTCTGATCCATGAGATCCCAGTCTTCCTGCTTTTCTTTTTCCGGTTTGACTCCTGTTAGAGGCTTATAGAGATCCTTATTATACAAGACATCATCTATTTGCATCCTCCAATATCCATAGTCAGACCCATCAAATTTCTCCACCGCTTGTTTATCCTTACCCATTCTTGATTGCTTGATAAACCCCTTTGATCGTCCAACCAAAGCTCTTGATACCAGTTGTTGTGGAATTGACCCTCCAACACCCAACACCCAAGCAAATCGCAAGAAAATCCGGCACCACAAACAAGCACAAGAAATAATAAAGCAAAATACAAAGGAACACAAGAAATTGTTAACCCAGTTCGTCAATATGTTTGACTACGTCTGGGGGTACTACCAAGCCAGGATCTTACACTATAATATGTAAATATAGAGTTACAATGAGTATGGGGGCGGAACATTGTTTATATAGCAAACCTAGAATAAAGACCTAACCCTAGGAGGTCAAAGAAACCCGAAAATCTGGACAAAAACGGCCACGAGAAGACCTGCCCCCGACACTTGGGCGGTCGCCCAAAGTGTCCCTGGGCGGTCGCCCAACTCAAAAGCCTGGAGTGATGATCAGTCCGTCAAAAGTGGGCGGTCGCCCAAATTGGCCATGGGCGGTCGCCCATGTCATCAGACCCTCCGACGTGATTTTCTCCCTTTGTGCCTACGCTAGTTCCCGGTTGGTCCTCTACTCCAACAATTTGCAACTCAAATATTCTTTTTTTATTACACTTCCAGTTACGTATATATAATAATCAAAGAATTCATGAAGATCAAAAGAATATATGAACCTAGATCCGTTTGATTTCAGTTACGTCCTCAATTGGATCTAAGAGGTAAAACAATGGTCAATGTATTAATGCCCGAGTTACTGTAGCCATAAATACCCACAAATTCTAGGGCCAAAAGTATCTTAACATAAATCTGAAACCCTAGAAAGAATTACGAATATTTTACCACTCTAGAATAATATTGAATTATGAATTAAGAACTATAGCATAAAGATCATATATTGTTACTGCCAATCCGCAAATCACAAGAGAATTAGCTACTCATACTCATAATGATTATCACAAGAAAAGAATTAAAATTCATAAACCTGGATATTGCGCTTGAGTAAATAAAACCTTCAATCTTGTTACAATCTTCAAAACCTAGAAATAAATCATAAGAAAAACTAAAGGCTGTAGTCTAATATATATACTAGAGAGAAACTAGCGCCAAAAATAAGAAAAATAGGGTAAAAACCCGTTTTGGAGAGGAATCCCGAAAATCAGTGCGGAGGAGTGGGCGGCCGCCCAGAACTGGTGTGGGCGACCGCCCAAAGTATCAGTTGGTTGATCCGCCTTTAAACAAGAGTGGGCGACCGCCCATATATGAAGTGGGCGACCGCCCAAGTGCCTGGAGCTGTATTTCTTCTTTTCTTCACTTCCTTGACTAGGTTGACCACTGTTGACCTTTGACTTTGACTCGAGCAATTCTTGGTTTTCAACTCTTTAAATCTCTAAGACTTTGCAACACATCAACATTACACTAAAAAGTGTCTCAAAACAAACATAATCTCACAAAGTTCCTCAAACACAAATAGACCAAAATTACATCAAAACTATTCTAGATTACATCAAAAAGTCAATAAGTAGTACGGAAATGTAGAGATAATACATGTATAAACCGATCCATCACCAATCAAGTATTTCTTCCATGCACCTTTGAATTCTCCTGCACATCTAGCAACTTTTGCATACCCCCATATGCTTGCTAGAAACTTTTTCATACCCCCATACGCTTGTTGCACATATTCTCTACCCTTCTGCACGCTCTCTGCATATCTTCTGCACAAAATCTGCACGTGCGCTACACGAAATCTGCACGTGCATTGCCCGAATTCTCCACGAATTATGCACATCTGTTGCATGTGCCCCGTATGCCTATTGCCTGTTCTTAGACATGATCTGCACACCTATGCAATCAATTATCTATCAAAGTCTGGAAAACTTGAATCTTTCTCTCTTGCAACTTTCATAATCCAAATCCGTTGCCCAAATTCGCACCAACGAATTTCTCTGTTGATCAATCTCCTCCCATTATCACTGAACCCATAAATCCTTAATAACACGATTTGTCTAGATCCCTGCAAACCTTAGCAACAACCAGATTATGCAACCCTGATCTTGGATCCATGTCCTTCTATGGTTATGTTACCTGCAACCTTGACCTGAATACCTGCAGTCCCAAATCCATCTGAATTTATGAAACTTTGATCCTATTTGGTCTTAGTAATCATAAAATCAAAAGAATTTCTGCAGCCCCTAATTCTGATATGCGTTCCTGCAGCCACATTCAATCAACTCGGACAGCCCTGATCTTCCTAATCGGAAGCTCTGATACTAGTTGTTGGGGAATTGTGGTATATCTGTGCAGTTCATACCCATACAATTCTGATAATGGTGAGACACAACAACCATACATACGAATAATATGAAAGTAATCAACAAGAAAAGAACACAATATTTGTTAACCCAGTTCGTCAAGAACAATGACTACATCTGGGGGCACTGCCAAACCAGGATATTTCACTAATATCACAATCTGTGTCTATTTACAATAAAGCCTACCGCTCTATATATGAAGGAGATAACCTCTCCATGTAAACACTCTCATCACACATAAAACCCTAGACATGCTTCTACCCATCCATGAAATGCTCCTAAGGGAACCCCCTAATGTAAGATCATGGCTTGCAACACAAGTGTTGGGTATGCCCACATATATCTCAGTTTTAATGTAATAGGATTTGTTAGATTTGATTGATCCATCACCTAAGTTTTATTTCATGGACTTTAGACCCACATGTAAGAAGTATTTATACTTCATTTTTTAGGTTGTCCATTGTTATAGACTAGGCTTAGTAATAGCGCAAGAAGATCAAGATTCAAGAAAATCACATTTTGAGTTGAGCCATGCGCCTATACGCCATGCGCCTTCTAGCGCGCCCATAGCATTCTTCTAAGAAATGCTATGCGCCTCACTTTGATCATACGCGCCATGCGCCCCATATGCCTTAGCACACGTGGTCTCTATGCGCCTCTTAGCTCAACGCGCCTCAATGTGTTTATTCAACACTCAGTGATTTATTGAAGACTCAAAGACTTTAAGAGAATTCAAATTACGCCAATGATCCAACGGTGGTTAAAAGATGCATATGGGCCTAATCTGTTGACACGTGTCCATAACGGTCATATTTATGTTGAGTGTCAAAGTGGCCATAATATACGCATGCTCCAATCAACGAGTGACAGCATATCTTATCCACAAGGATTTCCAACGGCTAGTTTTTTGAAGTTCACTATAAATACCCCATAACTTCAACATTTTGAAGTTGCTGAGTTTTGCTAAGAATTTCAAGAATTTCTCTCTCAAAGCATTTGTTGAAGATTTGAAGATTGCCTTCGTATTTCCAGAATTTCTCAAGAACATCTTCATACCTTCATCCTTAGCCCAGATCTTCAAGCTATAACACTGTAGTTTCATTGTGCTCTAAATCATAAAGATCTAAAGAGCCTTGATACTAAATTCACACACGCACCTCTTTAAGTTTGATCATTTAGATCCATCTTTTAGAGATACACCGGTTATTGTTTTGAATTTGTTCATTCATAGAATATTAGATCTTGAGTTAGTGTAGAAGCTCAAAAGTTGTAATTTGTAACACTCACTCATTATATAAGATCTCCATTAGAAATCCAAGACTAACCATCTTGGTAGAGGACGTAGATCTTTCATTGATCAAACCTCTCCAAATAGCTTGTGTTATTATCTTGTCATTTACTTTCAAGTTATTTTCACTCACTATTTGCTTGTTTACTCATTGTAGATTGTTTGATCTGAATTGTGTTGTGTTGTTATTTCATTTGCCTTAGTTCCTTATTTCAACCACTTTGAGCCAAAATACTTAGAGTGTGTGTGCGCCCCTTTATCACATTTTGCGCCTATCTTCATTACTAAATTCCGATGTGCATTTCACTCACTCACTTAGGCGCATTTCATAACGCTTACTTGATAAAGTGCGCATTTGCAATTGAGTTTATCAAGGGTACGAAAAGAATTTTAAAACAGCTATTCACCCCCCCCCTCTAGCTATTTTTCATACCCTTGTTGACCTTTGGGACCAACAAGTGGTATCAGAGCTAACACCTTCATAAAATATTTTTCGTTTTTCAAGCTTAACAGCTTGGGTGCCGATTCTAAATGGCAAACTCAAAACCTATGGCAACTGCAAACTACACTCACGTTCCGGTCTTTGATGAAGATCATTTTGACGTGTGGAAATTCAGCATATTGACTCATCTCAACTCAATCGATGAAAGGCTCCATGACACCGTCGTTTATGGACCTTACATTCCGATGAAGGCGAATCCAAATCCACGCACAAATGCTGTTCAACCAACCGTCAAGAAACCAAGGGAAGAATGGACTGAGGAAGAAATTAGAAGAGTTGCAAATGATGGCAAAGCAAGAAACATTCTTCTAAGCACTCTAAGCACGGCTATGAAACAACAAGTCATGCATTGTGCTACTGCAAATGAGCTATGGGATGCTATTGAAGAGCATATAGAAGGAGACACGGTTTGCAAGGAGAACAAGAAATACGAAGTACAAAAGAGATTCAACAATTTCTCTCAACTCCCCGGTGAAAACTTGAGGCAAACTTATGAACGCTACTGTGAAATTATCAATCTATGTATTTCACTTGGCATGAAGTTTACCAACAAAGATTTGAATGTAAATTTTCTACAAGCTTTTGGATCAAGATACCTACATAAATCTAGCGCTCTTGAAGACGCTGGAACTTTAGATGTATGGACATTAAGGAACCTTTATGCAAATCTCAAAGTTTACGAACTCAAACTTCAGTGAATTAGCGAAACTGAAGGAAAATCAAAATCTATGGCTATGGTGGCGCACAGAGAAGCTGCGCCTGCACCTGCGCCTACTCATGATGAGAAAAGTTTCGATCCTAAAATCTCTACTTCTGAGCTATTAGACATGGATGATGAAGACTTCGCTTTATTTGTGAAGAAATTTCAAAAGTTCAGAAAATTCTCAAGACCCGTCTCAACCAACAAATTTCAAGGATCTACCAGCAAAGCTCCTCAAAAGTTTTCTAGGAGAAGTGATTCAAAAAGGAAAGAAGATCTTGTTTGTTTTAATTGCAGGAAACCCGGACATTTTGCATCAAGCTGCCCGATCCCCAAATTTGAATATATGCAGAAGAAGAGCAGCCATACTCCCAAATTCACTCCCAAGTTCACTCGTCACAAGGGAATGGTTGCTGAAGAAGAAGCACCAGCAAATGAGCACAACACTTGGATTGAAACAGACTCCGATGAGAGCGATGAAGATTCCGATGATGGACTCGTTTGTTTGATGGCAAATGATGATGAAGTTGATGTTTATGATTCTGATGATGACTTCTCCAAGGATGTTCCCGATATGAATGCCTTGAATAAACCTATCAAGAAATCTGCAGGTTTTCAAGAAGTGAAAAAGAAGAAAGGACCAACCATCAGCGAGCTCGTTGAACAAGGATTTCTCACTCCGGCTCAAAACGATGGTGGATTGTTATTCTCACGATGTAATCTTGGAGCAAGGAACAAATTGAGAAAAGGAGCATACATTAGACCTCAAGTTGAACCAACTGCTCCAATCTCCAAAATCAATGATGATGAAGTGATTGCTGAACAAGAAAAATTGTTCAAGAAGGCTGAAAAGGTAATCACTAGATTTGATAGTATGAAGGAAGCTTTAGCACTATCATGTGATGAAATTTCCCAGCTTAAGACCGAGAAATCTCTACTTAAATCTGAACTCACCCTCCTTAAGGAGCAGATAAAGAGCATGATTCCTCTTACTGTTAAAAACACTTTTCTAACATAACAGAACTTACTTCTTAAAGTTCAAAACGATGAATTGCTTGCTCAAATTACTGATCTTAAAAAGATTACAAATGAGTGGTCCAATTCTCGTGTCACTATGGAGAATATATTTGAGTCCCAAAAAGTCAGTGGTGATAAAAATGGCTTGGGATTCTCATCAACTAGTAACAACTTTAAATGTGATGTCTGTGCTGAAAGAGATAGTGAATTTACCAACCAACCAACTTTTGAAATTCCCAAGGAAAAACATCCTAATTCAATGGGTAAAGGACAGGAAAAAGTCAAGAGACAAACATTCCATTATGTCTACCCAACGAAGCAATTTGGGAAAGCTAATGGGAAAGATATAGCTACAGATGAACCATCTCCTAGCAAAATCATTCTTGAAAATAGGCGCGCTCCTTCTCCGAGTGCTCATTATGCGCCTAAGAGCCACGCGCCTCATCGTCGTGCGCCTCCTAGCCCTATGCGCCCTCCGAAAAAAAGCGCTCCAAAATTTCAAAAGAAAGATTTTGTTAAGGCTAGTTCATCTGACCCAAAGAAGAATGCCATCCCCAAGAAAAGTAAAGAGTTTGTGAAAACTCACGTGATTGGTGGCTTTCATCATTGTTCCATTTGTGATTGTTCAGGACACAAGGCCGTGGAATGCCTTTTGCGATTCACTCCCAATGCCAAAGGACGTAAAAATCCTAAGGTCAAGTAAGAGTGGGTTGTCAAAAGTTGCTAACCCTAGGACCCAAAAGGAATAAAGGGGACCTGCTTAAATGTCTATATTTCAGGTTCTTTGTTTCATGGCTGGATCTTCAAAAGCTAGAAATTATGAATGGATTCTCGATAGTGGGTGTTCAAGACACATGACTGGAGATTAATCCTTATTAGAAGATGTCCATGAAGAAAGAGGTCCCTCCGTAACATTTGGCGATAATAACAAAGGTCAAGTTGTAGCATATGGAAAGCTCAAGAAAGACAAAGTGTGCATTGAAAGAGTCTCACTCGTCGAAGGGCTCAAGCACAACTTATTATCCATATCTCAATTCTGCGACAAAGGATTAGAATGCCATTTCACTTCAACGAAATGTCTTATCAAGAATGGCAAAACTGGAGCTATCTTACTCACGGGATATCGTAAGAGAAATATTTATATTATTGATTTCCATAGTATGAACTCTAGTACTAATCTTTGTTTTGTAGCAAAAAGTGTGAACGAAAATAGTTGGTTGTGGCACAAGCGCTTAAGTCACTTGAACTTCAAGTATCTATCTAAACTCAGCAGGAATAATCTTGTCAAAGGACTTCCCAAGGTTGCTGATCATCATGACAAAAAGTGCGCCGCTTGTCAACTTGGCAAACAACCGAAGCAGTCATTTTCAAGCAAGTCAAATCCTTCAACCGCAAGATGTTTGCAACTGCTTCACATTGATCTATTTGGACCAGTTACCACCGCAAGTATTAGAAGAAACAAGTATACTCTAGTTGTGGTGGATGATTATTCAAGATATACATGGGTGGAGATGATGATTACAAAAGATGATTGTTATGATATTCTCACCACCTTATTTCGACTGCTCCAAACCCAAAAAGAAGATGACATCGTTAGTGTTTGATCCGACAATGGAACAGAATTCAAAAACAATGGTGTTGCTCGATATTGTGAAGATCATGGGATAGATCACAACTTTTCAACCGCCGGAGTCCCTCAATAAAATGGCGTTGTTGAACGAAAGAATAGGACGTTGATTGAAGCGGGAAAAACGATGATAGCTGAAGCTAAATTGCCTAAGTACTTTTGGGAAGAAGCTGTCAACACTGCATGTTTTACTCAAAATCGTTCCCTCATCAACAAACTTCACAACAAGACTCCGTATGAACTTTGGCGTGGTAGAACTCCCAACATTGCATTCTTCAAGATCTTTGGTTGCAAATGTTATATCCTCTACAATGGAAACGAACATAGAGGTAAATTCGATGCCAAAGCCGACGAAGGTATTTTTGTTGGGTATGCCAAACACTCTAAATCTTTTCGTGTTTTTAATAGAACTACATTAATGATAGTTGAATCTGTACATGTTACATTTGATGAACATTCTCTCCTTGAGCCACATTCGGTTCCAAATGTTGCTTATGATTCTGTTGAGCTAAATGATATAGGTGCTCCTATTTATGTTGCGCCTACTCAAAATCAGAATCTATCAACACAAGGAAATCCATCTACATCAAATGCGCCTAATCCAATGTATAATGCGCCTGGTGAATCCTCTGTTGCGCCTCATTCCAATGATGCGCCTCATGATTCCTCTCACGCGCCTATTTCTACTGCTGCATCTGGTGTTAACCCAAATTTCAATTCTGAGCCAGTTCAACCCCCAAATTTTGATGATTTAGAATCTGGTGAAGATGTACCAATTGAAGACCTTCAAGTTACTACGACTCAACCTAACTTACCTCCTGAAATTCGTGAAGTTAGAGGTCACCCAATTGCTAATATCATCGGTGATCTACAAGTTGGTGTTCGTACAAGGAGAGCTACAAAATTTGATGCTTACACTGCTTTTATCTCTCAAATTGAATCGAAGAAGGCTGATGAAGCGCTCCAAGATCCTAATTGGGTTGTTGCAATGCAAGAAGAACTCAATCAATTTGAACGATGTAAGGTTTGGACTCTAGTTCCAAGACCAAATGATCATGGAGTGATTGGTACGAAATGGGTGTTCAGGAACAAGATGAATGAGAATGGAATCATCACGAGAAACAAAGCAAGATTGGTTGCGCAAGGCTATAGGCAAGAAGAAGGAATTGACTACGATGAAACTTTTGCGCCCGTACCAAGACTTGAAGCTATCAGATTATTTCTAGCTTACGCCGCTCACAAGAAATTCAAGCTATATCAAATGGATGTAAAGAGTGCGTTTCTAAATGGAGAACTCCAAGAACAAGTCTATGTTGCTCAACCACCTGGGTTTGAAGATTCACAATTTCCAAATCATGTGTACAAACTCCAGAAAGCTTTGTATGGACTCAAACAAGCACCAAGTGCATGGTATGATACACTATCAAAGTTTCTCATCGAAAAAGGCTTCACTCGCCGTAAAATCGATACAACTCTTTTCATTGCCAAACATAATGGTCATAAATTACTTGTTCAAATTTATCTTGATGATATTATATTTGGTTCTACTAATGAATTGTTGTGCAAGCGTTTTGAGAAACTAATGAAGAGCAAGTTTGAAATGAGCATGATGGGAGAACTCACATTCTTCCTAGGGCTTCAAATCAAGCAAATGAGTGAAGGCATTTTTATCAATCAAGCCAAATACACAAAGGACTTAATCAAGAAGTTTGGACTTGAGAATGCTAAAGCATACGATACTCCAATGGCCACCGGCAACAAACTCGACAAAGATTTAAAAGGTAAACGTGTTGATCAAACGCTCTATCGAGGTATGATTGGCTCACTCCTTTACCTTACTGCTAGTAGGCCTGATATTATGTTTAGTGTTTGTGTTTGTGCTCGTTATCAATCCGACCCTAGAGAAGCACACTTAATTGCTGTGAAACGTATTATAAGATATCTCTCTGGCACTGTTAACCTTGGACTTTGGTACACCAAAGATTCAAACTTTAAACTTGTAGGTTATTCAGATGCGGATTACGCAGCGTGCACCATTGATAGGAAAAGCACAAGTGGCACTTGTCATTTCCTCGGATATCGACTTGTGTCATGGGCGAGTAAGAAACAAGCTTCAGTATCTGTCTCAACAACCGAAGCCGAATATATCGCTGCGGGAAGTTGTTGCTGTCAAATACTATGGATGAAGCAGCAATTGGTGGACTATGATATCATCGAAGAAAATTGTCCCATCTACTGCGACAATACATCAACAATTGCGGTTTCTGAAAATCCTGTCATGCACTCAAAGACCAAACACATCGACATCAAATATCACTTTCTCAAAGACCACGTGGAGAAAGGCAATATACATTTGGAACACGTGGGAACCGACTATCAAATCGCCGACATTCTAACGAAAGCACTTGACGCGAAACGGTTCATGTTTTTGAGAGGTGAAATGGGTATGATTGAACTCAACTAAATTCAATATAGTTTTGTCAATACTAATGATTTTATGTTGTGTTGAGTTATGAGTATATTAGGTACAAATGTTAGATCAATTTTTCAAATTTTCAAGGAAACTATGCGCCATCTATGCGCCTTACTAACTGCGCGCCCAACTCTTATTTTCTGCGCGCTCAATCTCTGCGCGCCTATCATCCATGCGCGCCTAGCATCCAATGCGCTTCAAACTTTTATACGCCCTCAACCATCTTTGCGCGCCTTGATGAGTAATGCGCCCCTTCATGCGCGCATTAACTATTGCGGCTCAATCAATTCTCAAAATTTAATATCAATGATTGAACGTATTCAATACACAAGTACCAGGTATGTTTATTCTGTTCATTTATTATTGGAATTTTTGTCCTTTGACATTCCATTAATTGTTCAAGGGTACTTGTGCAATTAAATTTTTCCCTCGTTTTACGTTTTTCGAAATTTTTTTATTTTCTGGGGATATATTTCTTGCACCCCAAACTTACACCAAAATAGATGTTTTTGAGGTTTGTGCAAAAATTAGTCAAAATTGCTCATACACTTAAAGGAAAAGTGAAGCAGTTTTTCTTTTACCCAAAATGTCACATCATGACACTGTAGGTCATTCTGCATTTAATGCCTTTCAAATCCAAATATCCCTCATAAATTTTTGTCCTTTCCTATATCACCTCACCATTAATGCGCCGTACCTCATGTCATGATGAGCCGAAATTTGAAAACCCCTCATAAATGCACATCCTTTCAACTTCCCATCTTTTTAAAATTTTAACCCTATTATTTTCATATCAGTGCAAAATTTTAATCATAACCTATATATACTTACCTTCACCTTCTCTCTCTCACACCAACTCCATCTTTTCCCTACACCCCCTACCAACTCTCTCTCTCCCAGTCTCTATCTCTCACGTTTTCTCTCTGCTCTCTCTCTTTTTCTCTTTCTCTTTCTCTATATATACTTCCTTTTTTTTTTATATAATTTCATATATGGGTCCTAAAAGATCACCCAAAGCATCACAAGACGAAATGGTATGATCTTTTGAACCTTAAACTCTTTAATTTTCGCAAAAAATTTTCTCGTTTCTGGGTTTTCGTGTTCCTAAAAACCGATTTCAACTTTTCTTGATTAATCTCTCTTCGGTGATCCGTTTTCGAAATCGTTTGTTGGGTTATGTTCATTTGGTGATTTCGAGTCTTTTGAATCCAACATTTTAACGATCAATGCTATCGTTGTTGCGAATCTGAAAATCTTAAGTTTTTGACTTTTCAAATTTTCGGGTCTTTGAATCCATTTTCTGGATTCGTTGTTGATTTGTTCTAGTTTTGGTTTACATATTTGTGATCCTTGTCTTATTGCGGTCATTTTGATATATTGTGTGCTTGATTTGGTGAAGTTTCACGTTTTATGTGTTCTTGGTGTTCTTCGAGCACTCAAGACATGTTCTTCGTGTTCTTCGTTATTTTTGCATGACTTGGGTTTCATAATTTTCAAAACTTGTTTTTCAAAATATTCACGTTTTGATTCTGAAAACTTGCATATGTATGTTTGCATGTGTTTGTGAGTTTTTATACTAAGTTTAAATTTCTACATAAGTAATGCGCCTATATATGAATTCATGCGCCTAGTATGATTATGCGCACATTGATATTATGCGCCTAAAAGAAATTCTTGCGCTTACCTGTGTTTGCGCCTCAATCCTTTATGCGCCTAATAACATTATGCGCCTACACTTACTTTGCGCCCCAAATTCATACTTAGTCAATTTTTATGTTCAAATTTCTCTTAGTATATTTCATAGAACCATAAATATGCGCCCTGTATTTCTACGCGCCTCATAATTTCATGCGCCTACTATAATCATGCGCCTAGATTCACTGTGCTCTCTTATGCGCTCATGACTCTCTGCGCCTAATTATTTTATGCGCCTAAAATTTTGTATGCGCCTAGTCCTCACTTTGCTTATTTATGATTCTATGCGCCTGATTCACACTAATTCCTTTCAATGTTTATCTTTTTCAGGATCTCAATAATTTCAGACCTAGTGAAACCTTTGATTTAAATGAGCTAGCTACTGATCCCATGGGTGTAGATGTTATGGAATATATCAGACTTGCTAGACTCCTTCCCTTATTCACTCTGGAGCAACCTTTCTACTCACCGCTCCTAGTTGATGAATTCTTCTCCACAGCTAAATTTGTGGAAATTCCAACTGATGTCGAAGGGATGGTGCGCTATCGGATACGCGCGGTGGTTCAAGATGTTGAAATCACTATGTCTGCTGGTACTATCAAAAAGATTGTCAACTTCAACACTACTGGACCTTTGAGTGTTGCTGGCAAAATCAGTTCTTATTCAGACGCTGCTCAAAATATTATGGCACGCTCTCTTTTCAAGATTCCTACTCTTCAAAACAATATCAAGACTGTGGAAATTAGAGATGGTGGTGATTTACTGGCGCATATTGCGCATCTGGTTGGCACTTCCATTATCTTCAAAACTGGAAATGTCAACAAATTTACTATGGAACAGTGGGAATTCACAGCTGCTATTATGGCAAAGACCATCCTCAACTGGCCTCATATCTTATTCACGAATCTCCAGGACCAGATTGACAAGTACAATAAAAACAAGGCTGAGGGAAAGACGAAGTTCAAGACTCACTGCCGTATCGTAACAAAGATCTTTCTCTCCTATCCTGCTCTTGCAAATTTCCTCGCTCAGAACCCAGCCTACCAAACCACTGATGTCCCTATTTTTGGTAAGGACAGTTTAGTGATGAAAAGGCGCAGAAAGCGCATGGCCAAGCGCGCGCCAAGGGTTAAAGGAGCTCAGTTGGTAGATGAAGCCACTGATTCTGATGAAGAAGAAGCTGGCGCAGATGGTGAAGAAGAAGCTACAGTAGCGCCACGCGCAGAATCTGGACCTATTCCTGGCGCAGTTAAAGGCAAAGGCAAAGGGATTGCTGAAGAACCAAGCAGACCTGCTAAGCGCCCCAGAACCGACACTGAAGAAGAAAAGGAGCTGAAACGCGCTAAAGAAGCCAGTAAACTGGAAGCGCAGTTGAAAAGGGATGAAGAATTCAGAATGAAACAGGCTGCTGATTTATCTAAATCTGAAAGGCGCAAAGGCGCAGGTCTAGCGCTGATGCACGCGCGCCTGCTCCTGATGCGCCTCCAACTGTTCATGCGCCTCCATCTTCTGATCGACAACAAGTCAGAGATAAAATCTCTGCAGATTTATTTGGTGAAGATATTGAGGATCAACCTCAGGGGGAGCCAGAACCTTTAAGGCGCAAACCATCATCTGTGCGCCCAAAGGCTCCTGCGCCTCATCCTGAAGAAATTTCTTCAAGTGCAGAATATATTCCATCTCCTCCGCGTGCTCCTACTTCGCGCCCCTCTACTCCTGCGCCTCCTCCTCCCACTCCTGATATGAGTGTGGTTATTTCTCTACTGAAGCAACTCCAGCAAGGCCAGTCTCAAATGAACTCACAATTAGAGCTTCATACTTCAATGCTTACCCAGCAGGCTGATGAGATTGCTGCCATTAAGGGGGAGATAAAGCGCATAGATGCCAACATCAAGGACAAACACTTCCTGACACAAACACTTCCTGACCCCTCAACAGTGGAATGATGCTATTGATAAGATGAACGATTTATTCAAAGGTACTCTTGCTTCTCTTCACGAGCGAATTAGCGCTGGCATCCAACTCACCGATGGCCAAGATTTTATAAACGCTATAAAGGAAGTAGAGTTGAACATAGCGGGGGATATTAGGAAATTGTTTGAAATGGTGGCTGGAGATAGCCATAAGTTATTGAGCGTTGTTGATAAGCTCAACGAAGTTAAGGATGAGCTACAAATCCTGGGACTATCTGTCTATGGCGCAGAACCAAATGATGAACCCAGCGCTGCTCCAATTGCTCCTGACTCACATGCGCCTGGATCTCATGCGCCCTCTTCCAGCCCTGCTCCTGCTCCTAGTGCGCCTGTTGACATTAATTCTCTGCTTTCAAAGATTGAAGTCTTGAAGGAGTTAGTTGTCACTCACTTCAACGCCACACACTCCAGCGCAGACAGGCGCTCAGATAGGATTTCCTCTGACATTGTTTCAGCGCAGGCTGCTAGTGAAGCAAACTTTCAGAACGTTGCTGAAAATGTCGCTCAACAGCAAGCCATTACTCAACGCACCATTCATGAATATCAAAACATCAATGTTGGTCATTTGCGCTACCTCAGAGACGGCGTCACGGACACTCATGGTTTAGTGAACCGCGCCTATCAACTTTCCAAACAAATCCAGCGCTCCATTTCTGAAATTGAAGAAGGATTGAAGGAAGACGACGCGCCTCCTAATCCTTAGTTTTCTTTGATTGTAAGTTAGAATTTTTTTTTTTTAGTAAAACCCCTTTTGAAGATAGTGATTTTAGTGCTTACATGTTTTAGCACATCTTTTTTCTATGTTCTATTCAAAACTTGTAATCTGTAACTCCTACTTCCCAAGTTTTAATGAGAACAATGCATCTCTTATTATCAAACTTTGTTCACTCAAACTCCTTGTTTGTAGAACATTGAATATTGTTTAAATTCATGCATCATATTGAATTGTTTCATACTTTCATGCATTGAGTTTAAACTTGGTTTAAACACTTTTCAAAACTAAAATTCATACATCATTTTGAATGTGTTAAACTGTTATTTCTATCTTTCCATATGTAATGTGTTAACCTTATTGGAATAGATTAGAAATCTATCTTGGAATAGTGTGTGCATTAACTTGAGACATGATTTATCAATTTCATTCATTTGGACATGTTTTTATCAAGTATAATGTTTGTCCTTGATATAGTAGGTAATGGCATCTATCAAATAGGGGGAGATTGTTGGGTATGCCCACATATATCTCAGTTTTAATGTAATAGGTTTTGTTAGATTTGATTGATCCATCACCTAAGTTTTATTTCATGGACTTTAGACCCACATGTAAGAAGTATTTATACTTCATTTTTTAGGTTATTGTTATAGACTAGGCTTAGTAATAGGGCAAGAAGATCAAGATTCAAGAAAATCACATTTTGAGTTGAGCCATGCGCCTATGCGCCTATACGCCATGCGCCTTCTAGCGCGCCCATAGCATTCTTCTAAGAAATTCTATGCGCCTCACTTTGATCATACGCGCCATGCGCCCCATATGCCTTAGCACGCGCGGTCTCTATTCGCCTCTTAGCTCAACGCGCCTCAATGTGTTTATTCAACACTCAGTGATTTATTGAAGACTCAAAGACTTGAAGAGAATTCAAATTACGCCAATGATCCAACGGTGGTTAAAAGATGCATATGGGCCTAATCTGTTGACACGTGTCCATAACGGTCATATTTATGTTGAGTGTCAAAGTGGCCATAATATACGCATGCTCCAATCAACGAGTGACAGCACATCTTATCCACAAGGATTTCCAACGGCTAGTTTTTTGAAGTTCACTATAAATACCCCATAACTTCAACATTTTGAAGTTGCTGAGTTTTGCTAAGAATTTCAAGAATTTCTCTCTCAAAGCATTTGTTGAAGATTTGAAGATTGCCTTCGTATTTCCAGAATTTCTCAAGAACATCTTCATACCTTCATCCTTAGCCCAGATCTTTAAGCTATAACACTTTAGTTTCATTGTGCTCTAAATCATAAAGATCTAAAGAGCCTTGATACTAAATTCACACACGCACCTCTTTAAGTTTGATCATTTAGATCCATCTTTTAGAGATACACCGGTTATTGTTTTGGATTTGTTCATTCATATAATATTAGATCTTGAGTTAGTGTAGAAGCTCAAAAGTTGTAATTTGTAACACTCACTCATTATATAAGATCTCCATTAGAAATCCAAGACTAACCATCTTGGTAGAGGACGTAGATCTTTCATTGATCGAACCTCTCCAAATAGCTTGTGTTATTATCTTGTCATTTACTTTCAAGTTATTTTCACTCACTATTTGCTTGTTTACTCATTGTAGATTGTTTGATCTGAATTGTGTTGTGTTGTTATTTCATTTGCCTTAGTTCCTTATTTCAACCACTTTGAGCCAAAATACTTAGAGTGTGTGTGCGCCCCTTTATCACATTTTGCGCCTATCTTCATTACTAAATTCCGCTGTGCATTTCACTCACTCACTTAGGCGCATTTCATAACGCTTACTTGATAAAGTGCGCATTTGCAATTGAGTTTATCAAGGGTACGAAAAGAATTTTAAAACAGCTATTCACCCCCCCCCTAGCTATTTTTCATACCCTTGTTGCCCTTTGGGACCAACAACAAGTCATTTAATGAATTCCATACATAAAATCATAAGTATAATGTTAATATAAAGTGTAGTCAATAATAAAATGTGTAGAATTCCTGAAATGTAATTTATCTATTTATGATGGGCAAAGTGGTAAATTAACATTGCTAAAGCTTGAAAGGGTGTGGTCCCTAAATGAAGCGTCACCATGTTTACTATTTAAAGGCCTCTCCATCAAGCCTAAAACATACTTCATTCTTACTTTCTCTCATCTAAATTACTTCATAATGTTGGAAGACTTTTGAGAGATTAAGAGATACTTATCATTTAGAAGAACACTTCTCCCTACTTGTTCTTCATTTCTCCCTACAACATTCATAATGGATTCAACAGGTATTATCTCGCTTCCGCCTTCATCTTCTTCCCCAATCTTATTCTGAAATGAGCGTGGCATTCAGGGATATAAAGAATTGTTCCAACAATTGGTATCAGAGCCCCGTTCATTTTGGTTTAAGTTTGGGTTCTTCTTTGGGAAAGTTTTGTACTTTCAATTTGATTCATTTTCCTTGTTGAATCATTAAGTTTTAATGTTGATTAGGGACTCTAATTCATTCATAGAGTACTGATAATCATCATCTAAAATTCAAAAAATGGTTTGAAAGTGTTTTGTTCATTAAATTAAAATGGTTCAAGTTAGACTATCCCTTCATAACATTGATTTATGTTTTAAGTACATACCATGTGGATCTACTTACTTGATTCTATTAATTTTAAAAGCAAGATTATCCTAAATAACATGGTTTTATGTTTTAAGTACATACCATGTGGATCTACTTGTTTTTCATGCCTTTTGGGACAAAATATGGAAAAAGTGCAGCAAAAATGCATGAAACGGTGGCTTTAGCCTGGTCGGGTATTATGTTCCGCCCGGTCGAGTCTTATGTTCTGCCCGGTCGGACCTCAAGAAAACACCCGGTTGGACTAAATGTGTTTACCCGGTCGGGTCTTTGGTTCCGCCCGGTCGGGCATTGTATGTTGCCCGGTCGGGTATTAGGCATTGCCCGGTCGCGCATATTCACTATTCACAGGATTTTTGCCTTTTTCAAGATGTTGCATAATTATGTTTCCCCTTTTTAACAAAACCGTAATTATTTTCAAACCTTAAAGATTTTGATTAATTATATGCTTTGACAATTTTATTCATTGTTTAAATAATATTGTCGCCTAAGTGATTTATGTTATTTAAACCCTAAAATTGTAAAGTGTTGGATGTTTGAGTTGATATGCGAATGGCTTGAATTTTCCAAAGAAGATCTTGACATTTGACTAAACTTGGGCATTCATGTGGTAACAAGTAAAATGAACATTAGGTTATTTTCTTAGATGCTTATGTCGGCCCAAAGGAAGATTAAGTATTTATTAAAATATAAGTTCAAATTACTTGTTACCTAAGGCAATCATTTATGAGTCAACTCGCAATCCAAAGATTAGTTTTGATGTCATGTTGATGGATTTCATTGATATAATTAATCATTATTTATTATGCAGTTTCTTATTTATGTTTTGTATTCATTCTTGTTCTCAAAATTCCAACAAATTTGTTTATTGCTTCATCTGTAATTACTGCTATGAGTACCGTTGCAATGTGGGACTAATTATAAAACTTGGAAAACAAATAATTATAATCTTGGGCTATAGAACTCGCATTAAGGGATCCGTTTCTCTTCTTATTGCTTGAATGCTGAGAAGTGACACGCTCTAACCGCGTAAGCCTAATGATCATAAAGAATATTGTCCCGGAGACCTTTTGGACGGTGTCTTCAAGGATATTGATGCTACAAACATTCCTTGATACCCCTGAGGAAACTTGTTTCCATAAGGTATAAAGGGTACCAGAAATTTAAGGGAGTACATTTTAGAAATAGTTCATCTATTGATGAAACGAAAAGGCACTTAAGTTAAGGATATCGGATGATATTCTTGTGCATTTAGTTTTAATCTTTCTTCCTTGGTTTGGTTGCTTTGCGCAAAGTATTTATTTTTGTGCGCATTTTTTTGTTTTTTCTTATTCAAACTTGTAATCTGCAACTCTTAACATTTCAAGTTTTAATGAGAAAAATCGCATCATGTGTTTCCAAAACCTTGTTCAATTCAAACTCTTTGTTTGTGGAACAATGATTGCATTATTTCAACCCATGCGCATAATCTTAACTGCTCATATTCTCAACGCATAATGTTTAAACATTCAGTTTAAACGCATACTTAAAACTAAAACTCATATCATTTGTATGTGCTGAATGATACTTCTGTCTTTCCCTTTTTGTAAGCTAATCTTTTGGATAGACTAGAAATCTATGACATTGGCGAGTGTGTGCATTGACTTGAGGCATGATTTACTATTCATATCTTTATGGACATGTTATTATCAAGTACAATGAATTGCCTTTGTTATAGTAGGTAATGGCATCAATCATTTAGGGGGAGATTGTTGGGTATGCTTACTTCTTGACCCTCCTATTCTCGTTAGAATTGATTGATACCATCACCTATTAATATTTTATGGACTTTAGGACCCTATGTAAGAAGTTTTATAACTTCAATTTTTAGCTTAGTCCATTTTATAGTATAGGCTTATATCACAGGACTTGAAGAGGAAAGGAATGAAGATCCAAGTGTCAGTGGTTACTGCGCAGGACTTAGCTGCGCAGGACACCACTGCGCAGGAATGTCCTGCGCAGCATTCTTCCTCAGTTCAATCCATTCAGATCACCTAACTTGGAAAACGCTTTGAAGATGTACGCTTTTAAGAGTGTTAAGGTGTGCAGAAACGACAAAACAAGCACACTTAGCAGATCCAACGGTGGAGACACGCTCAAGAGATATATTTCAAATAAAGACAACTGTCAACCTTCTAGAAGAAG
Organism: Campanula takesimana; assembly: GCA_026119855.1. Lineage (NCBI taxonomy): Eukaryota > Viridiplantae > Streptophyta > Magnoliopsida > Asterales > Campanulaceae > Campanula > Campanula takesimana. The sequence goes on along the minus strand of JAOWBW010000365.1, from coordinate 1,012,232 downwards.
CTTTTTGAATTTGGTCTTCATGCTGCGCACCAATCATATTGTGCCAGGTCATCAACTTTGATTAGAGCTCCAACGGCTATAAAGGACACATGCGCACCAATCATATTGTGCCAGCTCATCGTCCTTTGATCATTAAGATCTTTCTTCTTGAGATACACCGGTTTAGTCTAGGATTTGCTCTTCATAGATTATAGATCTTTGAGATAGTTGTGTTTCATTGTTGTATTTTGTAACTCTCTCATATAATAAGATCTCCTTTAGAAAATCCAAGACTAACCATCTTGGTAGAGGACGTAGATCTTTCTTCGATCGAACCTCTCCAAATAGCTTGTTCTTTAATCTCGCTATTTACTTTCTACTAATCATTTCTGAATTACTTCTTGGTTTGATCTTTTCAGATTGCTACTATTGCCGCTGTGTTTGTTATTGCTTATTGCCTTAGAACATTTTATCCAACTCTTTAAGCCAAAACTTAGCGCGTGCGTTTTTATCCTTGCGCATCTTTTTACTGCGCAGGTGCTGCTTAAAACTTCCGCTGTGCATTTCACACTCTCACTGCGCGCTATACTTAGCTTATTTGAGAACTGTGCGCATAAGCCATTGATTTGCAAAAGGGTTTAAAAAGAATTTTAAAACGCTATTCACCCCCCCCCCTCTAGCATTTTTCATACCCTTGTTGCCCCTTTGGGACCAACAAGTGGTATCAGAGCTCGAGTTTTATGCTTCACTGAAAAACCATGAAGATCTGAAGACTGCTGCTTAGTTTTTCCAGATTCTTTAAAACAGCCTTCAAGATCTTCAAACCTTCAAAACTCCTGCTCATATCAAAAAGCCTATATCACCAGAATTCTTGGTGCTCTTCATCTTTCATATTCATAGAGCCCAGAATTTCTGTCACACACACACCTCTTGAAGCTTTGATCATTTTGATCTAACTTCTTGAGATACACCGGTTTAGTCTATGATTTGTTCTTCATAGATAATAGATCTTGAGTTAGTATTGAGCTCAAATGTTGTAATTTGTAATACTCTCTCATATAATAAGATCTCCATTAGAAATCCAAGACTAACCATCTTGGTAGAGGATGTAGATATTTCATCGATCGAACCTCTCCAAATAGCGTGTTCATTACTTATTGCATATTCCCTGCTTAACTTTTTATGAACTGCTTTGTTTGATCTTTTAGATTGCCACTCTTTGATGCTGTAATTGTTATTGCTCATTTGCCTTAGAATCCCATTTTGCGCCACTCTTTAGCCTCATACTTAGCGCGTGCGTTTTTATCTCTGCGCAGTATACCCTGCGCAGAGCTGCTTTAAATTTCCGCTGTGCATTTCACACTCTTACCGCGCGCTATACTTAGCCAAAATAAGAGTTGTGCGCATCTGCCATTGAATTGCAAAAGGGTTTGAAAAGAATTTTAAAACGCTATTCACCCCCCCTCTAGCGATTTTCACACCCTTGTTGCCCCTTTAGGGACCAACAAGTGGTATCAGAGTAAACACCTTCATAAAACTTGTTTTGTTTTTCAAGCTTAACAGCTTGGGTGCCGATTCAAGATGGCTTCAAAATCTTGGGCAATGGCTAACTATTCACATGTCCCAGTGCTGAATGAAGATCACTTCGAAATCTGGAAGCACTGCATGCTCACTCATTTTTCTTCTATCGACGAGATCCTCCACAACATCGTTCTTGAAGGACCTTACATTCCAATGAAGGCCAATCCAGATGCTGCTACCAACAAGGATAATCCTACAATCAAGAAGGCCAAAGGGGAATGGACTGATGAAGAAAAGAAATGGGTTGGCTATGATGGAAGATCAAGGAACATCATTCTTAGCACTCTAGACCTCTCCACGCACAATCAAATTGTGAGCGGTGGAACTGCAAAGGAACTATGGGATGCTATTGAAGGATATGTGAATGGAGAGAAAGTAAGCAAGGAAAACAAAAGATTTGTGGTGCAAAGAAAATTCAACTGCTTCATGAGAAAAGATGGTGAAACCTTGAGACAAACATATGATCGCTTCTGTGCTGTTGTAAACTCTTGTACATCGCTTGGAACTACTTTCACCAATAAAGAAGTCAATTCTCAATTCTTAGATGCGCTAGGTTCTAGATATGTGCACAAAGCAAGTCATCTGGAAGATTCTGGATTTCTAGATACTTGGCCTCTGCGCAGCTTATACGCTAACTTAAAAGTGTACGAGCTAAAGCTTGATCGAATCGACGAAACTGAAGGCAAAGGAAAGCTTGTTTCCTATGTTGCGCAAAAGGAACCTGCGCCTGCTCAAATCTCAGACAAAGTCTCTACTTCCTCTTTACTCGAAATGGATGATGATGATTTCGCTATGTTCGTTAAGCGATTCCAAAAATTCAGGAAATTCTCTAAACCTGGATCCTCTAGCAAACCACCTGCTAAATTCTCTCGTGGCAGAGACTCAAAGAAAGATGAAGAATTGGTCTGCTACAACTGCAGAAAGCCCGGTCATTTTGCTTCAAAATGTCCCACTCCAAAATATGAGTACATGAAGAGGAATAATGCGCAGAGATCATCAAGGCAGCGCGGGATGATTGCTGAAGAAGACTGCACAGAAAAGGAACTGAAGACTTGGATAGAGACCGACACTGAAGACAGTGATGATGATGTCTCTGAGGATGGACTGCTCTGCTTGATGGAAAATGCTGATGCTGATAGCGATTCAGACAATGATCAAGATGCGGACACAAAGGCTGCGCCAAGAACAAAGAAGAAAGGTCCCACTATCACTGAACTGGTGGAAATGGGACATCTGACTCCAAGTAGACAGAATGGCAAGTACTTGTTTGCCAGAGCAGACCTATCAAAGAAATTTGTAGCTGCGCCCTCACGCAAAGAATCTCTTGAAATTCCTGCTGAAATTGTAATAGAAAAGAATGACTCTGCTGCTGAGCGCGAGTCTATTTTTCAGCAAGCTGAAAAGGTAATCAAGAAATTTAACTCTATGAAAGAAGCAGTGGATTTATCAATTGGAGAAATTTCACATCTTAAGACGGAGAAAACTCTTTTAAAATCTGAGATCACCCTCCTTAAGGAGCAGATTAAAAGCATGACTCCTCTTACTGAAAAGAACCGTTTTCTCACAGATCAAAATGAGCTATTTAAAGTAAGAAACGAAGAATTGGCTGCTCAAGTAGCTGATCTCACAAAGATCACTAATGAGTGGACCAAATCTCGTGTCACTATGGACCAAATTCTAGAATCCCAAAAAGCTAGTGGAGACAAGGAAGGCTTGGGATTCTCAACTAGTGATAACTTTAAATACGCAGTTTGCTCTGAAAAGGAAAAGGAATTTACACCACATCAAACTATTGAAATTCCTAAAGCAAAGCATTCTGCTTCAGTGGGTAAAGGACAGGAGAAAGTCCAGAGACAAAATTTCCATTATGTCTACCCAAAGAAGCAAACTGGAAAAGCCAAGGGTAAGGCTAAAGTTGAACCTGCGCATGACAACTCATATTCTGACTATGGTTGCGCTTCAACTTCAAATGTCAAATCTGCGCAAAAGGGTCATGCGCATGAAAGCCATGCGCCTCAACGCCAGATGCGCATTCTTAAGAAAAGCGCACCCAAACCTCAGAAAATGATATTTGTCAAAGCAAGTTCATCTGCTCCAGTAAAAAATGATGCGCCAAAGAAAAGTAAAGAGTTTGTAAAAACCCAATCTATAAGTGGCTTTCATCATTCTGTTGTGTGTGATGGTTTAGGTCACAAGGCTGCAGAATGCCTTTTGCGATTCGCTCCTAATGCCAAGGGACGTAAAAATCCTAAGGTCAGACAGGAGTGGGTTGTCAAAAGTTGCTAACTCTAGGACCCAAGAATAAAGGGGACATGCGTTCTTAATGTCTATCTTTCAGGTCTCCTGCTTCACTGCGCACTCTTCACAAGCTAAAACGCATATATGGTACCTCGACAGTGGATGTTCTAGACACATGACTGGAGATGCTACCGCTCTTGAAGAAGTGCATGAAGGAAGAGGTCCCTCTGTAACTTTTGGAGACAACAACAAAGGGCACATAGTTGGATATGGAAAAATCAGAAAAGATAAAGTGTGCATTGAGAAAGTTGCGCTCGTTGAAGGTCTCAAGCACAACCTGCTCTCCATATCACAATTCTGCAATAAAGGTTTGGAATGTCACTTCTCTGCAATGCACTGCTACATCAAAGATGGCATATCCGGACTAACTTTGCTCACAGGGACTCGTAAGAATAATGTTTACATTATTGATCTTACTTCTATAGATTCTATCACTAATCTCTGTTTTGTAGCAAAGAATGTAAGTGAAAGCAGCTGGCTATGGCATAAGCGCTTAAGTCATTTGAACTTCAAGTATTTGGCTAAGCTAGGAAGGGAAAATCTTGTCAAAGGACTTCCCAAAGTAGCTGACCATCATGACAGAAAATGCGCAGCATGCCAGCTCGGTAAACAACCTAAGCAGTCTTTCTCCAGCAAGATTGTCTCCTCAACTTCCAAATGTTTACAACTGCTTCACATGGACTTGTTTGGACCGGTCACCACTACGAGCATTGGAGGAAACAAATATACTTTAGTCGTGGTGGATGACTACTCAAGATACAAATGGGTCGAAATGATGATATCCAAAGATGACTGCTATGATATCTTGACTGCGCTATTTCGAAGGCTCCAAACTCAAAAAGAAGACGACATCGTGAGTGTTAGATCAGACAATGGAACTGAATTCAAGAATAACAGTGTTGCTCAATACTGCGATGACCATGGAATTGATCACAATTTCTCTGCTGCTGGAGTTCCTCAACAAAATGGCGTTGTGGAAAGAAAGAATCGCACGTTGATTGAGGCTGGAAAAACAATGATAGCAGAAGCTAAGCTTCTAAAGTATTTCTGGGGAGAAGCCGTCAACACTGCTTGCTTTACTCAGAATAGATCCCTCATCAATAAAGCCTACAACAAGACTCCATATGAGCTATGGAGAGGAAGAGCGCCCAACATTGCTTTCTTCAAAATCTTTGGCTGCAAATGCTATATCCTCTACAATGGCAAAGATCATAGAGGTAAATTCGACGCCAAAGCAGATGAAGGTATTTTCGTTGGGTATGCCAAACATTCTAAAGCTTTTCGTGTTTTTAATAGAACTACTCTAGTAATTGTAGAATCTGTACATGTTACTTTTGATGAGCATTCTCTCCTTGAGCCACATCTGGCTCCAAATGATTCTGATGATTCTGCTGAGAATGTTGAGACAGGTACTCAGCCTCAAACTGTACCTGCGCAGAATGTTAATCAAGAAGATCAAAACCAGAATCAAGCAAGTCCATCGCATGCGCATACACCCGATGCTGCGCCAGAAGTGACGACTCCTGATGCACAAACTCCTCCTCCTGCGCATGATGTTTCTCCACTTCAGCAAATCACTTTTGATGATCTTGATGCTGGATCAAATGAAGTACCCATTGAAGATCTTCGTATTCCTACCACTCAACCTAACTTACCTCCAGAGGTTTGTGAAGTTAGAGATCATCCAACTTCAAACATCATTGGTGATCTCAATGTAGGGGTTCGTACTAGGAGAGCATCAAACTTTGATGATGAATATCACTCCTTTATCTCTCAAATCGAACCAAAGAAGATTGATGAAGCGCTCCAAGATTCAAGCTGGGTTACTGCTATGCAAGAAGAGCATAACCAATTTGAGCGCTGCAAGGTTTGGACCTTAGTACCTAGACCTCATGATCAAGGCATTATTGGTACAAAATGGGTATTCAGAAACAAGATGGATGAGAATGGAAGCATCACAAGAAACAAAGCAAGGTTAGTTGCGCAAGGCTATAGGCAAGAGGAAGGAATCGACTACGATGAAACATTTGCGCCTGTAGCAAGACTTGAAGCTATAAGAATTTTCTTAGCTTATGCCTCTCACAAGAAATTCAAGCTTTATCAAATGGATGTGAAGAGCGCATTTCTCAACGGAGAACTCCAAGAGACGGTCTACGTAACTCAACCTCCTGGATTTGAAGATAGCAGATTTCCAAATCATGTCTTCAAGCTTCAAAAAGCTTTGTATGGACTTAAACAAGCTCCAAGAGCATGGTACGATACGCTATCAAAATTCCTACTAGAGAAAGGCTTCAAGCGCGGTAAAATCGATACAACTCTTTTTATTGCTAAGTATAATGATCATTCTTTACTTGTTCAAATTTATGTCGATGATATTATATTTGGTTCTACTAATGAGTTACTTTGTAAGCGCTTTGAGAAGCTCATGAAAAGCAAGTTTGAAATGAGCATGATGGGAGAACTCACATTCTTCCTCGGGCTTCAAATCAAGCAATTTAATGATGGTATCTTCATAAATCAAGACAAGTACACAAAGGACTTAATCAAGAAATTTGGACTTGAGAATGCTAAAGCATACGACACTCCAATGGCCACGGGCAACAAACTTGACAAAGACTTGAAAGGTAAGAAAGTTGATCAAACTTTATATCGAGGTATGATTGGCTCTCTCCTTTATCTTACTGCAAGTAGGCCGGATATTATGTTTAGTGTTTGTGTCTGTGCGCGCTATCAAGCGGACCCTAGAGAAGCGCACTTAACTGCTGTTAAACGTATTAGTCGTTATCTTTCTGGAACTGTTAACCTTGGACTTTGGTACACCAAAGATTCGAATTTCGATTTGCTAGGTTATTCAGACGCAGACTACGCAGCATGCACTATTGACAGGAAGAGCACAAGTGGCACTTGTCATTTCCTTGGAAATCGACTTGTTGCGTGGGCAAGCAAGAAACAAGCTGCTGTGTCCATCTCCACTACAGAAGCTGAATACATTGCTGCTGGGAGCTGCTGCTGCCAAATCCTATGGATGAAGCAACAATTAGTGGACTATGGAATTAATGAAGGAAATTGCCCAATCTTCTGCGATAATATGTCCACCATAGCAATTTCCAACAATCCTGTCATGCATTCAAAGACAAAGCACATCGACATTAAATATCATTTTCTCAAGGACCACGTGGAAAAAGGAAACATTCATTTAGAGCACGTGGGCATAGATAATTAAATTGCTGATATCCTTACAAAGGCTCTTGACGCAAAAAGATTTGTATTCCTAAGAGGAGAAATGGGTATGCTTGAACTTAGCTAACCTGTCCATATGATTTGTCAATACTAATAATCTTGTGTTTGCTTGATAAGATATTCATCATAGGTCAAGATCCATGCTTCTGCGCAACCCCTGCGCAGTACTTCCTTTGCGCATATCACTAATGTTAATCTATTTTAAGAATTGATTGCGCTATTTACAGCTCTGCGCATGATTTTGACATGCGCACACTTCGTGGATCGCAGGTAAGTCTTCTATTTATTAGAAATTACACTTAGGTCCCTGATTGAAAAGTCAACACTTAGTTCACAAGGGTACTTGTGTAATTAAAATTTTCCCTCGCCTTATTTTTGAAATTTCTTGGGAAATTACGCTTTTACCCCCGCGCATGTCCCATTATCATTAAATGCAAACGGCCATTAATGATAGCGCCTGTTAGAATTCCTGATCAACATTTATGAGGGAGTTGATATGACTGTGACCTGCCTAGACCTACTCACTCACTCGCGCGTCAGGTCTGCGCACGCGCGTTCCCTATTCGGCCACGTCGCTTTGCTATCGTGCGCCTCTGCATTTTTTCACCAAATTCGCCGTCTTTCACCAAACCGCCTCGCTGACGTCTTGCGCCATTTCCCCTTTTAGTATAAATCCTTTTGACTCTTCCTTTTTCTCTCTTTCCTGTTCTCTCTCTCTCTTTCGCAAATTCATCTTCTTTCTCTCCTCTGCAACCTACCCTCCATTTCCCAATCATTTCCTTTTCTTCTCTCTTTGACTTTTCTCTCAATCTCTGCAAAACTCTTCTCTCTCTTCCCCTTTTCAAAAAACCCTAGTTTCTTTTAAAATGGCTCCCCGAAAATCGAAAGCTAAAGTAGTTGGTGAGGTCCATGAACCTGTTGAAGAGGTTCCTCCTCAAGAAGCTAAAGCTATTGACGACATGGTAACTATTTCTGAACCTTGAACTCATTTTCTGTTTATCCGCCATTGTTATGTCTCAAGTTCTTAAAAACTCCCCTTTTCGATTTTGCTCTTATCTGTTAATCATTTTTGAAATCGTCTGTTGTTTTGCGTTCATCTCTCTCTGATCTACCTTCGTATGTACTTTATTTCACGATCAGTACTGTTTTCATATGTTCTCTGCAAATTTTTTCGTTCGAAAACCTTCTAGGCAGACGAACGGTTATTCTCGATTTCTGGGCTAAATGTTTTGTTTTTGGAAATCTTGTTTTCTTGGTTGCTTTTCGTCTCTGAAATGCGGTTATTTCGATATGCTTTTTGTCCTTTTTGGTCAAACATTGATTTTTAGTGTTCTTGATGTTCTTCGTGTTCATATTTTTATTATTTCGTGTTCATCAAGTTCTTATTTTTAATTTGGGTCGCCTTATATCTGTGTTTGCGTTTTTGCGCATATCTTTCTCATTTGTTTCCTATGGAGATGCTGCGCACACATGTATCTGCGCATGCGCTTCAATCCATGCGCAATTCTTGTCTAAACTACTTATTTTGCGCAGAACTCTTTCTACTTCCTACAAGGCTGGGAACTGGATCTTGCTGCGCTACACAAAGATGCTGTCGGACGCAGGATTGTTCATCTTATGGATTCTTCCGGCATCTTACCTCTCTTTACTCTGGCTCAGGACTTCTATGTCCCATCTCTTGTAGACGAGTTCTTTGAGAACGCAGAAAGAGTCACCATGACTCACAAGCAGACTCGAGAAAAGATTGATGTTATCCGCTCAGTCGTTCGGAATTACTCAGTGCGCATTTTTCCTGCGTCACTTAAAAAGCTTTGCGGATTTAAAGTGGATGATGCGCCAGAAGCTTATTCTGAAGCTAAACAAAACAAGCTTGCGCAGAAACTAGTTGGGGAACCTTCTCTGGTTAAGAAGTGGAGCGTTCATGATCGCAAGGAGTTTGGTGAGGTAATGTATCACCTTTCCACCATTATTGGCGACTCCGTAAACTGCAAAAATGGAAATAAGGGCAAGTTCATTTCCAAGCAGTGGGCTTATTGTGCTGCGGTCTATAATGGCGATGCTTTAGATTGGTCCTCTGTTCTTTTTGACGAGCTATGGGACGCATCGGAGAGCTATGACAAGCGCATGGACAAGAAAGTAGCCAAGTACAGAACTCACTGTAGGCTCTTATCCAAATTTCTGATGAATGTCTCTGAGCTGCGCACCTTCGTGCAAAAGCGTCCTGATCTCAAAGTCCCCTGCACCAAGACATACTCCATCTCTCACCTCTACTCTCTGCGAAATGAAATTGGTCGCAGTGATTGTCGCAAGATTTGGAATAAGGACACCATCCCAGACAAAGAAGATTGGGTTGATAGTGATGATGATGGAGCCCCTCAACCCAAAGCAAAGAACACTGCCGTGCAGCCATCGAAGGCCACTGCGCCTACTGAACCTGAAACTGCTGCTGCGCAGGCAAAGCGCAAAGGCAAAGGTATTGCAGAACCTATGCCAGAAAATGTGAAGGAAATACCAAATGTCAGATCAACTGCTGGCATTAAAATTGGATCTGATTTACCGCCACCTGCTCCCAAACCTTCAAAGAAGCGCAAAGATCCTCCTGCGCCTGCTCCCTCTCCTGCCAAAACCAAGAAAAAGCCTGCTTTTACCAAACTTCCTCCTGCGACTGCTATGGTTGAAGAAGATAGCGAGTCTCGAATGGATGAGACTGCTGCTGATGCTGCTGATGATACAGCGCAGGGGGAGCAAGATCCAAAGGCTGCTGACGCCCCTCCTGCTCAGGGTACAGGAGATAGTGATGATTGGATAGATGAAGCTTTTCCCGCCTCCGGTACGCCTGCAAAGACCGCTGGTTCTGCACCTGCCAAGGATCCTCCTCGAACTCCGCGCAAGAAACAGGTTGTGCGCAGCACTGCGAAAGGACAGCCAAAAGCTGCGGTTCCTTCTTGTCCTGAACCATCATCAAGTGCCTTCCAGCGCCTCAATATTCTGATTGGAAATACTTAACCTGGCACCTCTGTCCTTCATGATGATTTGGACTTGGAAGATGAGGATGCGGATGAGGTTACCAAGTCTGCGCAGGGCGATGATGCTGCGCAGCAAGCTCCTGTTAATCCTGAAGGTGAAAAGGAAAGAGATGTGCGCACAACTGATACAGATAGCAGCAGCACGCACTCATCTACGCATAGGTCTCCTGCTGCTGCTCCTATTCATCTCTCTCCCAAACAACCTTCTCCAACACACTCTCCTCCCAAAGTCTCTCCTCCTGTTCAAGCTATTCCTTCCGTTCCTACAGTATCTACTTCCTCTCTATCTTCCTCCGCTGATCTTTGCCAAATTCTCCAGGCTCTCAATACTATTCAAGTCAACCAGGTTGCTGCGCAGTCCCAAATGACTCAGCTCATTACTGCGCAGACAGCTATCCAAGAGCAACTTGATGCGCAGCGTTTAGAGATTGCTGCCATTAAAGGGGAGAATATATCAAAGGCAAGTACCTCCGCCGGCCCCTCTGCGCAACGCGTTCCTGATGCATTAGACCAAATGGTCCTGGACTCTTTAAAGTCAATAGCTGGGATGCTTGAAAACGTCTGCACCTATACCGCTATCAATGATGGGTTTATAGGACTGCTTAAGCGTCTGCGCAAGAGCTTAGCCGATGGATTGCATGAAGGATTTGCTGGGATGGAAGCGATGTTGTTGGAGAGATTGGAACAAGGTCCCGGTCCTGCGCATGCCAATTCGCTTAATATGGAAAGTGTCAGGGAGTGCATAACTCAAGCGATGACTGATTTCGCTGATGGGTTCAACGCTAGGATGGATCAAGCCATGTTCGATATTCAAGCCAGCGTGAACACTCAGCGCCTCCACACTGACCAAAGACTCGAAGCAACGCAGGCCACCGTCATCAACACTATTGAAGCTGCTGAGCAGTCTTATTTTAATCAGATGACGGGACATCAAGTGCAGTATAGAGCCAACTTCCGAGAGCTGCGAGAAGATAACGCAGATATGCGCAGAGGAATGGCTACCTATGTCGGTGAGGCCGTAGCGTTCAGAGAAAGATTTCAAGAACTGAAGATTGAACTTATGAATAAGCTCAACAGTCTGCAAAATGAGCTACGTGAAGCCTTGCACCGGATCAACATAGACTAGGTTCTATGTAATTTTTGTTTTTGCGCAAACTATTTCTTTTTGTGCGCATTTTTTTGTTTTTTCTTATTCAAACTTGTAATCTGCAACTCTTTACATTTCAAGTTTTAATGAGAAAAATCGCATCATGTGTTTCCAAAACCTTGTTCAATTCAAACTCTTTGTTTGTGGAACAATGATTGCATTATTTCAACCCATGCGCATAATCTTAACTGCTCATATTCTCAACGCATAATGTTTAAACATTCAGTTTAAACGCATACTTAAAACTAAAACTCATATCATTTGTATGTGCTGAATGATACTTCTGTCTTTCCCTTTTTGTAAGCTAATCTTTTGGATAGACTAGAAATCTATGACATTGGCGAGTGTGTGCATTGACTTGAGGCATGATTTACTATTCATATCTTTATGGACATGTTATTATCAAGTACAATGAATTGCCTTTGTTATAGTAGGTAATGGCATCAATCATTTAGGGGGAGATTGTTGGGTATGCTTACTTCTTGACCCTCCTATTCTCGTTAGAATTGATTGATACCATCACCTATTAATATTTTATGGACTTTAGGACCCTATGTAAGAAGTTTTATAACTTCAATTTTTAGCTTAGTCCATTTTATAGTATAGGCTTAGATCACAGGACTTGAAGCGGAAAGGAATGAAGATCCAAGTGTCAGTGGTTACTGCGCAGGACTTAGCTGCGCAGGACACCACTGCGCAGGAATATCCTGCGCAGCATTCTTCCTCAGTTAAATCCATTCAGATCACCTAACTTGGAAAACACTTTGAAGATGTACGCTTTTAAGAGTGTTAAGGTGTGCAGAAACGACAAAACAAGCACACTTAGCAGATCCAACGGTGGAGACGCGCTCAAGAGATATATTTCAAATAAAGACAACTGTCAACCTTCTAGAAGAGGCTTTTTGAATTTGGTCTTCATGCTCAGTCTCCAAACGGCTCTATATACCTGCGCACCAATCATATTGTGCCAGGTCATCAACTTTGATTAGAGCTCCAACGGCTATAAAGGACACATGCGCACCAATCATATCGTGCTAGCTCATCGTCCTTGCTCAGAGCTCCAACGGCTATATTCAAGCTCTCAGCTATAAATAAGCCAGCTCATCTTCATTTCCAAGTTGCTAGAGTTTGTGCTTTATAATATCCTTGAAGTTCTGAAGATTGCTGCTTACTATTCACAGATTCAAGATCAACCTTCAACCTTCATACCTTCAAACTCCTGCCCAGAATTCTTCGTGCTCTTCATCTCATAGATTCATAGAGCCCAGAATTTCTGAACACACACACACCTCTTGAAGCTTTGATCATTAAGATCTTTCTTCTTGAGGTACACCGGTTTAGTCTAGGATTTGCTCTTCATAGATTATAGATCTTTGAGATAGTTGTGTTTCATTGTTGTATCTTGTAACTCTCTCATATAATAAGATCTCCTTTATAAAATCCAAGACTAACCATCTTGGTAGAGGACGTAGATCTTTCTTCGATCGAACCTCTCCAAATAGCTTGTTCTTTAATCTCGCTATTTACTTTCTGCTAATCATTTCTGAATTACTGCTTGGTTTGATCTTTTCAGATTGCTACTATTGCCACTGTGTTTGTTATTGCTTATTGCCTTAGAACATTTTATCCAACTCTTTAAGCCAAAACTTAGCGCGTGCGTTTTTATCCTTGCGCATCTTTTTACTGCGCAGGTGCTGCTTAAAACTTCCGCTGTGCATTTCACACTCTCACTGCGCGCTATACTTAGCTTATTTGAGAACTGTGCGCATAAGCCATTGATTTGCAAAAGGGTTTGAAAAGAATTTTAAAACGCTATTCACCCCCCCCTCTAGCATTTTTCATACCCTTGTTGCCCCTTTGGGACCAACACATCTTGAATCCTTCTGGGATTCTCTTAAATCCTTCTGGGATTCTTATATAAATATCATTGTCAAGTCTGCCATACAAATATGCAGTGACAACATCCATTAAACGCATATCGAGCTTTTCATGTATTGCCATACTAATGAGATAGCGAAATGTAATTGCATCCACCACAGGAGAATATGTCTCCTCATAATCAATTCCAGGTCTTTGCGAAAAACCTTGTGCAACAAGACGTGCTTTATTCTTGTGCAACAAGACGTGCTTTATTCTTGTGCAACAAAATGTGCTTTATATTTTGTTTTCCCACAAAGACCCATTTGTACTCTACTAGTTTTACACCTTCAGGTGTATGGATTACAGGTCCGGAAAACTCACGCTTCTCAAGTGAATTGAATTATGCTTGAATTGCGTCTTTCCTCTTTATCCAATCATTTCAATATCGATACTCGTCGATACACCTAGGTTTGTGATCCTCGTTATTATCCATAACATTAAGTGCTATATTATATGCAAATATATTGTCGACAATTGTTTCCTCTCAGTTCCATCCTTTTCCTGTACTGACATAACTGATCAAGATCTCATCATTCTTAATGATTACAGGTACCCGAACTTCTTCTGGAAGTATTTGATCAGATTTGTCATGTATCTCTTCAGGAGATTCATTTACCTCGACGGGGCTTTTCTCATAATTTGCTCATTTTCTCTTTCGAGGATTTGTCTTTGGAACCGATAGGCCTTCCATGCTTCAGACATGGTTTAGATTCATTAGCGGATTGTCCAATCGGGACATCAATCCGTATAGGAGCATTTACAGCTGGAACATATGACTTTGTCACTCTTTTTAGGTCAGTAAATGCGTCTGGCAATTGATTCGCTATCTCTTGCAAGTGGATTATCTTTTGAACTTCTGGTTCACATTGCTTTGTACGAGGATCAAGATAATATTTCAATATATTCCACTTGATTTTCTTTTCCAGCTTATTACTTTCTCCCCCTAATGTTGGGAATATTTTTTCATCAAAATGACAATCGGCAAAATGTGCCGCAAATAGATCTCCTGTTAATGGTTCAAGATATCTTATAATAGAAGAAGAATCATACCCAACATGTATCCCCAATCTCCATTGGGGTCCCATCTTGGTGCGTTGTGGTGGAGCAATTGAAACATATACCGCACACCCAAAATTCTTAGATGGAAAATATTTGGCTCCTGACCATAAGCCAATTGTAATGGGGAAAATTTATGATAACTCGATGGCATGATGCGTATAAGTGCTGCTGCATATAAAACAACATGTCCGCAAGCTACGACAGGTAGCTTTGCTCTCATAAGCAACGGTCTAGCTATTAACTGAATTCGTTTAATAAATGCTTCAGCTAAACTATTTTGTGTGTGTGAACATAAGCAACTGGATGTTCAACATCTATTCCAATAGATGTACAATAGTTATTAAAAGCCTCTGATGTAAATTCACCAGTATTATCAAGGCTAATTGTCTTGATCACATAATCTGGAAATTGTGATCGTAATCGAATTTCTCGCAAACGCCAGGTTGCGAGTTGATAATAAACTTATATGTGACCATTTAGTAGATGCATCTACTAAAACCATAAAATATCTAAATGGTCCACACGGTGGATCAATCGGTCCACATATATTACCTTGAATTCGCTCTAAAAACTTTGGAGATTCAACTCTAACTTTTGCTGATGATGGCTTAATTATCAATTTGCCTTGAGAGCAAGCAGCACATGAGAATTCATTAGATTGAAAAATCTTCTGGTTTTTCAATGGATGCCCATGTGAATTTTCCATAATTCTTCGCATCATATTAGAACCGGGATGCCCCAACCGGTCATGCCATATAGTAGAACCATTTATATCAGTAAACTTCTGGTTTACTAGTAAAACCATTTATATTAGTAAACTTCTGGTTTACTGTTAAAACCATTTATATTAGTAAATTTCTGGTTTACTGTCATTTGTACTTCAATTATGCTAATATTTGTATAACATACTTTAGAGGAAAATACAGGTAACTTTTCTACCACATATTTGTTACTTGATTCAGTCTTTGTAATGCATAAATATTTCATCTCTCCTTCATTACTTGTCTCAATATGATATCCATTTTCACGAATATCTTTAAAGCAGAGACATAAATGAAAACAATGCATTTTACACTGATTTTTGTTCTTCTTAGTAGTACTATGTTAGCTCTTCTGGAGCCATCAATTATCTTTGTACTACCACATATTGTACTAATATTAACATCATTTATAATCAAATATACTTATAAGTAAAAGTTAAATATGTTAGAACACACACACACTGAAATAATAGAACACACTAAAGTAAATTATAATGAGTCAGATACTTTAGTTAGTTTGAGTTTCTCCTTCATTAAGTATGTAATCATTTACATCTGGATTGAAAAAATCTGATATATCCAGATGTGTACTTGTAGATGGATCTTGATTCACAACATCGTTTTCATAGACAAAATTTGTTTCAACATCTTTCCCTTTATTCAGCATTGATACTTGATACAACTTAACAAAATGTTTAGGCGTACGACAGGTACGGGCTCAATGGCCTTTCATTCTGCACCGATAACAAAAATTCTCAATTTTTATCGGTTGCTTAATTTGTCTAGTCGATGATATTTCATTATTACCTTCTCTATTCCACTTCTGGTGGCGAGAAATATTTCCATCATTATTGGGGTGATTGTCATTATGATACCGATTATAAAATCTCCCCCGACCACGGCCGCGATTACGTCCACGGCCACGTCCACGACCACGTTCTCGGCCTCTCTTAGTATTATCATATATACTCGCGTTCACTTCAGGGAACGTAGTAGAGCCGGTGGGGGCGGGCTTCGTGGTTTTTCAATAAAATCTCATTATTTTGCTCAGCCATATGAGATCAATTCAGAATATCTTTTAAAACCATTTTCTCAATATTGCTACTGCAGGAGCAAATCAAAGAAGGAATGTGGAGAAAGTTTTCTATAGCATATCGTTATCAATTATTCTTTCTCCACATAGTTTTAACTGTGATGTAATTTTAAAAATCGTAGAATTATATTCACTTATTATTTAAAAATTCTGCAAACATATATAAGATATAATTTTGAAATAACTTGAAAAGAGACTAGGTAGATCTTACCGATACCGTACCTACTTTGGTGACTATAGCTCAGGATCTGGAACTAGAACGGAGTCGTGCTGATAACGTTTTATAAAACTGGAGAACCAAGAGCATAATCTCAATAGATAATATTTTATTTCAAGACTATTATAGAGAGAGTGTACAAGAGAGAAATATAGAAGTTAAGAACTTCTCAAGTCTATTGGAATGAAAACTAGAGCCTACTATTTATAAGTGGAAATTGGCTTCCTCTATAAGCTTTCATAAGGATAAACACTATCCTTTAGTAAGGCTTCCTTAGTAAGCTTCTCTGAAGATATTTACCAAGCTTCCTAGTAAGCTTCACTGAAGATATTTACAAAGCTTCCTTAGTAAGCTTCGCTAAAGATAATTTTGCAAAGCTTCTCTTATACACTTCTGGTTCAAAGGACATCCACATAATAATATATTATAACAAAAATAAGTAAAACCCAATGCCAGTTGGCTTGAATTTTTTGGATCCCAAACTACTCTCTCTATATATTCCTTCCGTCGCACATGTTATACTTTAATTTGAAGAAAAATAATATTTTTTTATTAAAAATCTAAGTTATTAAGTTTATTATTAATTTGAAGAAAAATAATATTTTTATTAAAAATCTAAGTTATTAAGTTTATTATTAATCGTGGTACAATAACAACAATTTTTAACTTATTAATATCATAATTTTTCTTTAAATTATTGGTTAAAGTACAATTTAGTTGACTAAAAATCTTGTTTCAAAAAAATATTCCTTCCATCCCATACTTGTTGCTACCAAATGGGAGTGCAGGGAATTAAGAAAATATGTTGGAAAAGTAAATATTATGAGTGGGTACGTTACGTACCCACTCATAATGAATATTTTGGGTAAGTAGCAATAAGTATATAACACCCGAAATAAAAATTAGTAGCAATAAGTATGGGGCGGAGGTAGTAATAATGGTAGTGATTCAAAAAATTATTAAGGCGGTACTCCCTCCGTCTTAAAATAGACGTCGTTTTGGAGTGTTTCACACATATTAAGAAATGTCATTAATGCATGTGAAGAAATCTCAAATACCCCTTAAATAATTCAACTACTTGGGTAATTAAATGGTTTGGTAAGAGATAGTTCACTATCAATATTAAGGGAATAATTGGTATAGAGCAATAAAAAAGCTTTAAAAATAGTAAAACGACAAGTATTTTAAGACAAAAATTAACTCTCAAAACGACATCTATTTTGAGACGGGGGGAATATGTTTTTTGAGAGAACTAGTATATTTCTGGTTAAAGGCCCAATACGATGATTTTTAGCCCACGCCCAATAACATTAACTCAAGAGTTGAGCCCAATAAAGAAACAAACACCTGGAATTTGGATTATATAAAATGGGTCGGATCTGAACCTGATGAAACAAATTCGGGTATTAAGCTTATTTTGATTAACGGCGAATAGTGGAGCTTGTCTTCTCCCCGCCGACGGCCACCCCGGCACACTCAAATCAATCGCCTGGTACGCTCTTACCTCATTTTCTTAGTATTTTTGAAATATTTTGATGTAATTGATAGTAAAATGCTGAACTATTTTCAGTTTCGGGTATTGGTTTCGTTCTTGGAGTTCGTTTTTCGAATGGCGACACAATCTAATTGAGCCCTAGATAGAGTGTGGACACGGGTTATGTGATCTTATGAAGATTCTTTTTTGTGTTTGGAAGAAAGAATTGTTTTTGAAATTTGTTATGTCTCTCTCAAAGTTTTTGCATACAACCTGTTCGATGAAATGCCGATGTGTCCTTCACCTTGTTTTTTCTTTCTAACTTATTTATTTTAATTTTTGGCCTAAATTTAGTGATAAATTTGAATCATTTGGGGGAAATTTTGGATTTATTTAAACATGGCTTATGAAAATCTTGTACATGTGTAATATAACATTTGCCTTCGGTGCAGCCATAATTTGCCCGAAAGTGGGTTTAGTGAAGACTTGTTAGGTGAATGAGATTCTTTCTGGGTTTGATATTGCTAATTGATGACGCCCTAGATTTCTGGGGTCACGGAGATAGAACTCCAACTTTGCTGTCTCTTGATCCTGATCACAACACAAACAAGAACACCGTTAAGACCAAGGCCGGGTTGGAATCCGGCTTAGGCCCTCGGGTGTGAGAGTAAGATCTCTGAGGAAAACCTAGGAAGAAGGTTCAATGAAGACCTTGTGTGTGTGAATAGGATAGAGCACATACCTCTCTCATGGGGCGAAAAGGGGTATATATATGACCAAGGGAAAGAAACCTGCACAAGGTACTAACCACCCCGGTACTGGGGGGACACGTGGCGAGTCCCCAGTGGATCGGTCAGGAGAGTGGCTGGGAAGGTGGCGTGTCTGTCAGGGAAGCATGGTTCCATCACCAACCGTTATGGTGTGTCAGGTACGGTTAGGTGACGCCTCGCGTACGTTTGTGCCAGCTGGGCACTACGGGCTCCTCAGGACGACGGGAGGCAGAGTCAACTCGGGCATATTCATCAGGAGATAAAACCTCTCGGGCTTACTAGCCCGCGTTCCTTGTCGGTTAGGCCTCCAGAGTTCAGGTCCGGTTCGGGCGCGTTAGATCGCATTGATTCTAGACCGGCGAGCATCCGGCCCAGAAGGCTCGGTCTCATCAGTGGCCCCTAACTCCGAGGGTTAGCTCATTCATGTGCGGCGCGAGGAGTTATACTTCCTAGGCTCGATTCGGGCAAATTGCAATTAATGCGGGCACGGATTGCAATGGGACGGGAGTCTTAGAATAGTGGTTGACGAAAGGACAGGTGGGGCCCCTTGTGTCAGGCTAGTGGCGTAGCCATCTGTCTTTTGACATGACCAGGAGCACGTCCATTAAATGCGAACCGTCATCGGTATTCGAAAAAGCAATTCCCGCCTCTTCACTTTTCGGGTTTCGATCGGGTTACCAGATATTTCGGGTCGGTCCGACCCATTTTTGGCGCTATAAATACCACGGATGCTGAATCATTCCAAACTTTCGTAACTTCCGTCTCTTTACCTTCCAGTTCCAACGAATACTTTGCTTCTCTGGATTCCTGACTCCGAAGATCTCGTTCTCGTTCCTCACTTCAAATTCGCAGGTATTGTTCCGCACCTCGCTTTTTTCTTCTTTGTTTCGGTTCGTCGTTTTGATTTCTGCCATTCTTTTCGTTGCCGTTTTTCGAGCGCGAACCCTAAAAATTTTGCTCCCGTCGAGCTTTCGGATTTGTACGAGAGTTGTGAGACTTCTCGTAGCCTCGCGTCTTCGAGTCCAAATTCTGGCCCCTAATTTCTGAAAACTTGCTGAAATATTGTTATAGCCATGGAAGGGCTGGATTTAGGGCGTAAACTCCGTCCCGACCTGTTTGGTTGCTGCCGGAGGACCGGTGGGGTATACAGGCTCCTGTTAAACGCCTGGAAACGGCTGTCCTTGAATGAGTTCATTGCCATAGGTTTAGCGTATAGCTGGGAACCCTGGGTCTTGCCCCTGTTGTGGGAAACAGGTCCCTCCGTCCATTATGACTCCACAAGGATGAGGGTGTTGGGGGGAGAGGAACACTTGGGCATTTTTGTCACGGCTGTTTTAACTCGATTCCCCGATAATGTAGATATGGCTGGAAACGCTAGAAGGTTGGTAAGGTCGTGCGGGGAGCGTGTAGCCTCGAGTGGCCCTGATTCTCTCAGTTGGATGGACGCTCCTTTTAACGAGGACGAGCAGGCACGATCTCCGGGCTTGGCCCCTGGTGTTATTGAAGTCACGAGCAGTGCTGAGGCTTCCGATCAAGAAGTGGGGGTTGATGGTGAAACCGCTCTTGAGGATGAGGTTGGGGCGATCGTGGCTCACGGGCTAGTAGATGAGTCTGAGTCATCTGAGACACCTTCTGACCCTCGGGGGATTTAGAGAGAATGGCCCCAGGTACAGCGCGTATGGTCAAGCGCATTCGCTCCCCGGTTCAAATATTGGCTTCCTTCCCCGAGGGGCCCGACGATAGGGTCAAGAGCCAGGCCGGAGCTTCCAGCTCAGGAGCGGGTATGGTGGAGGAGCAGGACTCCGATGATGAGTTTTTAACCGTGTACCACATCGATCGCAAAGTCTACCTTGTCGGCGGTCTCGATGATTATTCCTCTCCGTCAGGGAGCAATTTGGCTGGTCCTGCCCGCGTCCGGGCAGATAATATCGCCTGCGTGTTTTATCCCGTTCAGTTTGAGAATGGCCTCCGGCTTCCCTTGGACCCGTTCATTTGCGAGTTCCTGGAGTTTTCCAAGTGCCTTCCCATGGACTTGACTCCCAACGCGATTCGTTACCTGGTGTCTTTTATTGTTGTGAGCAGGATATTGGGATATGAACCCTCTTTGTCCGCCTTGTACGTTTTCTTCACTCATCAGGTCACCGCGAGCAGTTTGAGCTTGAAAACGAAGCCTAGGTCGAAAAAGATCTTTTCTGCGGCTTCTAATAAATTCGATCAGTGGCAGAGATATCCTCTGGTGATTCAGAATCGACTCGGGTGGCCCTTTTCTAAGCCTGATAATACTTCCCCGCTGTCCATATCTTCCAAGGATTATCCTAGCTCAGATGGGGGTATTGAGCTTGCGTCCGCCATGCAGGATTACCTCGCCCGGCATACGAAATCAGTGACTTTAGAGGACCAGACTGTGGTCGTGGTTGAACAAGTTTTCGACGTTCAAGCCATCATCAACAACGAGAGTCTTTTGGCTTACGCCGGGGTGGCCCCATGCCGAAATCCTGATTTTGAGAGCAGGGTTAGCATGACTCCTATGTGGCGGGATCCTTGCTGGAGGGTTCACCAGGATTTTGCCTTTGCCCATGAGTGCTCTGCTTGCCGATTGGGGGAACAATGCCCGGATCCGGGCTTGACTGGTCTTTTTCATACTTAATCAACTGGAATTCCATACCTGTTAGTTTATCCGATCATATCTGACTGACTGTTACTTTTGCCTGCAGATCCCACTGATACCATGCCTCCCAAGAATATTAATGCCTTGAGATTGGCTGCGAAGCAGCGGGAGGCTGAGGCGAAGCAGCAGAGGCAGGCCGAAATGCGCAAGGCCGAGGCCCCAGGGAGAAAACTGCCGGTTACGGATCTTCTGGACAAGGCAAAGAAGGTTGTTGCAGTTGTCCCGACGACTGGCGAGCTTCCTCTACGGCCCCGCGGGAGCGGACGGGGAAAGGATTTGACAGGCTCGGGGTCTCCCACTCCCTCGCATGATGCAGGCAGAACAGTGCCCGAGGCTACGAAGAAAAGGGGACCGGGTCCGGTGCCTGCAGATCCCACTGATACCATGCCTCCCAAGAATATTAATGCCTTGAGATTGGCTGCGAAGCAGCGGGAGGCTGAGGCGAAGCAGCAGAGGCAGGCCGAAATGCGCAAGGCCGAGGCCCCAGGGAGAAAACTGCCGGTTACGGATCTTCTGGACAAGGCAAAGAAGGTTGTTGCAGTTGTCCCGACGACTGGCGAGCTTCCTCTACGGCCCCGCGGGAGCGGACGGGGAAAGGATTTGACAGGCTCGGGGTCTCCCACTCCCTCGCATGATGCAGGCAGAACAGTGCCCGAGGCTACGAAGAAAAGGGGACCGGGTCCGGTCGCTGACCCCTTGCCTCCAAAAAATAAACAGCCCCGCCTGGAGTCTCCTTCTCGCGGCTTTACCGTATCCTCCCCCGCCAAAGGGACCTTATGCTCGGAGCGCTTCCCCGTCGAACTAATTGAAGACAAGGACCGAGCTAAGGAGTTTGGGAAGAAAGTAGCTGAGGCCCCTGAGGTATATGGGGTTGATCTCCATAGCCGCCGCGGCTTCAATTCTTATGTTGGCGATGGGCTTCTGCACCGGATGAATTTCCCGGACTATCAACAGAAGGTGCTGTCCAAGACCAACTTCCTGACCGCCCTGGGTCACGCGGGCTTGGCTATGACTGAGGTTAGTGTCTCACTTTCCATGTCTAAACCGACGTGCTCTTTCTTTTTATACATCGATCCTTTGACCCTCTAATTCCTCGTCCCGATTTTTAATATAATCTCCACATGCTCCTTTATTAATCAGGTTAGCAATGACCTGCTATATATGCGGTCTCAGTATGAAGCCGAAGTTGCCTTGGCCGCGGCGAGGGGGAAGAATCTGGCGGAGGCGAAGGATGAGATTGCCCGCCTGTCCAAGGTCCTGGAGGGCTCGGGAGAGGAGCTTAAGAATAAAGATGCCGAGTTGATGACTGCTGTCAAGGAGAACTCCAAACTGAGCAACGATCTCGACGCAGCTCGCGAGGCCAAAGACCGGGCTGAGGCTGAAAAAGCAACCGTTGAGTCTGAAAAGCAACGACTCGAAGCTCGCCTGGCCGAGGCTGAGAAGCGGTTGGAGGAGGAGAGGGAGAAGAACAGGAGCTTATCTGAGAAGGTTGATGAACTGGACGGCAAGGTTTTAGATGCCATGCGGTTTGAGAAAGACCGGGAACTTGTTTTGAATGAAGAGCGAGGGAAAGCCGTGGCCGAGTTTGAGGCGTCTGATGCTTACAAAGAAAAGGTGGAGGAGGCAAGCATAGAGCAATATAACTCAGCTCTCCATACAGTAGGTCGTAACCTGGCAGCTACGGGCAAATACAGTGCGCAAGAGATTGCGATCCTTTGCTCCATTACGGCCTCAGACCCTCAATGTTTTACCGGCCACGCTCTGGTGCCCTTTACCGCGGACCAACTCTCCGAGTTACCCGAGTCTGTCAGATCAACTCTCCCTCCCGTCGCTCCGGTCACCGTCCAAGATCTTCTTTCTGCTATCGACGGGTTCAGATATTCTGCCGCGGGTACCTTGCCTCTGGTCGCAGCTTTGGAGAGGACTTTTGGCCCCGGCGGCCCGTACATTGATGGTATGGTTCTTCCTTACTCTCCTTATGCCTCCGCTCTTGCTGATGCTTCTCAGGATCAGTCTGGGTCTGTGCCTGACACTGATGCCTCTGCCTCTGTTCCAGAGATGGAGAATGCTCCTCCCCCGGCCTTTTGAAGATCAGACCGGGTTGCATCCCGGGAAATTTTGTAATAGTGTAGGTCCGGACATTCTCGAACAAGTGATTTTTGGTTTGTATGTGAATAATTGTTTCCAGCTTTGCTATTGACTTCTTTTCTTGCGTGCTCTTTTGTTATCACTCTTTTGATTACATAGCTTAAAGGGTTGTTCTCGCACGAACTGTCTCTGTTTCCACGCGCGTGGTTTAGCTCGGGAGCGTATGGCCGCGCCTTCTCCCACTTTAGTCTAGCTCAAAGGCGTAGGATATGGGCCCTGCAGTATAGCTCGAGAGCGTATGACCGCGCATCTTGGGTCTCAGGAATTTCACAAGGAAATGATCCCACCAAGGAATTCATTCTCCCACTTTCGTCTAGCTCAAGGGCGTAAGACGTGGGCCCTGCGGTCTAGCTCGAGGGCGTATGACCGCGCATCTTGGGTCTTAGGAATTTCACAAGGAAATGATCCCACCAAGGAATTCATTCTCCCACTTTAGTCTAGCTCAAGGGCGTAAGACGTGGGCCCTGCGGTCTAGCTCGAGGGCGTATGACCGCGCATCTTGGGTCTTAGGAATTTCACAAGGAAATGATCCCACCAAGGAATTCATTCTCCCACTTTAGTCTAGCTCAAGGGCGTAAGACGTGGGCCCTGCGGTCTAGCTCGAGGGCGTATGACCGCGCATCTTGGGTCTTAGGAATTTCACAAGGAAATGATCCCACCAAGGAATTCATTCTCCCACTTTAGTCTAGCTCAAGGGCGTAAGACGTGGGCCCTGCGGTCTAGCTCGAGGGCGTATGGCCGCGCATCGTTCGTAGACTTGCAAACGGCATCCGCATCGCGGGCATGCGGTCTGGTTCGAGAGCACATGACCGCGCTTTGAGAACGAACATACTTGAGTAATTTCATAGAACGATAGCAGTTTTATTTACTTTACTCGAACAGATTACATTGCCACTTTGTTACAATACATGAGTATTTCCATAATTTCTAACTGCTACTGATTTGCAAAAAGATTTCAAGATCTACCATTCTGTCTTCTAAAGGTAGTACTTTTTCAGATGATCGCTATGCCAGGCGTTTTTCAAGTCTTTTCCTTCTGCCGTTAGAAGCCTGTAGGTTCCCTCTTTGATTATGCGGGCAATCTGATAAGGGCCTTCCCAGTTGGGCGAAAGCTTGTTGTATCCGGGCTGCCTCCCTGTGACTTCAACTTTCCTCAGAACCCAGTCTCCCACGGCAAACGATCTCTTGTTCACCCTTTTGTCATGATGGACTTTTGCCTTCTGTTTATAATTGACCATCTTTGCCCGCGCTTCCAACCGTTTTTCTTCGGTAGAGTCTAAGTCTTTTCTGCGGGCTTCCTCATTCTCTGCTTCATTAAATTGGGCGACCCTATACGTGGGTAAGGCTACTTCCACAGGTGCGACCGCCTCTGATCCATATGTCAGGGAAAAAGGGGTTTCTCCCGTTGAGTTCCTTGTCGTGGTTCGGACAACCCATAGAGCAGTACTGAGCTCTTCCATCCAGCGACCACTCCTTCCCTTCAAACTTTTGTGCAAAGCGGTCATGAGCAACTTGTTCGCGGCCTCGGCCTGTCCATTTCCCTGTGGTCTTGCGACTGAGGATTGTCGATGTTCCACGTTGAGTCTCTTGCATTCCGCCGTGAACTTGCTTTGGAATTGGGGCCCGTGATCGGAGACAATAGCCCGCGTTAGACCAAACCGGCAGAAGATGTGATCATGTACGAACTTGATGATGCTTGCTTCCGTAGTACTAGCCAGTGCTTTTGCCTCAACCCATTTTGTGAAGTAGTCCACAGCAACCACTACCATTTGCGCTCCCCCGGGCGCTTTGGGATAAGGCCCAATCAAATCAATCCCCCACATATCAAAAGGCCAAGTTGGGACTATCAAACTCTGCTCGGTGGACGGCTGCCTTGGTATGTTGGCGAACCTCTGGCATTGGTCGCATTTGCGGATGTAGTCTTCTGCATCTCTTTTCATTGTGGGCCAATAATACCCGAGGAATCTGATTTTGTCGGATAGAGTCCGGGCTCCGGGATGCCCTCCGCACACGCCTTCGTGAACTTCATATAACAGGTTGGTGACTGTCTCGGACCTGACACACCTCAGCAGTGGTTTGGTAAAGGATCTCCGATAAAGCACGCCATCAATAATTGTGTATCGAGCAGCCTGTTTCATCAAGACTCTTGCCCGGTCAGGGTTGTTGGGGAGGGTTTGCCGCTCGATATATTCCCTGATCTCGTCAACCCAATCTTTTTCCGAATCTCCGATTTGGTGGATCTCTATTCTGTCGATGGCTGGGCGCTCGGTGAACTCTATCCAGCAGTCCACACTAAGCTTGGCAATGTCCTCATTTGTGATCCTGGAGAGCAAGTCCGCCTCGGAATTTTCGGCCCGGTTAACTTGGTTCAGCTCATGGTATTCGAATTCCTTTAACAAGTCTGTCGCGAGCTCCTTGTATTTGACCAAAACCGGGTGATTTGTTTCGTATTCCCCTTTCACCTGGTTTATTACTAGTTGTGAGTCACTCTTCACGACCAGTTTTGATACTTTCATGTCCCGGGCTAATTCCAAACCCGCTATCAATGCCTCGTACTCGGCCTGGTTGTTTGAGACCGCGAACTTAAATCTCAAGGCTCGCTTGAACCTTTGACCCTCCGGGGCGGTCAAGAGAATTCCGGCGCCGCTGACTGTCTTTCCCGCGGATCCATCCACACTTAACGACCAGCAATTTTCCGGTCTCTCCCCTGCAACTATTGCCTTCTCGCCTCTCTTTTTCTTTGTCTTCGCAGGTTGGGTTCCGTCCGGCTCGATCTCCTTTGATTCAAATGTGGTCTCTGCCACAAAGTCTGCCAGTGCCTGTGCCTTGATGGTCTTCCGTGGGGAGTAGGTAATCTGGAATTCAGTCAGTTCTATGGACCACGATAGCATTCTCCCCGAGGATTCGGGCTTATGGAGTATCTTCTTCAGCGGGGTGTCTGAATAAACCGTGATTGGGTGGGCGATGAAGTATGCCCGCAGCTTCCGAGCGGCCACCAGCAAGGCGAAAGCTAGCTTTTCAATGTTTAGATAGCGGCCTTCCACAGCAGAAAGTGCCTTGGAGACATAATACACGGGTTTCTGAAGTTTGCCCTCTTCCCTTACCAAAACAGCGGCCACTGCATGATCTGTTGCGGCCAAGAAGACGTAGAGTTCCTCCCCAAACACCGGGCTGCTCAATAGCGGCGGCTTTCCCAGGTAAGCTTTTATTTGCTCGAAAGCGATCTGGCAGTCCTCGTTCCACTCGAAGCCCTTCTCTCCTCCTCCTTTTAAGGTTTTGAAGAAAGGCAGGCACTTTTCGGCTGACTTAGCAATGAATCTTCCCAAAGCCGTAATGCGGCCATTAAGCTTCTGCACCTCCTTAACGCATCTGGGGGGCTGCATGTTTATCAACGCCGTGATTTTCTCGGGGTTTGCTTCGATCCCTCTTTGGTTTACCATGAACCCCAAAAATTTTCCTGCCTTTACTCCGAAAGCGCACTTGGAGGGATTGAGCTTCATGTTATTTTCCCGGAGGTTGGTGAAGGTTTCTGCCATATCAATGTCGTGAGAGGTCTCCTTGGTCTTGATAACCATATCGTCGATGTAAGCCTCCAGGTTCCGGCCTAATTGATCATCAAAGACGATTCCTACCATCCTTTGATACGTGCCGCCTGCGTTCTTGAGGCCGAACGGCATGTTGTTAAATGTGTAGGTTTTGCCCGCGGCATAGAAAGCGCACGAAGGGACGTCATCCTCCTTCATTTTGATCTGATGGTAGCCCGAGTACGCATCTATGAAGCTTAATACCCTATGCCCGGCGATAGAGTCTACTAATTGATCGATCCGGGGAAGAGGGTAACAATCCTTAGGGCAGGCCTTGTTCAAATCGGTGAAATCCACGCACATCCTCCACTTTCCATTTGCTTTGGTTACCATGACGACGTTGGCCAACCATCTCGGATATTTGATCGGGCTTATGATTCCTGCCTTCAGTAGCTTATCCACCTCGATTTTGATCGCCGCTTTCTTCTCCGGCGAAAAGTATCTTTCTTTCTGGAGGACCCGGGTAAATGTGGGATCGACGTTCAGTTCATGCTCGATGACCTCTCTACTTAACCCCTTCATATCTTCGACAGTCCAGGCAAATATGTCCGCGCTTTTTCGCAGCAGCTCGATCAGAATCTTCCTTTCTTCTGCGGGGATTTCCAGCCCTACCTTGACCGTTTGTTCGGGGTAAGCGGGGTTTATGACTACATCCTCCAGAGCATCGTTGGGGCGGATGTCCCTTATTTCCCTGTCGTGCAGCGAATCGATCACGATGTCTATCTGCTCGGTCTTTGCGGCAATACGACGGGCTCTCCTACTCCGTTTAAATTCAGCCCGTGTTGAATGGAACGACAAAGTTCCAATCATGGCCGCCTCCTCGGTCCTGTCGCTGTTGGTTTTGACCTTCTTTGCCTCCCTCGGGCTTATCAATCTTGCCTCCATCGCGCTCTCCCTTCTTTTCTTCTCTATTATTTTGAGAAAAAGCTCGGGCTTGTTCTCGATGCACGCTATCCCTGCGGGGGTGCTGAACTTGATCTTCTGGTGAGGGATTGACGCAACGATTCCTAAGGCAGCCTGAGCGGTCACTCCCAAGATTGCGTTGTACTGGGACTTCAGATCGATCACCATGAACGTGACACGGGCTGTTTTTTCGAACGGCCTCTCTCCAATGGTCACTTCGAAGTCAATGGTCCCTTTTGCGTAGACCGTATGATTCGTGAACCCTTCCAACAAGCCCGCATATGGGGTTAAGTGCGCCTCGGACATCCCCATTTCTTCTAAACAATGGAAGTAGAGTATGTCCCGTGAAGCCCCGGTATCAATGAGGACCCTCCCAATATCCGCTCTACCAATAGCCATCTTGATTGTCAATGGCTGTGTTGAATGGAAGAGTGTGGAGGCCAGCTCGCTCCTCCTGAACCCGATCATTTCCTCTTGCTCGGGTGGGTAGGCTGGTATCAGGAACACCTTTTCCAATTTCTTGATCTGAATGGAAAGCTGGGTGTTGCTCGGGGCCTCTTCCCCGATATACAGGATGTCATAGCGTTTTTCCCCGTCGGCATCGTTATCCCTAACATACTGGACATGTCCCCGTGGGGCCCCTCCTTTATTGCTGGGTCCCTCGATCCACTTTTTCAATTCTCCGGCCTCGACTTTCTGTTGTATTATCTTCTTCATCTGAAAACACTCATCCGTGTTATGCCCATGGCTCTCGTGGTAGCCGCACCACTTCTTCTTGTTCGCCTCATAAGGCTTTCTTTCTAGGGGTGGGGGAGGAGGCAGGGCTTCTGCCCGCAAAATCTCCGTCCTTGGGGCTATCAAAGGAGTGAAGGTGCTGTCATTTCTTTTGAAATTGGTCGTGCCCCTCGGTCTTCCTCTATTTCGGCCGCCACTGCCCCCCGAATAGCCAGCGTGGTACCTTGAGTCATGAGCGGGCTCGAGCCTATCCCTAATACTCCTGCGGGCATCTTCCATGAACGAGGGCTCAACTCCGGCCATGGCAATGGCTCGATTGTACATTTCCTCCGTTCCCTCGGGCTTTCGGCAAGCGAACTCTTGCCTCAAGGTATAGGATGTCAATCCTCCCAAGAAGCACAGCTCGATGTCATTTCTCGTTAGGTCCACGATTTGTTCGGTCATTTTTCTAAACCGAGTAATGTATGCTTTTGTACTTTCTCCGGGATATTGCTTCACACCGCATAGATCCGATTTCGGTCTTGCGACCTCCCCAGCGCCCGCGAACGAATTCAGGAACGACGTCCGTAACTGCTCGTAGCTGCAAATGGAGCGGGGCTTATGGGCCAACAACCATCCCAGCGCCTTCCCCTTGAAGGTGGATGCTAGAGCCTTGCACTTTACGGCCTCATCCGTTGAAAATAGAGCCATCTGCCCTTCAAACCGCCCAACATGGCTTTTGGAGTTAGACGAGCCGTCATAAGCGTCTAGCGTGGGGACCTTTCCCCGCTGGATCGGGGAATCAGCTATCCAGGAGGCAAAAGCATCTATGGGTCCAATGCATTTTGCCACACTTTGCTTAGACTCCCATAGGTCCCTGATCATCCCCTGGACCTTGTAATCAATCTCTTCCCCGGTTTTCACCCTTTTTGCCGTTCCCGCAAATTGCTCTCCGGTTCTAACAGTTGCTTTTCCCTTGTAGTGGCCTTTGGACCTTCGAGGTTGAGACTCTCCTTCTTCACTCCTTCTCCCTTCTTCTCCTTCTTCATCATCGTCTTCCACAACGATCGTTCTTTTCTTCTTTCCCTCCACCCTGCTGGCTATGCTTTTAGAACCATGAGTTTTTGATCTTTCAAGAGGGATTGCCGTGTCAGCCTCGGCATTAAATAGCTCTTCCAGGGCCAGGTTTAACTGAAGCCCTTCCGCTACTAGATCCTGCCTGTCTTTCAGGAGCTGGATTTTCTTTTGAATCTGCTCAGGGGTGAGGGGAGTGACGGGGATTTTCTGTACCTTGCGTGCTTTTGATGTTTCGATACGATCTCTCAGATCCGCCTCTCTTCTTGCTTTCTAAGAGGGAGTTCCCGAGCAGCCACTAGGCGCCTTGTCTCCCAATCTGGCAAAGATGGATCCTTGAGGCGCTTGTTTCGATGGGCTAGCATTTGGGTTCAAGATTTCTTTCCCAGTCATTGTAAATATTTGGAATGTCGAGTGTATTTTAGAACCGTAGAAACAAAAGAATGGTTTTGTCGAGTCAGACTAGACTGGGAATTCGAAAGAACTCAGAAGATTGCACTAGGAAGATTTTCGATTCCCGGCAATGGAACCACTGATGACGCCCTAGATTTCTGGGGTCACGGAGATAGAACTCCAACTTTGCTGTCTCTTGATCCTGATCACAACACAAACAAGAACACCGTTAAGACCAAGGCCGGGTTGGAATCCGGCTTAGGCCCTCGGGTGTGAGAGTAAGATCTCTGAGGAAAACCTAGGAAGAAGGTTCAATGAAGACCTTGTGTGTGTGAATAGGATAGAGCACATACCTCTCTCATGGGGCGAAAAGGGGTATATATATGACCAAGGGAAAGAAACCTGCACAAGGTACTAACCACCCCGGTACTGGGGGGACACGTGGCGAGTCCCCAGTGGATCGGTCAGGAGAGTGGCTGGGAAGGTGGCGTGTCTGTCAGGGAAGCATGGTTCCATCACCAACCGTTATGGTGTGTCAGGTA
The DNA here is from genome assembly GCA_026119855.1 of Campanula takesimana. Classification (NCBI taxonomy): domain Eukaryota; kingdom Viridiplantae; phylum Streptophyta; class Magnoliopsida; order Asterales; family Campanulaceae; genus Campanula; species Campanula takesimana. The sequence goes on along the minus strand of JAOWBW010000365.1, from coordinate 981,641 downwards.
CGGTTAGGTGACGCCTCGCGTACGTTTGTGCCAGCTGGGCACTACGGGCTCCTCAGGACGACGGGAGGCAGAGTCAACTCGGGCATATTCATCAGGAGATAAAACCTCTCGGGCTTACTAGCCCGCGTTCCTTGTCGGTTAGGCCTCCAGAGTTCAGGTCCGGTTCGGGCGCGTTAGATCGCATTGATTCTAGACCGGCGAGCATCCGGCCCAGAAGGCTCGGTCTCATCACTAATTAGTATATGATAATTCTTATAGTTTCTTCTGCTGTACTTAGAGGTTGTCGAGGTTTCTTTAGTCATCTTGACGTTGAAAATTGTGAATTCTAATGACATTGCTTTTCTTTCGTTTTGCTAACTTTTTGATTAAATTTTGGATTTATTTAAACATATGCAGATTATTCTAAGTCCATCTATCTGGTGATTCCCGTTTAAGACACCCTTTAAGCTTAATCATGGTGGGCTGGCACCGGCATTTGCAGTCCATAGTTCGCCAGGTCGGTAAAAAGCTGGAGCATAGCTACGGTGCACCTGTCAACTTTTCTACTTGTCACTCAAAGTCATCTCTAGTTCAAGGTAATATCAATCCCAGCTTTTTCATGGATGCTAGCGGATCCATATGAAGATTCTTGTTAGTCGAACCCAAGACATTTTGAGTCTAAGGCTTTGCTAGATTTGTTGTTGTTGCGTGTGTGTGTGTGTGTATAAATTGATGTTGGATCAAAGCACTCACACCACACAACAAGTATCTCCTCAAATTAATAGAATTATCATTGCCGACTTTCCATTTAGTCCCTTTATTATCGCAATTTTTAGTCGCCGATATCCCTCTCCAAATGTGAGAGGATTGAACAGGTTTGGGCATTATCACGAAGGACTTTCACCTTAAGAGAATCACAGTTAGAGAAAATCTGCCAATCAAGCCTAACAATTGAAGCCATGTTATTATTTAAAGACTTCCTGATTCCTAGACCACCACATGGTTTAATAGAACACATAACATCCCACTTAACCAAGTGTGGATTTTAGCAAGAGTCAGTAGAACCCCCAAAGGAAGTCCCTGTTGATCTCATCATGTATTTTGCAATTACTCTTAGGCGAGGAGCAAACTAGTGTAACATGAGAAGGGATAGAGTTGGTAACCGTGCTAATGAGAGTTTGTCTTCCTGCCATAGAGAGACTTCTTGATTTCCACCTAAAACGTTTTTTGTGGACTTTGTCGAGAATGAACTCAAGAATGGTGCTTGGGCATTCTACTATGAGGAGGGGGTACACCCAGAAAATACCATTTTTTAAATTTTTTTTTTTTTTTTTTTTTTTGTGATAGGCATCTTATGCATAGCAAGCAAACCCAAGGCTTGGATGTGAGGAACATTATTATAGAAAATATTATTTGGAGTTACTGAAGTGGATAGCTTCGCCAGAGATATCAGAAAGGATGTTCAAAATACTCAACAGGACCTTGACAATCATATTGCCCAACTCTGGAGAAATGAATTATGTCTAGCATAAACTAAATGAGATACAACATGACCATTGACCTCTCCAAAATTTACTTGGAAGGAACTGAGTTCCTTAAGACTCATTACAAAGGGTACTGGGAGGAACTCAGTTATGAACGTAGGATTATCCACCACCCCCCCCCCCCCCCCCCCCAGAATAAGGAAAATGATCATGTTATTCACATCAACGCGAATTTTGGATTTCTTAAAAACATTTTCGAACAAAATTACTCAGAGTGGCTCCAGTTGACCTGAATTAGTCTGGTCGAACCCAGGTTGCATTCTGTCAGGTCTTGAAGCCTTAAATGCCTTCATTTGAGATAAAGCTTTCCTGACCTCAAAACCAATGAATGGGAGTCTAGAATACTCTTATCCCTCTCATTAAGATGGATTGGGGAGGGAGAGTCAATCGTCCTGTTATGATCACAGGAGTTGGAACTTGGAAGTAACAAATCTCAAAGTAATGACAAACGTGGCTTTGCTTGACAGAATCATCAAAGCACCAATTATCAGACTCCCATTTAATTCTACATCTCTTAACAAGAGCCATAGTGTGGAAAGACTCTGTATTCCTTTCGCCATTGCCAGACCAATTGTTCCTAGAATATTTGGAACCATTTAAGTACTTCTTGGCGAAGAACTTCGGAGTACTGTTTTTTTCTTCTTCTGATCAGTCTCATGAAATAGCAAATTGTGAGTGATTATAGAATCTTTAGACTTTTGGGTCCCTTCAGAACGAGTAAGCATCCTTTTTTCTCTATAAATCTTTACTGAAAATAGTCTTATGTCTAGGATTTGGCAGTCTCAGAGAACTTATTTACAGCTTCCAATCATTTGTCACACAAGGCACAAGCCTCAGACATTAGCAATTAAACATTTAAATTGTTAAAATCATTTTGTGTAAAACAAGGGGAAAACTCCATTTTTGTCCATCGTACTTTGGGGGGGGGGGGGGGGTGTTCACTTTCACCATCAAACCTTATTTCTTTTCATTTTTACCATCATACTACAAACAATGGTGTCATTTTGTAACAAATTGTTGGTGGTACGATGGTAAAAATGAAACAACTTTGGGTATAAACTACAAAGTTTGGTATAAAATGAAACTATTGTTTGTGGTACAATAGTAAAAATGAAAAGAAAAAAAAAGTTTGATGGCAAAAGTGAAACACGCCCCGAAGTACGATGGACAAAAACGGATTTTCCCGTAACACAAGCCTCTTTCTCCCTAAACAGATTATTATTAGGGAGAGGGATCATACCTGCCACATAGACTATGATTGGGGAGTGATCTTACGACGTTCTCAGGAGGCGACAAAATAACTTCTGAGATTTTGTTTCTCCATGATGTGATTGCAAGAACTCTATCGAACCTTTTCAGAGTATGAAACACAACTCGAGATATGTATGAATGGGTAATACCTTCAGCTGTTGTAAGAAATAAGAAAATAATATTCAACTTGTTTTGTTACTCGGTGTCTTCTGAATTGAGGTGTTTCTTTAATGCTTTTGCTTCAACTGTATGCACCAATCATATGTTTATCCATCCCTTAGCTAGTTAGCATTAATGATTTTGCAGGTGAGCTGATTCACTTAGAGGGTTTGTTGAGTTCACCTTCTGGAAGTGTTTCAAGGCCCTTGTATCGTTATTTTCAGCAGCTGGTAATCTTAGCATGCTCTTTCTTTCCTATTAGTTTTAGTCAATTCATTACATAGTCAACTGAGTGCTATTTGTTTGGTATTGGTACATTGCAATATGCCATTGCATAATACTCCTCCGTCCCAAAATTATTTTCCCACTTTTTTGGCCGTTATTACGAATGAACTTTGTGAAATAATATTAGGTTGATTTAATTATACTAATGAAAATCCAAAACTTGTTATTGATAAGCCATCAACAATACTATCAATAACAAGTTTTAGATTTTCATTACGATAGTTAAGTTAACCTAAAATTATTGCTCAAAGTTCATTGGTAATGACAAAAAAAAAAAAAAAAAAAGGATCATTTTGGGATGGAGGGAGTATTTTTTGTGTGAAGGAAATAGTGTCCGTTTCAGCTGTATATCTGAAAAGCTTATGGATATCAATTTTAGAATATATGGCAACTAATTATTCCCCTTTTATTTCTCTCTGTTCGGACCTGTTCTTAACTAATCATTCTACATAGTTTTCTGGTTGATAAATAAGTAGTTTAGTTTGATGTTGCTGACTTCTAATATGATCTTTAAGAGATTATTTTGCTGTATGCTTATTGATACTTGAATTTCTTCCTTTTTAGCATGTCTCAGTATTATTAACGTTATCTGAAATATACAGACCATTGTTTAGATGATGATTTTATGTTTCTTTTGATTCTTTGGACACCTGATAAGAAATTAGAAATTTTCAGACTAAGATTATGCTGGCTAATCTCCTAGAATAGGCTTTCAATTTCATATTTGGAAGATGTATACTGCTGCAACATAATCATGTTACAATTATTAATTATCAGTATCTGTAATAATAGTTAAAAAAAAAAGTGGATCTTGTTACAACTATTTCACTTTTCTTCTTTTCTGTGGCACCTGACAGGGGTTCTCCAGTACACGGAAACTTCTAGCTGATTCCTCTGATGCAACACCAATTCCTTCGCCCTTAACTCCAACTTTGGCTATAAGTAGTGGACAAACTGAAGCTCAGAAAGCTGCTTCTAAACCTGCAACAGTTCAAGCTGTTCTGAAAAACATAAAACAGGTGAAAGAATGCCCTTACTTTCTTGTAGAATACATTGTTTGATATATTTAAATTGAAATCAGAAAATATTTTATCACCTTTAACTACATTTTTTTTCCAAATTGATTTGTCATATGATGTTGCCTGATTTAAACTGTGTTTTTGAGATGATACAAACATCATAATAGTGGCACATGCTCTAGACGTGGAGAATGATATGACTTATAAGCGTTTAAGACTTTCATATAATTGAACCATGCATTTATACGACCCTTCCCCTTTTCCTTCTGGTTTTCCAGTTCCTTTTTACTGTTTTATTTTTTTATTATACGGTTGCTATTGTTGTTGTTGAAGTAAGTGTGTACAGAGACCTTTCCTCGCGGAATTTAAGTTTTGTTTTTTCAAAAAATGTGCTTTGACAATAACTTGGTCGACCCTTAGTTCCAGGATGTCTTTTGCTTTTTGTTCTAACGACATGTGCTTGGTTGGGTGTAAACTTACATTGCCTCTTTTTAAATCTTCACTGTATTTTTAGTAGTAGAAAGATTTAATCTGATTTCCTAAAGTGGTATATCAAGCAATTACATCTCTTTCCAGTATCTTAAATTTTTTAATATCAGTATTCAGTATGATGATGCATTTTGCCTAACCATAGTGATGTGCCCCTTTTTATGACCCTTCCTTGCCATATGATACTCTGCTTTGCAAGATTATTACATTGAGAGAGATCAGAGTGACATAACCGCTTACTAGTGTTTACTAATCAGCGAGGGTAGAAGTTGTAAGTTAATTTCAGGGAATGGGCTCTCTAAACATTACTCCCTCCGTCCCAAAATGATCATCCTACTTTTCTTCGAAGGTACTTTGAGCAATAATTTTAGATTAATTTAGTTATCCAAATGAACCTCTAAAAATTGTTACCGATAGTATTTCTAATGGTGTGTATCAATATTAAGTTTTAAAATTTCATCGGGACAATAAAATTAACCTAAATTTATTGCTCAAGTCACCTTCGTATTAACAACAAAATAAGTGGGAAGATCATTTCGAGATGGAGGGAGTATATATTTTAACCTTCAAATTGGGTGGAGGATGTGCTGTAACCAATTGAAACAGTGATGATGCCAGAGGATGTTTAAAAATATAATAAAAATTATCAAAGTCAAAATAGTATTTACTAGAACATTCAAATTCGGTGGAGGGTGCCGTAACAAATTGAAACATCAATGTCAAAGGATGTTCAAGAATATAATAAAAGAAATTTAAAAAGTTGACAGCTTCTCATATTTGCATTTATACCTTGACAAGATTTTATATATGCTTCTAGTGCTGGGTCGAATGTTAAAACTGAGGCTGGAATGAACTTGCTCATTCCCATTGCCGCTTGTACATCAGAGGCCATCCAATTTGTTTAATACTCCCTCCGTCCCAAAATGATACTCATTTCCCCTTCTTGCTTGTCCCATCAAGTTGGTCCCATTTGCAAGATTAAGGCTTCAAAATCACTGAATTTCCAAAACTTATAATGCAACCTTAAAAATGTTTGACAAGTCAAACGGGACAATATTTTAAGATGGAGGGAATACCATTCAGTTCATGTTTGGTTCATTTATCCAATTTATCACGATCCCCATTATTTATCAAAGTATATCCTCGATTGTCAGAAAAATAAAGTGCAAATGCTTGCTTTTGACCAAGCTAGCAATGTTTATTTATTCTTGCTCATGGATTTACAAAGGTTATGTCATGAATTCTTTATCTTCCTCTGATTTGATCTATCACTTGGTGGTTTCAGAGTCCTAAGAAGGTGAACTTAGTTGCTGCATTGGTTCGTGGCATGCGTGTCGAGGATGCATTATTGCAGTTGCAGGTGACCGTAAAGAGAGCTTCAAAAACTGTCTATCAGGTAACAAAACTGAAATGCTTTCCTTTTGGGATATAATGGCATTGGTTAATCAGTTTAACCATTTTAAGTAAGTTCTTTGGTAAAGCAGCAGTTAGTATTTTGATGTGGTTCTTAATTTTAGACACTTAAAGCTACGTGAATGGCAGCATATAATCATCTGGTACTTGTTGGAAACTCGGTTATGAAGAAAATGGAATGACTGAACTACTTTGCGGTAAAAGTTTTATTGGTTACAACACAAGTCCTTTCTAGAGCTAGTATTTCTTCATTGAATCCTCCCCTTTGTATGGGCATTGAATGAGGAGAGGGCTTATCTTGGTTTACTCTTGTTGACTTGTCTTTTCTCACTTTTTTCGTTATGTCTAATTGATACAATTTGGAAAGTTGTTGATCCTTTCGCCATATAAACCCCATCTCTCTCTCACCACCCCCTATTTGCTAGGGTTTTTTTTTTTTTTTTTTTTTTGGGGGGGGGTGGGGGGGGGGTTTGTGTGTCACCCACCTAGCTCATACTAGTGATATTCGCTATAATCAACATATATGATGTTTACAATCACAACAGATGCGATCTCAGATTGGTACAAGCATGGCTTCTCTCAAACACATGTATAACCTCTCTAGAAGAACACACAAGTGTATATAGGGTTCCAAAACCTAATCTAAGTGCGAAACACTCTTAAACCTGGTCAAACAAGGAATCCTAAGAAATCCATATTGACTAAAATTTAGTTTCCTTGTCCTTAATGGTTTTGGCTCCACACCCCAACACTATCCCCATCAGATTTAGATTTTATTACTGTGATTCCAACCCTGCATGATGGAAGTGTATCTATGCAGGTTATCCATTCAGCCCGGGCAAATGCAACCCACAATCATGGTTTAGACGCCGATCGTCTTCTTGTTGGTAAGATTTCAAATGAACACCACAAATTTTACTCTCCCTGTCCCTAAATGAATGTCCAAATTTCATTTGAAGGGACATTATGAAAATCTCTACTTTTGTATACTTTAGTGGCAAAGATTCATATATATTACTGTAATCCTCTTTCCAAACATTTAGTTTTGCAAGTTTGAAGAGACTGACTGGTGAATGTAAAAAATTGTAAAATAACATTTAGGAACAAAGGTTTTTCCAAAAAAGATGTTCTTTTTGGGACAAAAAATTCTTGAAATGGACATTCATTTAGGGACGGTGGGAGGACTTTATTTGAAAACATTACTAATCATATCATTTCTCTTACTCTGCAGCTGAAGCATTTGTTGGAAAGGGGGACTTCAAAAAGAGAATATCATACCACGCCAAAGGAAGATGTGGCATAAGAGTGAGACCAGAGTGTAGGCTGACAGTTGTAGTCAGAGAATTAACCCCAGAAGAAGAGGCCAAAATAGCTAAGCTTAGGGTCACTAACTATATTAAACTGACCAAAAGGGAAAAGCGGCTTGTTCCTCATCAACTTATTGAGACTACTCCAATCTGGAACCGCAAAGGCAAGAACAGAAGCCGTGAAGAAGGCAATATGGATGCATGAGCTCGTTGTTTTTGTTGCTTTCGGTTCAAGCTGGGTCCCATCTTGAAGTAAAGGCTGCAATTCTTGTAGTCACGTAGACATTAGAACACTGTTAGGGAGCAAACTTATTTCAATTCCGAGTAAAGGCCGCTCTTTTTTTCTTTTCTCTTAGTATGCTTGTAATGTGCTTTTGTGCTTGTTATCATGTCTTTTAAGATCATGTAAGTTTGATTTCAGGCTGATTTTGATCTATGTGATCGAACCATGTCACTCTTTTATAGAGATCTCTCTCAGTTGGGAATAATATTACGTTATGCTTTCCATTTTGTTGGTTCTGCTACAAAACTCATCAGACAATGTTCATACCAAATATGTACTGCTTTTTGTGTCATTCCCTATACCACAAGTGATCCAACGCCTCACTGTTATTAAGATTGATATGGTATTAGTATTATTCAAACATGTAAACGGTTGGATCATCTGTGGTACAAGGAGGGACACACAAAGCGGTACAGGAGATCTCGACTCCTCCCCTTCGTCTCAAAAAAATAGTCTCATTTGAATTTTAATGGTCAACACAAGCGAAATTTGATCAAATATTAGTGTCAATCTAATCATCTTATCGATATTTGAAAATTGTAAATGATACATCATTAAGTAATTTATCAATAACAATAATTCTTAAAATCCATAACAAAAAAGAAAATTCAAGCCAGAAAGAAAATCCATACAACACTTCCACTATGAAAACTGTTCCTACTCTGTTTCCTTATCCTTTTCATAACAAAAAAAACCATGTCTTTCATTAGGTACATAAACATTAACAGAAGAACATATTCCTACTAAAAAATCTAGTTTCCATGAATCCAGAAACATCAAGAAATATGTACTCAAAAACTCTTTTTTTAACATATTAATGCATCATTGCTTCTGTATCTCATAATCTCGACCCCCAAATAATCAACAGGACCGAGAACAGCAACATGAGGCTTTCCAACTTTTACACGAACAGCAGATATCCTCGGGTGTTCTTTCAAAGTGTTGACTGCAATCCTTTCGGCTGTTGCTTCTAGAAGGTTATGGGGCGGCCCTTCAACTACGTCTTTTACAATGCTGATACATAAAAGGCACAGTCAGTATGGCCAAAAATATAACCTACCACACTCGTAAAATATTTTTTCCTCATCATGCAAGTCCGCTATTCGGAAAAAAAAAAAAAATAGAAAAAGAAATGGTAACTGGCCATTTCTAAGTAAGGAATATGTTATAAGCAGACTCATTAGAGAATGTAATTAGACAAGGGCCTTCTGGGCCTGCCCAAGAATATCTAAGAGTTACTACCTCCATCCCAAAATGAATGTCCCTAAAAAAATAAAATAAAATTTGCTCTTGATCAAGAGTAATTTGAACTTTTTTTGGACATTCATTTTGGGACAAAGGGAGTACTTTATTATAGAAGAAACTACTTTTTTTCTGCTTTTCTTCATCTCTTTCATGTCAGAACTCTTAGTGTAAGAAGGGTGTAAGCATGGATGACAAGAGGCTACAATGAATTAAGGATTGATGAGAGTATTTAGTTCGATACAAGCATGTGATGCCATATATCAGTTGTTTTGGGGGCAGTGTTTTTGAAGAAAATTAAATAATTCATTCACTTTATTTTGTAAGGTTGATCGGATTGCACAGACTCTCTTTGTCCAGAAAAGTTTGTCCCATTTCAACTTTTTATGTTCAACATAAATGAAATTTGACCAAATATTGATGTCGATCTAATCATTCTAGTGAAATTCTAAAAATTGTAATTGACAAATCATTAAGTGATTTATTAATAACAATTTTAAAATTTCATTGTGACCATTAGATTGACACCAATGCTTGGTCAAAGTTCATTTATGTTGACCATAAAAAGTCAAATACGGACAAACTTTCCGGGACAGAGGGAGTATTATTTACTCGCCTAAGGATAAAAGTTTCTACGGGGAGAAATATATATTCAGGGCAAAGAGTGAAAAGTTGAGTTGTTAAACACTCCTATTTCCAATAAACCCATGTTACCTTGTCCTCATTCTTTAAATATGTTGATATCATAAATGAATCATTAAAATTTGGTAACTGACTAACTCTGGAAAGGTAACTATGGTTTTCAGCTTCTTCGATATTTTAAACAGGGGAGACTGACTAATGATTTCTAGGCCAAGTTGTGTAAACTAAAGAGGAAAGAAGCTAATCTTTAACAATGCTCCACAGAATAGTCCATGACATGAATGCCTTAGAGACTAAAGCTGAGAGTACCCGGAGTAACATTTAAGTTAACAAACACAGACTATCAAATTCAAAAGTAATCCCTCCGTCCCAAAATGATAGTCCCATTTCATCTTTTTGTTTGTCCCATAAAGTTAGTCTCTTTTCCAAAATTAAGGCTTTAAAATCACTGAATTTCCAAAAATTATAATGTAACCTTAAAATGTTTGAAAAGCCAAATGGGACTATCAATTTGGGACTGAGGAAGTTATATACTGGCTACCAATCAAGGAAGCTTCTGTCAATATAAGACGATAAACATCAACACTTTGTGTATGTGACACAGACACTAAAATCATCAACCTTATCAAAACCTATAAAAAGAAAATGAGTAACATCTGAAAAACTATCATGCAAGTCCTCAATCATGAGGCTTGAGAAACTGTTATGACCCAATGCCTCTTTGTGAATATACGTGAAAAATACTACACAAGCCTGCTTGAGTACATATAAATAAACACAAGATGCCTTTTGGAAATCTAAAAGTAGCTTGGGTCTACTTATTAAGGTAATGACTTCTGAGATTTTTATGTCACTCAATGATCTTATCAAGACAAATAACTAGCATCTAATTACCAGACGGTCACAGCTGTGTTATTGTTACACCCCCCGCGTGGCTTTTAGATTTATGCAAAGAATACAGGGTTACACTAAGCCTACGAAAAGAAATAGACCCCACCGCCCACCCCCTCCAAATCCCTAGGCTAGAGAAACTGTTATGACCTAGTAGGAGACAGCGCAAATCTATGTAGGTTATCATCATCCACACAGTTGTCTCATCATATAAATAAAACCTCTTATCTTTTTAAGGATAAACTACAAATTGAGGTGAATTATAAGTATATTTTGATCATAAAACATTAGACCAAAAGTGTACTTTCTCCATCCCAAATGAGTGTCCCTTCACAGCCCCACGAAGAAAAAATGTCATTTTTAGATGGGTGATTGACGTAATCACATTCGAGAGCTCAAGTACAAGTGAACAAGACCCATGGAAAAAGCTGGACCTATCACCAGGTCCAAGTACAAATAATTCAAGAATGTCATCAATGATTGAAAAAACTTTGATAGTTTATCATGATAACTTGCTACACTTATAATTTAATTTGTAAGTTTATCTCTCGTATAATGGATGATATCATGTACGTTGGGTGTATTGGTTGTGGCGCTTCTAAACCAAGTATCATACGTCCTAGATAGGGGATGCAATTTTTACACCTACACAACCACTTTCCTTGGAACGATCTTGGCTACAAGGTATTTACTCCATAGAAATAACATCAACAATCATATTATTAAGTTTTGGGAAAACTCCGTTTTTGTCCATTGTACTTTGGGGTGTGTTTCACTTTTACCATCAAACTTTATTTTTTTTCATTTTTACCATCGTACTACAAACAATAGTGTCAACAACAACAACAACAACAACAACAACAACAACAAAGCCTTAGTCCCAAAATAATTTGGGGTCGGCTAACATGAATCCTCATATGTCATCGTGATAAAAGGAGAGAGAGAGAGAGAGAGAGAGAGAGAGAGAGAGAGAGAGAGAGAGAGAGAGGAAAAAGACGGAGAAATAAAATAAATAAATAAATAATAATAATAAAAGTACAATCAACCCCCATCATTCACATGAATCTCCGCCCTCCACTCCGGCCTCTTCAACGCCACATCTTCATCCACTCCGAGTACACTCATATCATTTTCAATCACCTTAATCCATGTTTGCTTGGGCTACCCCTCGCCATTTTATCACTTCTCCACTCTTCAGGCCTCCTAATCGGTGCATCACTCGGTCTCTGTCTCACATGACCAAACCACCTTAGACGATGGTCCCTCATTTTATCCTCTCAATGGGCGCAACTCCTACTTTACCCCTGATCACCTCATTTCTCAATCGATCTTTTCTTGTATGCCCACACATCCATCGTAGCATACGCATCTCCGCTACATTCATCTTATGAATATGCCACTGTTTCACGGCCCAACATTCAGTGCCATAAAGCAGTGCAGGCCTAATTGCCGTACGATAGAATTTTCCCTTTAATCTATTTGGCATGCCACGATCACAAAGGAACCCTGTGGGACCCTTCCACTTCAACCAACCTGCTTTAATCCTATGAGCCACATCTCCATCCAATTCTCCATCTTTTTGGATAATAGATCCAAGATAGCGAAAGAACTCGGAAGCTTGGACAATCTTTCCATCGAATGTGATCACTCCTGCCTCTCTGCTTCCAACTTTGCTAAATTTACACTCCATATATTCAGTCTTGCTTCTGCTTAACCTAAAACCTCGAGATTCCAGAGTGTGACTCCACAACTCCAATTTACTTTCAACACCTTCTTTTGTCTCATCAATCAGCACAATATCATCTGCGAACAACATACACCATGGAATATCATCTTGGATTGACCTCGTCACTTCGTCCATTATCAGGGCAAAGAGGAAAGGACTAAGTGCAGAGCCTTGATGCACTCCAATCGTGATAGGGAACTCTTCTGTCTTCCCAACGCTTGTCCGTACACTAGTACTAACTCCATTATACATGTCCTTTTATAAAAAAGAAAATTGGTATAAAATAACACCATTGTTTATGGTATGATGGTAAAAATGAAAATAAAATAAAGTTCAATGGTATAAGTGAAACACGCCCCATAGTACGATGGATACAGAGTTTTCCTAGTTTTAAGTTTTTTTTTAATACCAAATAATATTTGTCAGTTTGAACGCAAGGTAGTCGCAAATAAAGAAGGAACAGATCGTTTACCCGTATATATCTGTGTAGCTGATAGTATCCAGCAGGTTGTCAGATTTACCAGCAGGTCGGAGATCCATCCAGGCATCTACATCAACCAAGTACTTTTGACCAAGCTTCCTCTCTTCCGGCTTCACCCCGTGAAATCCATGAAACTTTAGCCCTCTGAGTACAAGTTTGTCTCCCACTGCTTGTCCTGAAGAAATAACCATAGTTAGCTATGCTCCATGGTCTGTAAGGAAGACAACAAGAAGCTTTTCTACAGGATCCACCGATTCTTTCAGTTATAGAGCTATAGGATGGAAGGCAGCATGCATATAAATTTATACTAGAAAAACGATGAACACAGGAGCAATATGACAACATCCGCAATCCCACCCTTCACTTGACGAATAAATTTTTATTTTTCTTCGTGGGGAATTTTTTTACTTTTGCCAATCTAACATCTTAGGACCTTAACTTAGATACCTTAGTTACCCAGATGATGTGGAGATGAGAATAATTGAATGGCTATGTGCTACATGCAGAACTCTTCATTTTGCATTTGGAAGTTCATTTTTTTTTTAAAAATGAAATGGCAAAATACAGAGCTCGGTCATTCCAAAATGAATTCCTATTACTTGTGAAGCTAAACCTGTTAGATAGCTAGGTTAGCCACTCACCTTATGACTACGTTTGTGCCTGCTTAAGCTGCCTAGCCTGGATCCAGAATATCTAAAAAAGCACCACACAACACTAAGACTAAACGACGCTAAAACAAATTTATATATCCACCTCCCCCGACGTAGTTCTAGTGGAGCTAAACCTGGAAATCACTGGGAAGTTACTTGAACACTTAGAAGAACCATCTTAAAGAATGATATCACTAAGTAAGGAATAGTCAGATCCAGTCCCAGTCAAAAAGAAATGCAATGAGTACATTCATAGCACGAACCGTCATCAAACCAATGAGCATAGTTGTCAAAATCGTACAATATGCATTACATATCCTACGATATGGTTCAATTATTACCCCCATTGATATGTATGACAACTTGTCATCATCACAAAACATGACTATCATAGTCGTGATACAACTATGAAAATGAGGATATAATCACTGACCATTCATAAGATAACAAATCATGACTATCATACGTACTGGTGAAACAAATGAGCCTAAAGACAACCTGTCATTATCAATATTTACCAAAACACCTCCTGTGGGAAAAAGTTGTGGCCTTAGCATCTCTTTGAGCATATAACAATGGTGCCTTCCGAGGGTTATCGTTAAATGGCATGAAGAGAGATTAGATTGCAAATAGTTTAACATAGTTTCGTTTTTGTTTTCTTTTTTCTTATTGATGGATCTCTTGTCCGAAGGGGTGTCCATCCTTTTGTAATCGATCCTCTTCTAATACAATCTTCTTTATATATATATATATATATATAGGTAGGTGCTCAAATGAGAACCTAAATATCGTGAGAACCGTGAGAACTTGGATACATTAGGTAAGAACCTAATGTATCCAAGTAATGTATCCAATGTATCCAAGTGAACCATTGGATACATTAGGTAAAAACCTAATGTATCCAAGTTCTGACGGTTCTCACGATATTTAGGTTCTCACATGAGCATGACCCTATATATATATATATATATATATATATATATATATATTAGGGGGGTATAGAGCAGATTTTAGCGGTCTCTGTTAACCATATAAATTTTATTTTTATGAACATAATAAATACATTTAGGGGGGTATAGAGTAGATTTTAGCGGTCTCTGTTAACCATATAAATTTTATTTTTATGAACATAATAAATACATTTATGAACATAATAAACATAATAACAGACATAGCTTTTAAAATAAAGGGGTACTTACAATATGTATGCAGAGTAATATGTATGCAGCGTCTGATGGGCGTGCGGAGGAATATGCGTGCGGAGTTTTTGAGAAGGAATAATTTTTTTTTTTTTTTTTATATATATATAGGGCTATAATATGAAGTACTGAAGGATTTTAAAGGACTTTAAGTAATATAACTAATATATATATATAGGGTCGCGCTCCTGTGAGAACTATTTTATATGAGAACCGTGAGAACCAATCATAACCATTAGATTAGAAAAAAAAAAAAAATCAAGGGCCCAGATGTTAGATACATTGGATACACTTGGATACATTAGTTAATTTTCGAAAAACAATTGGATACATTAGTTTTTAACATAGTGTATCCAAGTGCAACACTTAGATACAATACTTATTAACCTATTGTATCCAAGTGTAATATCAAAATTTTTGTAATGTATCTAAGTGTATCAATTGTATCTAACATATGGACCCTTGATTTTTTTTCTAATCTAATGGTTATGATTGGTTCTCACGGTTCTCACGATATTTAGGTTCTCATTTGAGCACCTACCTATATATATATATACATATATACATATATATACATATATACATATATATATACATATATATACATATATACATATATATATACATATATATACATATATACATATATATATACATATATATACATATATACATATATATATACATATATATACATATATACATATATACACATATATACATATATACATATATACACATATATACATATATACATATATACACATATATACATATATACATATATATACATATATATACATATATATAGATATATAGATATATATAAAGTAACAGTTCACCTTCTCACTCATTGAATTTGACATATATTCCCTCCGTCCCAGCTCACTTGACACTTATTTCTATTTTGGTCTGTCCCAGCTCACTTGACACTTCCTAAAATAGCCTACTTTTTATAATTTTATATTCACTCTACCCCACCACTCATTCTCTATCTTCATTTTTCACCACTCAATTTATTCAACAAACACTACTATTTACCCCACCCATTCTCTCTATTCATTTTCTACCACACATTTTTCTTATTTTATTCATTTTTCTTAGTTATTGTGCCCACCTCTTGGGTGTCAAGTGAGGTGGGACGGAGGGAGTACACATTAAGCTTATTTAAGGACTAAAAAATACTTAATTTGTCCCGAAATAAAGGCACATTTCTAATTTTGAGAAACATATGTTGAAGTCACTACCTCTGTTTCTAATTGAATGTTCAAATTTCATTTTGAGGACATTCTGAAAATGTTCACTTTTAAGACAGTTAAATGGCAAAGATGCATGAATATTCCTGTTATACACTTTCTAAACACTTAGTTTTGCAAGTATAAAGTGACAATGAGAAACATTTGGTATAAAAACATTAAGGGATTTTTTTTTTTTTTTAAAGTACATTCATTATGGGACAAAAAATCTTCGAAATAGACACTCATTTAGGGACGGAGGGAGTAGTATTTAATCACATTTAGTAGCATAAGTACATAAATACCTTAATGATCTCAACATATGACACCACGATTGCATGTTCAAACTAGAACATGATGATTGATGAGGGAGGGTATAGTAAATTCTTAAAGAAATGAAGATTCATTTAGGGTGCGAGGGAGTAAATAAAATAAGAGAGGTTTGAGTATGTATGAATCGCCGTTAACACTCATGGCAAAAGCAAATTGTTCTGCTTCTACCCAACTCCATTCTAATGCAATGCAAAGCATGTATCCAAAAACAGATAAATGCATCACAATGATGAATTTTGGTAAAGGGACTCAATTAGATTCCTCCCCACCCCCACCACCACCCACAGAGAGAGAGAATCCGGTTCCAATTAGGAAAAATAACATTCTTGATAGACTAATTTGGTTGTTATGGCACTAATGCAATTTGAAAAAGGCATGCCAACGTTCAATTGGGAATTTTCGTGGAAAATTAAAAATATTATGATAACATTTGGTACTAAATTCAAGAACCCAGAAACAAACAATGCCACAAAAATCAAATTAAATGGGGATATCATAATAATATGGAGAAACCAAGGTAAAAAGAGTTGGCATACCAGATGTGTTGGATGTCGCCGCCATTGATTTGGGTGTCGGCGGCCGTGCCGGGAAAAATAACGAAAGGTTAACAGAGTAGCTTCAGTTATCAATTCTGTGTGTGTATGAATCTGTGTTAAAGAAGCCCAAAGCCAAGATTAATTGGATCTCGGAACGTCAGGTGGTTTGTTCTTGGCCACTGGCTCACCCACATCAACATGAGTTGCACTCAAGTGTCACCCCATAACCTACCTATGTGTGCTTATTTACTTTTTTTTTTATTACTCCATTCGTCCCAAAATGATCTTTACACTTTTTTCAGCTTTACTACGAAGGAAGTTTGAGCAATGGTTTTAAGTTGATTTAATTATCTTAATGAAAATCTAAAACTTGCTATTGAAACACCATCAACAATATTATCAATAACAAGTTGTGGATTTTCATTAGGATAATTTAATCAACCTAAAATCATTACTCAAAGTTCTTTCGTAGTAACATCGAAAAAAGCGTTAAGAATCATTTTGGGACGGAGTGATTATTATTTTTTATTTTTGTGTGCGCGTGGGTAGTAATAAGACCGTGTTAATTTTTTTTTGTCACAATTATACTTTTATTTTATTAATAAGTGTGAACTATTTTTTTTACAAACATTTAATTTATTTAAAGATTGAGTCATTCTAAAGTTAATGAGCTACTCTCCTGAAAAACGCATATTTTTTGTGATTAGGAAAAACGTGTTTTTAAATATGTAGTGCCATTTTTGTAAATGATAAAAACTCTATAAAACAAAAGCGTGTGGTGACATTTTTGCAAATAACCGGAACTTCTCAACACCAACTGACACTCTTCAACACATGAACTGGATATTGTAATACAACAACTGGTCATTTTAAACACTGTCACTGGCCATCTATTAACACTTCATTTATAAAAACTTCAAAGCCTGTTTGAGGGCCTAAATGACCTTTTTTGGGGTTTTTAAACACATAACATGGGGCAAACCATGGTGACTTTTGTACATCTCGAAAATCTATATATATATATTAAAGTTGGCCAAAAAAGCTATGGTATTGACATGTGGACAAAGAATGGAGAAAGCTTACATTTGGAGAAGCCACATCAACAATATACTAATAAATAAGTGATTTTTCATTTTTTTTTCATTATCTAATACTATTAGCTAATAATAATAGTTACTATAAAGGGTAACTATAATAGTTAACTATTATAGTAACTATTACTATTATTAGTAATAGTTACTATTATAGTTAACTATATTAGTTAACTATTACTATTATTAGTAATAGCTATTATAATAGTTACCTTATGTAGTAACTAATAGTATTAGCTAATGGTATTAAGCAAATAACAGTTAACTATTAATAGTAAGAGTATTAGTTAGTTATAATAGTTATTATATAAGTTAAATAATAATTTTTAATATTAATTAATCATAATAGTTATTATATCAATTAACTATTACTATTAATAATATTAGTTTATTATAATTATTATTATTCCCTCCCTCACAGTTTAAAGTTCTTAATTTCCTTTTTGGTGTGTCCCAATTTATATTTAACTATTATAATTAACTATTAAATAAAATAAAATTACTATTAATAGTATTAGTTAATCATAATAGTTAATGTATATATTAATTATTACTATTAATAGTATTATTAGTTAATCATAATAGTTACTATATAAGTTAACTATTATTATTAATAGTATTAGTTAATCATTATACAATAAATGTTAATATTTAATATTAATAGTACTCGATCCGTTCAAGAGTAAGAGTCCTACTTTCTATTTTTGTACGTCCCACTAAAAGTTTATTTCCTAAAAGGACAAATGATGAGAAAGAATGAATAGTGTTTTGGACAATTATACCCTCAACACATTTGCAATGTTTACCAATTTTCTATTGTGTATTTAATAAGTGTGCACAAACAAGGTAGGACTCTTACTCTAGGGCGTAGGGAGTATCAATTAATTATAATAGTTAATATAGAGGTTAATTATAACTATTAGTATTATTAGTGAATAATAATAGTTATTATATATGTTAATAAGTACAATTAATAATATTAATTAATTATAATAGTTATTTTAATTATTACTAAAAAATTAACACAAAACCAAACAACTTATTATTCCCTCCCATTCATTTTCTCTCCTAATGTACTTTTACACTCACAACACTTACTTTACTTCTATCATTTCTTAATCTCCGTGTAAATAGGAGGTATGACTCTTACTCCGGGACGGAGAGAGTGATATTTAACCATTATAACTAACTAATACTATTAATAATATTAGTTAATTATAATAGTTAAATATAATTGTTAACTATAATAGTTACTATATAAGTTAATTATTATTATTAATAATATTAATTAATCATAATTGTTATAATATATATTAACTATTACTATTAATTATATTATTTAATCATAATAGTTAATATATATGTTAATACTACTATTAATACCATTAAGTTTTTTAAATATTCATACAACAAACTTAAATATACTTCTAAATTAATTAAAAAACATATTTATTACAACTATGTACAACCAAAGCTATGAAAATGTTTTAATTAATTTAAAATATACATATATTTTCAAATAAAATTATTATGTTAATTTATCAATTAAAAACATCAAAAAATGAAAATACAAAAACATTAACAGAATAGATTCCCGTGCGGAGCACGGGTTACCTACTAGTTTCTTTGAAAAATAAAATAAAATTTATGCCTATCAATTTCAAAGGTTCTGACTATCGGTCTCAAGGGTTCTGGCTATCGGTTATCAGCTTCAAAAGTTCTTTCACAATGCGAACTGGCTATCAAAAACATTCTAACTGACTATCAAAAATATTAGAACTGACACTAAAACACACTCTCACTAGCAGTATAAAACTCCATCAATGAATTTTAACAAACATTCTCACTGACGATAAAAAAAACAAATGAAATGACACAACAAAATAGTTGCACTGACACAACTAGTTTGAGTGATAAATATCGTCAATGCATTTTGAGAAGTTCGATTATTTAAAAAAAAAATGTCACCGCGTGTTTTTGAAAAAAAAGTTCCATATATTTACAAAAATATCACTATGCATTTTAAAAACACGTTTTTCCTTAAACTTAGGAAAAACAAGTTTTTTTTCAAAATTTTGACAAAGTTAATTGAATCTTTTTAACATTCATTCATTGCATTTTTATGAAAAAATCAAATAATTATTTTAAAACAGACGGACGGACACGGAGCACTATTTCTCCTTAGATTATGGGTACAAACCTTATATTTTTTGCGGTAGGGAGGGCGGGTCTTATTGTATTAAGAGCCCAAAACCAATTATTCATGCCTCATAATTTCTTAATCTCAACCAACACATATACACCATAAACCCTAATCCCCCCTAAGTGTTAAAAGAAGCGTGCATACAATAAATAAATCAAGTAAAACTTACTACTCCTTCTGTCCCAGAGTATATGTCGACCTTTTTTTAAATCTGTCCAGCATATATGTCTACTTCTTAAAATGACAAAGAATCTTTACAATTCCTCTCACTCATTCTCTCTCCTACTTACTTTTATACTCACAACACCAATCAACTTACTGTTCCCTCCCACTCATTCTCTCTTCTGCTTTACTTTTATACTTACAACACTTACATAACTTTCACCATTTCTTATTCTCCTTGCAAATGGAAGGGTGTACATATACTCTGGGATGGAGGGAGTATAATTTTAAGGTCGAACTTCAATGAGATGGTCTCTTGTGAGAACAACTTAGACCCATTTTATAGTAAAGACGGATCGACCTATGACCCGGGGAAAAAAAAAATGAAAAAAAAAACTATTTTTTTAAATTTTTTTATAGGTTTTTTCGTCCGTCAAAAACAATAATACTTACTATGTAACAATTGTGATACTTATATGTAATATTGTTTATAAGTAAATGTAACACCTGTTTTACAAAAAAAAAAAAAAAACTTTCATTTTACTTATCTTTTAACTGTAATACTAACTATAATTACGTGTAACACTAACTACAACTAAATGTAATTGTCTTTATATTGAATTGTAATAGTATTTTTGCATAATAAAAGAGCATGAGTATTTAGATTTTATGTTTTTAAAAGAATGTAACATTTGAAAAATAACAGTTTATACACATGAATGAAATTGTTTGTGCAAGTAAATGTAACACTTTGGTAGACAAAATTGTGACATATTTCTATTGCTAATGTAATATTTTTACATGTATTATGATAAATTGAACACATTGTGTAACTTATTATTTGAAAACATATGGATATAATTATTATAAAAGTAAACGTAACAGTGTTTAGATGAAATTTATTATTCTTTTATTAAAAATGTAACATATTATTTGAAAAATGTGTTACTTTACACTGGTAAAAGAAAATGTAGTATAATTTCTATATAATAGTGTTACATTCATTTATAGAAATGGTTACTTTCTTATTTTTAAAATGTTACTAAAACAAGAGTTTTTCGTTCTAAAGTGTAAATGATTGAACTATTACTATTCTATACATATGTATTACTATTACATTTAAGTATAAACACTGTTACATATAAGTAACACGTTTGTTACATTTAGTTATAATAAGTATTACTTTTGGCAAACGAAAAAAACACAAAAAACAAAGTTATTTTTCTATACATATGTATTACATTTATGTATAAACACTGTTACATACAAGTAACACGTTTGTTACATTTAGTTATAGTAAGTATTACTTTTGGCAAACAAAAAAACACAAAAATAAAAAATTAGACCCGGGGTCATGGGTCGAAATTACACCAATAACCCGACCTCATGACCCGTTTTTACTATGAGACGAGTTTTGCTGTTCTCATTTGAGTTTTTGCCAACTTCAATAATCTACTAACGAGTCCTTTGGTGATAAAGGGATGAGATTTAGACTAAAACCATTCAAATTGATGAATGAGTTTGATGGAACAATTTGATCCCTGAATGCCATACTCTATTCTAGAATGAGTTTGAGAAAGAGATGAAGGCGGAAGCGTATAATACATGTTGAATCCATATTGATGTCGTAGGGAGAAATAGGATGAAGAAGAAGATGATGTAGGAAGAGGATCTTCTAAATGATGAGTGCCCTTTAAATTCTCAAGAACTTCTAGACAATTATGAAGATGATTAAGGAGAGAAAGTAAAGAATGTAGTAGTCTTTAAGGGTTGATCGAAAGCCCTTTATATACAAGACAAAGAGGCACTTCAGACCACACCTATTCAATCATAAGCAATGTTAATTTACCATTTTGCCCATCATAAATAGATAAATTACATTTCAGGAATTCTACACATTTTATTATTAACTACACTTTGTATTAACATTATAGGTATGATTTCATGTATGGAAAAGTTAAATAACTTGTAATGCAAGCCATGTTCTAACAATCTCCCACTTGGGTAGCAAAACAAGTCTTTCCTTTAAAATCATAAGTATAACATAAATGACAACCCAAATGTGCACTTTGTTGTCACTTATAACAATCTCGTCCATTAGCCATACAAGTATAAGGACTAAAGGGGTAGTCGTTGTAATTGATTCGCAACTAAACCCACAATAATCACATACACAAATCCAACTAAATGACAAAGATCAAAAGTGTAGATGTGTAGCATGGAACAAATTGAATATATACATATTCTTCCAACTAGTCCAACTTTAACCAAATGAGATCAAAACTTTAATAATAATAGAACAATAAATAAAGAAACAACACAAACTCCCACTATATTAAATGTTATCAAAAGTTGTTACACCCATATGAGCAACATGCTCGTGAAACACTAAAGGTGATAACGCCTTAGTAAATGGATCCGCTAACATAGAGTTTGTACCAATAAGTTGTATTTCTATTTGTTCATTTTGTACTCTTTCTCTTACAACAAGAAATTTAATGTCTATATGCTTAGACTTTGACGAACTCTTGTTATTGTTGGAGTACAAAACCGCTGCCCTATTGTCACAATATAACTTAATAGGTCTTTCGACACTATCGACAATATGCAGTCCCTCAATGAATTTACGCAGCCATATAGCTTGATTGGATGCCTCGAAACAAGCAACAAACTCGGCTTTCATGGTAGAGGAAGTAACGAGTGTCTGCTTGACACTTCTCCAAGAAACTGCTCCACCGGCTAATGTGAAGATATATCCAGACGTTGATTTACGGCTGTCTTGGCATCCAGCAAAGTCAGAATCGGAATACCCAATGATCTCAAGATGATCTGACTTTGAATATATAAGCATGTAGTCCTTGGTGTTTTGTAAATACCGCATCACTCTTTTGGCTGCAACCCAATGTTCTCTCCCCAGATTGCTTTGGTATCTACCAAGCATCCCAACAATAAAGGCAAGGTCTGGATGAGTACAGACTTGCGCATACATTAAGCTTCCTACTGCTGATGCATAAGAGATATTTTCCATATACTTGGTTTCAAAATTATTTTTGGGACATTGATTGAGACTGAATTTATCTCCTTTAGAGACAGTGGTGTCATGTGGTTTACAGTTTTTCATGCTAAACCTTTGTAATACCTTTTCTATATAGGCCTTTTATGATAATCCTAAAGTACCTCGTGAGCGATCACGGTGTATTTGGATTCTTAATACAAAAGATGCCTCACCTAGATCTTTCATTTCAAATGTGTTTCTTTAAGAAGGTTCATGTCATTACTAGCAAGCAAAATATCATCCACATATAAGACTAAGAATATAAATTTACTCCCACTGAACTTATGGTATATACAATCTTCACCAAGATTCGTTTCAAAACCAAACGAAAGAATTACTTGATTAAATTTTAAGTACCATTGACGAGAAGCTTGCTTGAGCCCATAAATGGATATCTTAAGTTTACAAACTAATTGATTAGTTTGCTCCAAATCAGTCACCATTTCTGGTTTCTTCATATAGATAGTTTCCTCAATGTCTCCATTGAGAAAAGCTGTTTGTGCTACTAGTGCCATAATGATCCCAAATGAATTTTTATAAGATACCGGAGAGAATGTTTCTTTGTAATCAATACCTTCTTTTTAAGTAAAACATTTAGCAACAAGACGAGCCTTATATCTTTCCACATTACCTTGTGAATCCCTTTTGGTTTTAAATATTCATTTACAACCAATAGGTTTCACATTTTTAGGTAATGGGACAAGATCTCAAACGTCGTTGTCTTTCATAGATTTTAACTCTTCATTAATGGCATTGATCCACTTATGAGAATTAGGACTATTAATGGCTTCATGAAAGGTGAGAGGCTCATATCCCACTAAACCTAAGTGTTATTCATTCTCGGCAAGATACACCTCATAAATCATCCGAAATGGCACTTCTTCTTACTCTATTGGTTCTTCTTAAGGGCACCAGCTCTTCCTCATTTTGAGGTTGTTGAATTTCCTTATTATGATCAATATTTTCATGTTGTTCAATATTTATAGGGGAGTCATTATTTTGAATTGTATGTTCCTCTTGAATTTCAGGTACAAGTACTTGATTTTCAATTGGAACTACTAAGGGAAGATGTATAGAAATGGATGCCTTTTCCTTTTCAAATTCAAAATTATTATTCTTAATTTCCCCTCTAAATTCAACATCCTCAAAAAACCTAGCATATCCCGTTTCAAAAAAGGTTATATTTTTCGGGTTGTAAAATTTATAGCCCCTAGATCTCTCGGTATACCCAACAAAATAGCTACTAACTGTCTTAGCGTCCAGTTTGCTCTCATTAGGCCTATAAGGCCTAGCTTCTGCTGGACAACCCCATACATGAAGATGATTTAAGGACGGTTTCTTATTCGTCCATAATTCATAAGGGATTTTATTATTAGTAGCCCTAGAGGGAGCTCTATTGAGAAGATAAGTTGCGGTTTTTAAAGCATCGCCCCATAATGAGTGAGGTAAAGAAGTACAAGAAACCATACTTCTTACCATATCCTTAAGGGTTCTATTACGTCTCTCAGCTACACCATTCATGCTAGGCGTACCCGGCATAGTGTAGTGAGGGACAATCCCACACTCTTCAAGATAGCGAGCAAAAGGACCCGGACGTTGTTCTCCTGAACCATCATTCCGACCATAGTATTCACCACCACGATCGGATCTAACGTTCTTAATAGTCTTACCTAGTTGATTTTCAACTTCGGCCTTAAAAGACTTGAAAATGTCCAAAGATTGAGACTTTTCATGAAGTAAATAAATGTACCCATATCGAGAGTAGTCGTCTATGAACGTAATAAAATATTGTTGACCATTCCAAGAAGGAGTAGGGAATGGCCCACAAATATCCGTATGTATTAGTTCTAAGACGTTTGATGCTCTCGAGGATACTTTTCTTTTTGTGTTTGTAAATTTTCCTTTAAGGCATTCAATGCAAAAGTCCTTTTTCGGAATATCAAGTTTATTTATGATTCCCTCTGACACAAGCTTATCAATTCTCCTTTTGGAGATATGACCCAAACACCTATGCCATAAGGTATAAGAATTTTCACTTGAAAACTTTCACTTTTTACTTTTAGTTTCATTATTATGAGACTCATTTATTGTTTGAATAGTGTCAAGTAAGTAAAGATTATCATTACTTGACAAAGTACTAGTACCAACAATTTTGGAATTGAAATAGAGATCACATTTATTATTTCCAAACGAACAAGAATAACCTTCTTTGTCCAAAATTGTGATTGATATCAAATTTCGTCTAAAGGACGGTACAATAAATGTATTATTTAACATAAAATAATATCCAGTACTTAACAATAATCTAAAGGTCCCTATGCCTATAACTTCAACTGGATTCCCAGCTCCCATATAGATGAATCTCTCATCTTCACTAGGTCTTCGGTAATTCAGGCAACCTTGCATAGACATACTTATGTGAGTTGTTGCACCAGAATCCAACCACCATGTATATGTAGGAATTGAAACTAAATTAGCATCAGTACAAACAAGACCAAATGACATACCTTTCTTAGCACGCCAAGCGTAATACTTAGGGAAGTCGTACTTCATGTGCGTAAGGTCCTTGCAAAAGAAGCACTTCTTTTCTTTACGATCATCAGATGATCCTCTAGGCTTCTTATTGCTTGTAACCGCAATTTCTTTCTTTCTTCTCTTTGTCCCATGAGAAGAGGTAGATGCTAAATGAGCACTTTCTATTTTAGATTGCTTCAACCTATCTTCCTCTTGTGTCAAATGTGAAATTAATTCATTAATATTCCACTTATCCTTTTGACAATTATAGGTCATCTCAAAGTGACCAAACTGAGGAGGAAGAGAGATCAAAACTAAATGCACGAGAAGATCCTCCGATATCTCTAACTTAAGTGCTTTTAGCTTTGTCGATAGGTGAAGCATTTCTAAAATATACTCCCTTAGATTTCCGGCACCCTTGTACTTCATGGAAACAAGTTTCCTTAAGGTAGAACTTGTTTCCAACTTTTCGCTTTTTGCAAAGCGTTCTTCAAGGGTCTCAAGGAAAGTCTTAGCATCAACGTCCTCGGAGACGGTGTTTAAAAAGGTCTCCGGGATGACATTTTTCATAATCATTAGGCTCACGCGATTAGAGCACTTCCATTTCTCAGCACTTAAACGATCTTCAGCAGTGCTTTGATCAGTGAGAGGAAGCGGAAACGGCTTCCTTAATGCGAGATCTATGTCCATACAGCCTAAGATCATTACAATTTTGTTTTTCCAAGTTTTAAAGTTTGTCCCATTAAGCATCGGAATAGTACTCATCGCAGCAGTAATAGAAGAAGCATTAAGTAAATCTGTCGGGAATCGAGAACAAGAATGAATACAAAACATTATAAGTAACTACATTATGAATAAACGATTAATTATATCAAATGAAATCCATCAATAAGACAATTAACATGAAATCAAAACTAATCTTTGGATTGCGAGTTGATTCATAAATAATTACCTTTGATAACAAGTAATTTGAACAATATTTAATTAAATGCTTAATCTTCCTTTGGGCCGTCTTAAGCATTTAACAAAACAACTTAATATTCATTTTACTATTACCACATGAATGCTCAAGTTTAGTCAAATGTCAAGATCTTCTTTGAAAAATTCAAGTCATTCACATATTAACTCAAACATTCAACACTTTAACAATTTTGGATTTAAATAACGTTAATTACTTAGGTGATAATATTATTTAAACAATGAATAAAATTGTTTAAGCTTATAATTAATCAACACTTTAAGGTTTGAAACATGAATGTTTTGTTCAAAAGGGGAAAACAAAATAGTGAAGAAACTTTAAAAATTCAAAGTCTGTGAACAGTGTCTGCTCGGCCGAGCATAGGAAATGACACGGCTGAGCACCACTTTTATAGAAACATGGTTTTCTCGGCAAATAGTGCACGGCCGTGCTAAACAAAGGACACGACCGTGCAAGCCCAATAGGTCCGACCGGACCAAGCAACACACCCGCCCGGATCAACCCTTTCCATGTAGCACCGGTTCAAGTGCACGGCCGAGCATATTATAAGACTCGGCCGTGCGTATTGATTTTCTGCATTTCTGATTTTTGTCCAATTTTTTCCTAAAAGCAAGAACAACAAGTAGATCTACATGGATACACAATATACAATGTATAACCATGCTATATAGGGATAATCTTGTTTTTAAAAATGGAATCAAACAAGTAGATCCACATAATTATGCATTACACATAACTATGCTATATAAGGATAATCTTGTTTTTAATAGAATCAAGCAAGTAGATCCACATAATTATGTATTACACATAACTATGCTATATAGGGATAATCAAGCTTGAACCATTGGATTTATTTAACAAAACTTTCAAACCTTTAATGAAAACTTTATGGATGATGAATATAAGCACTCTTGAAACAAATATAGCCTCTAAACAACATCAAACTTTTATGATTCAACATGAAGAAATGAATCAAAATAAAGCGATTTAAGGCTTTCTTAAGAACTCAAACCCAAACCAAAATATGTGCAGTCTCTGATACCAATTGATGGAACAATTTGATCTCTGAATGTCATACTCTATTCTAGAATGAGTTTGAGAAGGAGATGAAGGCGGAAGCGTATAATACCTGTTGAATCCATATTGATTTCGTAGGGAGAAATAGGATGAAGAAGAAGATGATGTAGGAAGAGGATCTTCTAAATGATGAGTGCCCTTTAAATTCTCAAGAACTTCTAGACAATTATGAAGATGATTAAGGAGTGAAAGTAAAGAATGTAGTAGTCTTTAAGGGTTGATGGAAATCCCATTATATACAAGACAAAGAGGCACTTCATTTAGGGACCGCACCTATTCAATCCTAAGCAATGTTAATTTACCATTTTGCCCATCATAAATAGATAAATTACATTTCAGGAATTCTACACATTTTATTATTAACTACACTTTATATTAACATTATAGGTATGATTTCATGTATGGAAAAGCTAAATAACTTGTAATGCAAGCCATGTTCTAACAGAGTTGAGATGACATTTTTTTCAGGTTTATATAATTGCCATAAAAAGGGGGAAGTTTTTAGTGTTGATTGAAAAGATACATGGAAATATTGTTGTACTACTTCTTTCCCTAAATGGGTGTCCAAATTTTATTTTAAGGGATATAACTTTTTGTACAATTTGGTGGAAAAATTCATCTATAATCATGCAATTCTCTTTACAAGCATTTAGTTTTTGCAAATATAAAGAGACCGGTGAAAACAAATTCGTAAAAAAATATTTAGGGACAAAGTTATGATCAAAATGGATACTCATTTTAGGACAAAAAATTCCTGGACAGAGGGAGTATTATTAAAGTAATAAAAAGCAATAGTGCAAATAACATGATTCGAACCTGCACTTACAAGAAAACCAGGAGTTAATAATGTCTAGCTCCTAATCACTGCGACAAGTTACATGTACAAACTTAACTTTCCAGCTATTATCATGTATCTATATACTCCCTCCGTCCCATTTATTTGAAGCTTTACCATTTTGGTAATGGCACGCAAATTATGACAAGTGATGGGTGTAAAAAGGATTGTGAGAGGGAATAAGTTAGTGGGTATGACATGTGGGGCCCCCAATTTAAATATGTGAGAGGAGAAAGTTAGTGAGTATGACAAGTGGGCCCCATAATTTAAGTATGTGAGAGGAAGAAGTGAGTGTGTATGACAAGTGGGGCCTACATTTTTGAGTCCAGATCTCCTGTACCACTATGTGTGCCACTCTCTATGCCACAAATGATCCAATGGCTCACAGTTTTTAAGATTAACATTTTATTAATATTATTCAAACATATTAACGGCTGGATTACTTGTGGCACAGGGATTGGCACACAAATTGGTACAGGAGATCTGGACTCTACATTTTTTACCATTTTAGGAAATGGTGAAGCTTTTAACGGGACACTCATTTGGGTAATTGGTGAAGCTTCAAATGGGACAGGTGGAGTATATAATTTATGTTTTTGGGGCCTTCAAAAAAAAAAAAACCAAGCAAAAATTGTTTAGGCCTAAAGTCATTACTTTGGTGTCTTGGGGGCCATAAAAAATGTTTGGGATACTTTAATGGATGACTGTTAGGATTCATTGTTAGTACACCCTCTTAATTTGATTGATCCATTCCACGTGTCTTTTTATGGACTTTAGGACCACATGTAATGAAGTTATACTTCAATTTTTAGATAAGTCAATTTCTAGATTTTTGTTTGTCTAGGCTGAGTAGTTCGGTTTGTCCTTAGCGGTTTAGTTATTCAAACCGCCCTTGTGTTATCTTCAGACCGCCAGCATGGAGCCGCTAGTCTTTCATCAAACCGCATTCTGTGGCTTTGATGAAAACGTTCTTCAAATCTCATTTGGAACCTTAGATGGAAACTTGATGGAACCGCTATCATGAAACCGCGAGCTTCATTTTCGCTATGAAACCGCACATCAAGTTCATCCTTGGAACCGCTCCTATGCCTGGTGGGACCGCGCAGTCAATGAAGAATTCTCTAAGTCATTTATTCCTTAGACAAACATTCCTTTTCAACCGTAAAAGAATGTTTTATGTCATGTCAAAATAACTCTAAGTTAACTTGGAGTTACTGCAAGGAATGTCGGTTTGTCTATCAGTTTGAATTGTTTACCGTTAGTCCTTTCTACAACAAAGGACAGTTGTCAGGTAGTGGTTCCACAACTACCTTAGACTATAAGACAAAACCAAGGACGAAAATGACAGCTCAACCAATAGGATTTCGACAACAATTGTACCCTCATATTTAATTCAAATCTTTATCCAACGGTCACAAGGGTGCACTGCCTATAAATAACCTTCATTATTCAATAATGAAGGTTGCTGAGCTTCAAGAGATTCATTCCCAAGTTTTCAAGTTTGCTTTGAAGATTGAAACCCAGAAATTCAAACCTTCAAACATCTCCTTAGCAAACCCAGAATTCTTCATCAAGCTTCAAGCCTAACAACCTTCCATACTCAGCCTTTTCAAAGAAATTTTTCCATTTGCTCAACCATCATTTAGATACTTAGAGCATTTGATTTATTTCCACACACACACACCCGATTTATATAGTCATATAGATTATATATTTCGAAAACACCAGTTGTTATAATAGCATAGGTTAGATTTATTATTTAGAGTTTAGATTCATCTTGTAAAACCTCCTCTAATTAATACAAGTCTAGTAGCTATTAGTAAATTCTAGACTAACCATCTAGGTGGAGGACGTAGTTCATTCAAGACCGAACCTCTTCAATTTGTGTGTTTGATCTTTACTTTTCTGTCTTGTTATTTACTTTTCTGTTTGTGGTCTATAACTTGAATCCATATACGAAATGACTTGAAAAGTGAATTGTGTTTTTCTTTGATCTTCAAGTTGAACTTATCGGTTCATTGTGTTTTCAACCCGAGTCAAACCACCAAACACTTTAACTATCCTTTTGGCCAAACCGCTAAAACTCCGCTGTGCATTTTATCAGTTCGGCTTAAGTGCTTTAAACCGCAATTGACCAAACTGATAAGTACTCGGTTGATTTTCAAGGGTATTTTCGAAAAAGTTTGGACCGCTATTCACCCCCCACTAGCGGTTCTATACCTTTGTTGCCCTTTGGGACCAACAAGTCGAATCACTTACTGATTCTGGATGAAGATAGTTTTATCTTTTGGAAAGATAGGATGATTAAACATATGATTTCATGTGATCATAGACTATGGACCGCGGTTAAGGATGGACCATATGTTCCTATGAAAGCTAACCCACGTGCAGGAACCGCAGGAGAAGAAGCTGAAATCAGGAAGTTGGAAAGTGAGTGGACTGAAGCAGACCGCAATAATGTGGACTTTGATGGAAGAGCTATGTTGTTGGGTATGCTTATTATAAACCACTCCTATTACCTAGATTTGATTGATCCCATAACCTAATTTTATCTTTTTGTGGACTTTAGGATATATTGTAAGAAGTGTTAAACTTCATTTTTAGAATAGTCCACTTTGATAGTATAGGCTTTAGATTGATAGGCTGAAAATTTTCTAAGTCTGGAATTTTAGTGGTCAAGACCTTGACCGTGAATTCACTTGACCGTGGTAGACCACCTGACCGTGGAAGACCACTTGACCGTGAATCACTTGACCGGAAGTCAGTGACCGTGAAGCTTTGTGGCATATCTTGACAGGTCACATTTGACCCCTCGACCGCAGATGCCCTTAGGCATATTGACCGCAAGAGTCTCGACCGCAAGTCTTGACCGCAGATGAGCAGAAGTTCAAGAACCCAAGTATGTTCAAACTTAACCATGGTCACTTGTATCAAACTATGGTTAGTTTAGAACGTTGCAGAACTTGGATCCCAAGTAATTCAAATTTGAATTCATCCAAGTGGGACCACCTCTTATCTGCAAAAAGGACAAACTCAGATTGAGCTCCAATCAGAATTCAACAGCTCATTGTCCTTCAACTTGGAGCCCAAGTAAATCCAACAGCTATTTTCTCATTCAAGGCTATAAATAGCCCTTATGTTCTTCATTGAACAGTGCTGAGATTCTAAGAGAGAAATTGCTGTTGAAATACTTGGTGATTGAAGATCATACGCAAGATTTCCAGAATCCTTTGAATCTTCAAAGAACTCACCTTCAAACCTTCAAAGATCTCCAGCAACATTCAATTCATCTCAAGCCTTTTAACACATAAGATTCTTTAGGCTCTAAATCATATAGATTTCAAAGAGCTTCAGATTCTTACACACACACTCACCCCAATTGATCAATCACTTAGATTGAATCAAAAGGGATACACTGGTCTAAGTCTAGGATTTGCTCTTCATAGAAAGTAGGTGTTGATTCAATACTTCATCTCTGTAATCTGTACACTCAAGAATCAATATATACGTCCATTCAAAATCCAAGACTGACCATCTTGGTAAAGGACGTAGATCTTTTAACAGATCGAACCTTTCCAAATACTTGTGTCATTTTACTTTCTGCAAATTTACTTTCATCTTGTTCATATTGTTCTTATTGTTCATATTAATTTTGTTTGTCGTTTAGTGATTGATCTTTCAGATTTAAGAACTTGCTGTGAATTGTGTTAGTTTTGTTTTCCACATTGCCTAAGTTAAAATCTGACTAACTTATATTTTGCCAAAACTTCTAAGACCAACTTTCAATCTCTCAACCATCTGACCACAAATCTCTTGACCGCATTTCTATTGACCGCACTTACCTTGACCGGACTCACCTGACCGCAACTTGGTTGACCGTGAGTTCTGGTGTTAGAGATTTTGTCAAAAACAACTCTACCTTATTTCCATCTAAAACTTCCGCTGTGCATATTACACCTTGACCGCACGGTTTATTACTTGACCGCAAAACTCAAGATTGTAAGCACTTGGTTGAATTTTGAAAAAGGGTTGAAATTTTAAGTAGGCTATTCACCCCCCCTCTAGCCTCCTTTCATACCCTTGTTGTGTCTTTGGGACCAACAAGTGGTATCATAGCAAACACCTTTATAAAACTTCTGTTTTTCAAGCTTAACAGCTTGGGTGCCGATTCGAAATGGCAAGTCAGAAAACTATGGCAACGGTTAACTTCACTCACGTTCCAGCGTTCGACGAAGATAATTTTGACGTATGGAAGCACAGCATTCTAACTCAGTTCTACTCCATGGATGAGCAACTTGGTGATTGTCTTACCATTGGACCATACTTCCCAATGAAAGCTAATCCGGATCCAGAAACCAATGGTGCAAATCCGACTATCAAGAAACCAAAGGCTGAATGGACCGATGAAGAGAAAAGACTGGTTGGAATGGATGTGAAAGCAAAAAGCATACTTCTAAGTACCTTGAGTACGTCACAGCGTCGACAGATCATGGAATGCTCTACTGCAAAAGAACTTTGGGATGCAATTGAAGATTACATCGAAGGAGATCAAGCTTGCAAGGAAAGCAAAAAGTTTGCAATTCAAAGAAGATTCAACAACTTTGCTAAGATCCCCGGTGAATCACTAAGAGCCACTTATGATCGTTATTGTGAGATCGTGAGTACTTATACAGCACTCGGAAAGAAGCTTACCAAGAAAGAAATCAATGTTAATTTTCTTGCCGCTCTTGGTTCACAATATCTACACAAAGGAAACACTCTTGAAGATACCAAGCTACTAGATGACATGTCTCTCAGAAGCCTCTATGCCAACCTCAAGGTCTTTGATATCAAGCTTAACAACATTACTGAAATGGAAGGAAAAACAAAGAGCTTATCGTTGGTTGCTCAAAAGGAAGAAGTGATCGAGGAAGAAGATCCAAAAATCTCCACATCAGATTTACTTGATATGGATGATGATGATTTTGCTATGTTCGTGAAAAGATTCCAAAAGTTCAGAAAGACAGCAAGACCCGGATCAACAAGTAAAGCTCCAACAAGGTTTTCAAGGAGCAGCCCTTCAAAGAAGAAAGAGAACTTCAACTTCTCCAAGAAGAAAGAGGATCTCGTTTGTTTTAATTGCAGGAAACCCGGTCATTTCGCATCAGAATGCCCAATTCCCAAGTATGAGTATATGAAGAAGAAAAGCAACTTCAATCCAAGATACTCAAAGCAAAAGGGGATGGTTGCTGAAGAGGACTCTACCACAAAAGAGTTAGCTACCTGGATAGAGTCAGATTCTGATGAAAGCGATGAGGATTCTGAAGAAGGTCACATCTGTTTGGTCGTTCAGTCCGATGATGAGGATGATAATAAAAGTCGTCGCTCACCAAATGCAAAACCTAAACGGATAAGTTATACGGCCGATGAACTTGCAGAAAAAGGATTCCTAACTCCGGTTCAAAAGAATGGTGATCTTCTATTTTCAAGATGTGATGTGAGTGCAGCAAAGAAGGCTCTACTAAACCCCAAAGTAAATGAAGTTCTGTCTACCACACCACAAGTCAAATTTGACATTTCCCCCGATGAACAAGAAAAGATGTTTGCAAAAGCTGAACAGGTAATTAGTAAATTCTCTGGCATGAAGGAAGCTTTAGCACTTTCAACTGAAGAAATTTCCCAGCTTAAGACGGAGAAATCTCTATTAAGATCTGAACTCACCCTCCTTAAGGAGCAGATCAAGAGTATGACTCCTCTTACTGATCGAAACCGTTTCTTAGAAGAACAAAATGCTATATTTAAGGTTAAAAACGAAGAATTGGTTGCTGAGATAAATGACCTGAAAAGGATCACAAATGAGTGGACCAATTCTCGTGTCACTATGGAACAAATCTTAGAATCCCAAAAGTCTAGTGGTGATAAGGAAGGCTTGGGATTCCAAACTAGTGACAACTTTAAATGTGCATCTTGTTGTGAAAGAGATGAGAAATTTACCCAGCAAACTTTGGAAGAGTCGAAGGCTAAACATCATGTTTCAAAGGGTGTAGGACAAGAACCAAAGAAGAAACTAGTGTTTAATTATGTCTACCCTAAGAAACAAACTGGCAAGGCAAAGTTGAAAGGTATTGCCATGGATGAACCTGCTGCTGCGGCAAGCACCAGCAAGGTTGCTAAGTCTCCCGACCGCATGTACTTACCGCGAGGTCAGTCGACCGCACCTAGGAAGCTGGCGACCGCATCCTGGAAGCCGGCGACCGCAAGTGGCGGCAAGGCAGCAAAGTTCAAGAGGATGAACTTTGTTAAGGAGACCTCATCCATACCAGTAAACAATGTTGTGCTCAAGACTTCAACGAAGTTTGTTAACCCTCAGTTGGGTGGCTTCCACCATTGTTCTGTGTGTGATGGTTATGGTCACAAGGCTGCTGAATGTCTTTTGAGATTCACACCCAATCCCAGAAAGAGTAACCCTCCTTCTGTGAGGCAAGTGTGGGTTGTCAAAAGTTGCTAACCCTTTGGACCCAAAAGAATAAAAAGGGGACCTTGTTCTTAAATGTTTATTTTATAGGTCCTCTGCTTAATGGCTGGACACTTCAAGGATAAATCAAGTTTATGGTATCTCGATAGTGGCTGCTCAAGGCACATGACCGGAGATATCAATTTATTGGAAGATGTCCGTGAAGAAAAAGGGCCATCAGTAACCTTCGGAGATAATAACAAAGGAAAGACTGTAGGATATGGAGTCATTCGTAAAGGAAAAATCACCATCCAAGAAGTCTCTCTAGTTATTGGACTACAACACAATCTACTCTCAATATCTCAGTTCTGCGACAAAGGATTGCAATGCCACTTCACTTCAAATTTCTGTCTCATCAAAGATGGCATATCCGGCGTCACTTTGCTCAAAGGGATTCGTAAGAAAAATGTTTATGTTGTTGATTTTAATTCATCTTGCATTTCTTCTAATCTCTGTTTTGTAGCAAAGAATGTTAGTAA
Organism: Campanula takesimana; assembly: GCA_026119855.1. Taxonomy (NCBI): domain Eukaryota; kingdom Viridiplantae; phylum Streptophyta; class Magnoliopsida; order Asterales; family Campanulaceae; genus Campanula; species Campanula takesimana. Next base: position 946,089 of record JAOWBW010000365.1, on the reverse strand, counting down.
GAATAGTTGGCTATGGCATAAAAGACTAAGTCACTTAAATTTCAAGTATCTCTCCAAGATTGGTAGAGAAAAACTAGTTCGTGGTCTACCCAAAGTAGCTGATCACCACGATGAGAAGTGCACAGCATGTCAACTAGGCAACAACCAAAAGCGTCTTTCTCCAGCAAGACGACACTTTCAACTTCTAGATGTTTGCAACTACTACATATGGACCTGTTTGGACCTGTTTCTACCGCAAGTATTGGAGGAAATAGATATTCCTTAGTTGTGGTAGATGACTACTCAAGATATACGTGGGTCGAGATGATGAGCTCCAAAGATGATTGTTATGACATTTTGACCGCACTCTTTAGACAGATCCAAACACAAAAAGAAGATGACATCGTTAGTGTTCGATCCGACAACGGTACAGAATTCAAGAACAACGGTGTTGCTCAATACTGTGATGATCATGGTATTGACCACAACTTCTCTGCTGCTGGAGTTCCACAACAAAACGGTGTAGTGGAAAGAAAGAATAGAACGTTGATAGAGGCCGGAAAGACAATGATTGCTGAAGCAAAGCTACCTCAATACTTTTGGGCTGAAGCCGTCAACACAGCATGCTTCACTCAGAATAGATCCCTCATCAACAAGACCTACAAAAAAACCCCTTATGAACTTTGGAGAGGAAGAACCCCCAACATAGCATACTTCAAGATATTTGGATGCAAATGCTTCATACTCTACAACGGTAAAGAACATCGAGGTAAATTTGCTCCTAAGGCCGATGAAGGTATATTTATTGGGTATGCTAAACACTCAAAAGCTTTTCGCGTATTTAATAAAACCACTCTTAAGATAGTTGAATCCGTCCATGTTACTTTTGATGAACATTCTCTCCTTGAGCCACATATGGCTCCAAATGTTGCTGATGATTTTGTTGAGATAAATGAGACAGGTACAACTCAACCCCAAAATCAATCAACACAAGGAAACCCATCTACCTCAACTGCACCTCCATCTACCTCACATGAAGCACCAGAAGCTGCCTCATCTGCTGCTACCTCAAATGGAGTTGAAGTTGAGACACCCATAAATGTTGAAGAACCTATCCCTCAAATCACTTATGACTGGGATGACTCAAATGATGTACCACTAGAAGACTTACAACCACCATCAACTCAACCAGACATACCTCAAGAAGTTCGTGAGGTCAGAAATCACCCAATTCAGAATATCATTGGTGATTTGCATTCTGGAGTTCGAACAAGAAGATCAAACTATGATGCACTTACCGCATTCATATCTCAAGTTGAACCCAAGAAAGTTGATGAAGCACTCCAAGACTCAAGTTGGGTTGTTGCCATGCAAGAAGAGCTCAACCAATTTGAAAGATGTAAAGTTTGGACCTTGGTTCCAAGGCCGCAAGATCAAGGAGTGATTGGTACAAAGTGGGTGTTCCGAAACAAGATGGATGAGAATGGAAGCATCACAAGGAACAAAGCAAGGTTGGTTGCACAAGGATATAGACAAGAAGAAGGCATTGATTATGATGAAACATTTGCCCCCGTTGCAAGACTCGAAGCTATAAGGATATTCTTAGCTTATGCCTCTTACAAAAGATTCAAGCTATATCAAATGGATGTGAAGAGTGCATTTCTCAATGGAGAACTACAAGAAACCGTCTTTGTTGCTTAACCACCCGGATTTGAAGATCCCAAATTTCCAAATCATCTCTACAAACTCCGTAAAGCCTTGTATGGACTCAAACAAGCTCCACGAGCATGGTATGATACTCTATCTAAGTTTCTCCTTGAAAAGGGATTCAAGCGTGGTAAGATCGACACAACTTTATTCATTGCTAAATATAATGATCATACTTTACTTGTTCAAATATATGTAGATGATATTATTTTTTGGTTCTACTAATGAATTGTTGTGTAAGCGTTTTGAGAAACTCATGAAAAGCAAATTTGAGATGAGCATGATGGGAGAATTGACATTCTTCCTTGGACTTCAAATTAAACAATGTGCTGAAGGCATCTTCCTCAACCAAGCTAAGTACACAAGAGATCTTATCAAGAAATTTGGACTTGAAAATGCAAAGGCATACGACACTCCTATGGCTACTGGTAACAAGCTAGATAAAGACTTGAAAGGTAAGAAGGTTGATCAAACCTTATATCGAGGTATGATTGGCTCTCTCCTATACTTAACTGCTAGTAGGCCAGATATCATGTTTAGTGTTTGCGTTTGTGCTCGTTATCAAGCTGATCCTCGAGAAGCATATCTCATTGCTGTTAAACGTATTATTCGATATGTATCTGGGACTATTAACCTTGGACTTTGGTACTCCAAAGATTCAAATTTTAATCTTACAGGTTACTCAGATGCAGATTATGCAGCATGTACCATCGACAGGAAAAGCACAAGTGGAACTTGTCATTTCCTTGGAAATCGACTCGTTTCATGGGCAAGCAAGAAACAAGCCTCAGTCTCTGTATCTACCACAGAAGCTGAATATATAGCTGCTGGAAGTTGTTGTTGCCAAGTGCTTTGGATGAAGCAACAATTGGTTGACTACGGAATCAACGAAGAAAATTGTCCAATTTTTTGTGACAATACATCTACCATTGCTGTCTCCAACAACCCTGTCATGCATTCAAAAACCAAACACATTGATATCAAATACCACTTTCTCAAGGATCATGTGGAAAAAGGTAATATCCATCTAGAGTATGTGAGTACTGACAATCAAATTGCAGATATTCTCACCAAGGCTCTGGATTCCAAGAGATTTAGGTATCTTAGAGGAGAAATGGGTATGCTAGAACTTTAATTACTTGTCCATATACTTTGATTGTGCTAATGTCTTATGTTTTATCCAAGTTCAAAAACAAGTAGGTCACGGTCAACACCCTTACCGGTAAAGCAATCACGGTCGATTACCATCTCACCGGTCAAGTAATTCCGGTCGAAGCATCAAAATCTATCAAAGCTAAATCAATGCTGACCGCATAAATGTCGACCGCTCATATGCCAACCGCCCCATTAACAGCATACAAAGATGCAATTTGTTCAGGCTTTAAAGAAGCCGACCGCATGGGAAAATGATGATATTCGTTCACTGCTTTAAAGAAGCATACATAGGCCAAGGTAACATTCTTAACCGCAAATATTCACGGTCAAGCACCTGACCGCAAAAGTTTGGTGACCAGGTAAGTGTTTCTAACTTAGCAATTTTTAGGATCCTCCTAGTCATCCAAAGGGGTAATTTTGTAATTTCCTCTCTTCCCTCGTTTTTCATTTAATTCAAATCATTTGCAATTAATTTTATTCCCTTATTTATGTCCGCCGTCACTATCCATGCATTTATGGTGAAAGGACATTACTGGTCAAATCCCTGAGTTTTTGCAGAGTTAACCTCCCACTTCTCTTACACAAACCGTTCCACTTCCTTTCAACTCCACCTCTCTGCAACAACTTTTCTGAAACCCCTCTCCACTCTCCACTTTCTCTCTCTACACTCTGTCTCTCTCTACTTCTCTCTACAAAACCCAGTTCCTCTCTCTCTCGTTTCTTACTCTTTTCTTCTCTAAATGGCACCAAAATCAACACAACCAACAAAATCATCCAAGAAATCACAAGAACTACCCTCTGAAGACACAATGGTATGATTTCTTGACCCAAAACTCATCACTTTTCAATTTTCGTTTCTCAGTTTTGGCGGGTTTAAAACCCTTGGTATTCATGTTCGATTCTCTCTGTTTCTAGGTTAAATTCTCATTGTTTTACTAGTTATTCTTGTTATTTTCGAGATTTCGAGCTCAACATAATGTTTAGATTCATATTCTAGTTGTTAAATCTCTCTATACCATGAATTTCTTTCAAAGCTTTTAGTTCATATTTTTTTGCCCTTTCAAATTCTGAGATTGATATGTTCCTAACAGTGAAATTGATGCTATAATGTTGCTTAATCGGTTTTTATGCTCATGTGTATGTAATTTTTATGGATTTTCATACTCTGAATCATTTTCTGGGTTTTCGCTATGAATAGTGTTCTTGGTGTTCTTATGATGTTCCTCATGTTCTTGATATAGTCACTTTTTGATTCTCATTCTTGGCTACACATAGTGATATGGTGTTTGTGCGTATTTTTTGGAAACTTCTTTTAAAATATTTCCAAGTGTTTTTGTCGACCGCTCTCTGTCTACCGTGTGCCTGTCGACCGCATCATCATTAATCCTTCGACCGCACATTGGTCGACCGCATCACTATTGCTAACTTTCTCAATTTTGTAGGAAGAACAATCATTCATTCCTGGGTGCGTTATTGACTATGAAGACCTCCAAAAGGATGCCATTGGGAGGCATTTGATCAAAAGAATGAAGAAATCAGACATACTTCATTATTTCACTATGAATCAAACCAGTCACTACCTTGCCGCAGTCGGAGAATTTTATTCTACCGCGAAGGAAATCAAAGGATGAGATGAGCAGAACAATTCTCTTAACTGGATTGCCGCAGAAGTTTACGGTCACAAGATAGAGATTGACTACACTGATATTGCCTCCACCCTTGGTCTCGACATTGACAATGAGGCTCCCATCTCTCTATCTGACGAAGAATATGATGGATTGGCAATGAGATTGATTGGATCTACTGACGTGTGCAAGCCCTACCGGAAAACCTTTCCAGAGGTGATGTATTACATTGGTCACTTGGTTGGCCACGATCTGCTCTGCAAGAGTGGTAACCATGGCAATTTCAATACCACTCAATGGAGGCTGTCTACTACAATCTATCTGGGCAGGAAGATGAACTGGCCCAAGATTCTATATGATCTCCTATTAGATCACATTTCTGATTATAAGAAGCTGATGTCTGAAAAGGCCGCCACCAAATACAAGAAAAACTCAAGGTTCCTTTCTCTACTGTTTAAGTTCATTCCTGAACTCAGAAGGGATATCAACAGAGATAAAGATGCCAAAGTTCCCATCTCTAGATCCAAGGTCTTTGATAGCAAGACCATGAGATCTACCTACCGTAACTGTTTTGGTGATGATCAATACCAGGAATACAGAAATCGTGAACCTGAGCACAAAAGAGAAAAATACATCCCTCCTGCCTACACCAAGGCTGCCAGAATAGCTTTAGGACTTGACGCACCAAGGAAGTCCTCATCTGTCCATGATGATGATGATGAAGAAGCTGAGGACGAGGAAGAATCTAGAAGAAAGGTTAAAGGCAAAGGAATTGCCAGTGCATCGACCGCTCCTCCCAAACCAAGACCATTGACTGGAGTTGTCATCAAGGAACCTTCAACCGATAAGTCTCCTTCCAGTATTCCTCCTACCGCACCATTGAAAACCAAGTCTACCGCTCCCATCTCCAAATCAACGGTCTCCAAACCAACCGTGTCCTCTCCGACCGCTCCATCCAAATCCTTCAAGTCAAAGTCTTCTGCACTCCCCGCTTCGTCTCAGGGGGAGAAATCCAAGAAAAGGGATCTTTCTCTAAGTCCCGTTCAAACAGCAAAGAAATCCAAGATTTCAAGACCACCCCCTTCGACCGCATCTCCAGTATTTACCCCATCCGGTTCACCTACTCAGGGCGACCGTGAAGATGTTATTGAAATTGCTCCACCCCAGCGCCTGAAAAGGCAACCAATTTCTAAACCAACACTCGGTTTAGTTGATGAATCTACAGATGAAGAGGTCAAGGATGTATCTGATGATGGATCAGAACATTCTGATCATAATGCTGGTGATAATGTTGAGATTGATAAGGGTATCAACGCTGATAGCCCGGTGCTTAGTGATGATGAAGTTCCAGTAAATGTTGCAAAGCTTCCTAAGCATGGGGGTCACAGTCAAGAAGATGACCATGAACCCAGTGACCGCGAAGTTAATGATACTGGTAATATGACCATGTCTCCAATCAGGCAATCCCCTTCTGAACCTCCGGTCGATCAAATTGATCATCTATTGACTGCAGTGGAAATGCTTACACAAATCAATCTGGATTCCCAAACCCAGATCTCAAAGCTGACCGCCAATCAGACCGCTCTTCTTGAAGAAATCTCTGAGCTGAAGTCTGCCAATTCAGTGCTTAAAGACCAGATTGTTGCTCTCCCCTCTCAACTGATTGAGACCATTAAGGGGGAGAGAGAGTACGTATCAAAGGCTATATCAGATGCCCTCTCCGGTCAAGCAGGCAGCAGCTCTTCGAGGCCCGGTCAAGCTGCTGGCTCTACTTCTACCGCTCTTGTTGCTCCAAGTGCCTTCATGGTAACTCCGGACTTTATGAACAAATCTTTCCTTATTCAAACAAGGGCCATCATGAAGTGCTTCTCAAAGGAAGTCTTAAAAGCCTCGGTATATATCTCAAAATCTATGGAGGATGTTAAAGATGAACTCTCTCTGGAAGTAAAGAAAGTAAGAATGTCGGTGGAAAAAGATGTTGATATTGCCCTAAAAACCGCTATGACCAATCTGAATGAAAGCTTGAGTAGGAAATTGGAAGCATTCAAACAAGCCATGATTGTCCACACCAACCGCCTCAATGACCAATCAAACAAAATTGATTTACTATCCAATCGAGCTAACACTGTGCTGAACAGGATCAACCGCCACGGTAATCTAGCTGCAAATCAAGAGGCAGAAGCAGGCCACGGTAATGTAAATGCTCAGGGAGAAGATGATGAAGATGGAGTGACCGTACCTATTCTCATTCCCGGTCGCTCCATGCCCTCTTACCGCTCTTCCTTCTCTGATGTCACTGAAGATGATCTCCATACCTTTGACCGCTTCTAAACTATCCTCTACCGCAATATTAACCATACCATTTGAACTGACCGTGTGTGGTCATGTTAAAACAAATTTGTTGATGTTTGTCTAAACAATTTTTATTTCTGTTTGTTTTATTTGGGTTGTAAAACTCTAATCTCTCGTGTCTGCACTCCTCACTTCAATGGTTATATTTTTGTGGAGTACCTCTTGAATGATTGTTTGATGCATTTGCATACTTATTATTATTTTCTCTAAAAATGCATTCAAACCTTATATGTCTATCTTGCTAGGATTAGTATTTTTTTTATCCTTTTAGGCTGATAGAAATCTATGACACTGGCTTAGAGTGTGCATTGACTTGGGGCATGAAATTAATAAAATATTATTTTCTTGAAAACATGTTATTACCAAGTACAATGAATTAGCCTTTGTTATAGTAGGTAATGGTCTCAATCAAATAGGGGAGATTGTTGGGTATGCTTATTATAAACCACTCCTATTACCTAGATTTGATTGATCCCATAACCTAATTTTATCTTTTTGTGGACTTTAGGATATATTGTAAGAAGTGTTAAACTTCATTTTTAGAATAGTCCACTTTGATAGTATAGGCTTTAGATTGATAGGCTGAAAATTTTCTAAGTCTGGAATTTTAGTGGTCAAGACCTTGACCGTGAATTCACTTGACCGTGGTAGACCACCTGACCGTGGAAGACCACTTGACCGTGAATCACTTGACCGGAAGTCAGTGACCGTGAAGCTTTGTGGCATATCTTGACAGGTCACATTTGACCCCTCGACCGCAGATGCCCTTAGGCATATTGACCGCAAGAGTCTCGACCGCAAGTCTTGACCGCAGATGAGCAGAAGTTCAAGAACCCAAGTATGTTCAAACTTAACCATGGTCACTTGTATCAAACTATGGTTAGTTTAGAACGTTGCAGAACTTGGATCCCAAGTAATTCAAATTTGAATTCATCCAAGTGGGACCACCTCTTATCTGCAAAAAGGACAAACTCAGATTGAGCTCCAATCAGAATTCAACAGCTCATTGTCCTTCAACTTGGAGCCCAAGTAAATCCAACAGCTATTTTCTCATTCAAGGCTATAAATAGCCCTTATGTTCTTCATTGAACAGTGCTGAGATTCTAAGAGAGAAATTGCTGTTGAAATACTTGGTGATTGAAGATCATACGCAAGATTTCCAGAATCCTTTGAATCTTCAAAGAACTCACCTTCAAACCTTCAAAGATCTCCAGCAACATTCAATTCATCTCAAGCCTTTTAACACATAAGATTCTTTAGGCTCTAAATCATATAGATTTCAAAGAGCTTCAGATTCTTACACACACACTCACCCCAATTGATCAATCACTTAGATTGAATCAAAAGGGATACACTGGTCTAAGTCTAGGATTTGCTCTTCATAGAAAGTAGGTGTTGATTCAATACTTCATCTCTGTAATCTGTACACTCAAGAATCAATATATACCTCCATTCAAAATCCAAGACTGACCATCTTGGTAAAGGACGTAGATCTTTTAACAGATCGAACCTTTCCAAATACTTGTGTCATTTTACTTTCTGCAAATTTACTTTCATCTTGTTCATATTGTTCTTATTGTTCATATTAATTTTGTTTGTCGTTTAGTGATTGATCTTTCAGATTTAAGAACTTGCTGTGAATTGTGTTAGTTTTGTTTTCCACATTGCCTAAGTTAAAATCTGACTAACTTATATTTTGCCAAAACTTCTAAGACCAACTTTCAATCTCTCAACCATCTGACCACAAATCTCTTGACCGCATTTCTATTGACCGCACTTACCTTGACCGGACTCACCTGACCGCAACTTGGTTGACCGTGAGTTCTGGTGTTAGAGATTTTGTCAAAAACAACTCTACCTTATTTCCATCTAAAACTTCCGATGTGCATATTACACCTTGACCGTACGGTTTATTACTTGACCGCAAAACTCAAGATTGTAAGCACTTGGTTGAATTTTGAAAAAGGGTTGAAATTTTAAGTAGGCTATTCACCCCCCCTCTAGCCTCCTTTCATACCCTTGTTGTGTCTTTGGGACCAACATATGTCCATTCTAGTTTCAGCTATTGACTTAAGGACTCATTCAAAGGTGCTTCACTGCACAACCGCAAAGGCCACCTGGGATGCTATAGTTGACTTTCTGGAAGGAGATTCAGATACCAAGAAGAACCGCCTCTATCAACAGAGAAGGCTCTTTGACTACTTTGTTAAAGACCCTAAGGAATCTCTTAGACAATGCTATGAGAGGTTTATTAATATTGTTAATGTTTGTTTTTCTCTTGGACATGTCTATTCTAATACAGATTTGAACATGAGATTCATGCAAGCACTTGGTAGCAAAAGGCTAATCAAAACTAATAACATTGAAGACAACAAGGACTTGGAAGCTTTTGATCTTCGACACTTGTATGCCATGCTGAAGGTTTTTGAATTCAAGCTTGAAGAGGTCCATGAAACCGAAAGCAGATTTAAGACCCTCTCTCTAGCCGCATTCAACAATACCTCATCTCCAGTTTACAATCCAGACCATCATCAAGCCGCTCCTCACCTCCACTTGCAAACCGCTCCTCCTGATCAAAACGTTCCTAGATACAATCCTCAAACCGCGCCTCCTGATTATTACCAGCAGTCTCATCAATCATATTCTCAATCACATCAACCCTATCCTCAACGTCAACAATCTTATCAGCAGTCTCATCAATCCTACACTCCTCCTCAAATTTCTTATTCTCAGAGTGTAGGATCTCAATCTTCATGCTCTAGTCAAGTTGATTTTGATGACATGGATGATGAAGAATTTGCTTTGTATGTAAAGAAATACACCAAGTTCAGGAAGAATAATAGATCTCAATTTATATCCCCCAAAGGACCTGCAAAGTTTGTCCCTCCAACCAGATTTAACAAAACCACAGATCCTAAGAACAGGGATGACCTGGTCTGTTATAACTGCAGACAGCCAGGTCACTTTGCTTCAAGTTGTCCTAAACTGCGCTATGAATCCACACCAGCAAATAAACCATTCAACAAGAAGTTTGTCAAGAGAAGAGGAATGGTAGCTGACCAAGGGAATCAACCGCTGACATGGATGGGATCAGATTCAGATGACAGTGATGATGAAGATGAAGTTGCTAATCTCTGCCTTATGGGATTTGAAGAAAAGTTAGAAATTGATGAAAGCCTTCCACTGCCAAATCAACAGATGAAGTCAGTTTCACCAAGAACTCCTGAGGCTAGAACAAACAAAGCTCCTACAACACCAAACCGCTCTCCTGAGGTCCATGCAGACCAAAGCCATGATGACCAGGTATTAGAACGTGCTAATATCATTTGTCAACAACATACTATGCTTAAAAAGGCATATAAACTAATGACTGTGGAACTTGAAGATTCCCAAAGAGAATGCAAGTCCCACAAGGAGGAAATTGAGAAACTCAAGTTTCAAATTGCTGGGATATCATTAATTGAGGAAGAAAACCGCTATCTGAAGGATAGAGCCGAGGCACTTCTCACCCAAATCCATGATCGTACTGTACAAAGGGATGACCTTCAAAAAGTGACCGATGTATGGACTAAGTCTGGTGTCACCGTGGAACAAATCCTAAATTCACAAATTCCTACTTCTGATAAAAGTGGATTGGGGTTTAAAACCGATGATGGGTGTAAGTGTCCTTGTCTATATTCTGAAGGTGGTGTGATACCAAATGAACAAACCAAAGAAATTCCTAAGGTATATCATGCTGGTAAAAAGGGCTCAAAACAAGAAATTAAGAAGCAAAACTATTTCTTTGAGTATCCTAAAAACCAGACTGGGAGAGATTCAAAGTGGAAAGAGAAATCCATAGCGGCTGAGGCAACCAAGATAGTATTGAGTGATGAAACCGCTCCTAGTCGGTTTAAAGAAATTCCTATCATTTTTCCTAAAGCCGCACCTAAGAGGAAGGTTGAGCTCAAGAAGGTAATCTTTGTTAAAGCCAAAATCGCTGACCCAGTAAAACATGAGAAACCGAAGGTCAGTAAAGGGTTTATAAAACCGCAATCTTCAACCTGTTTAATTCATTATGTCATTTGTGCTGATTATGGTCATAGTGCTGGTCATTGTCTTTTAAGATTCACACCCAATGCCAAGGGACTGTAAGTACCCCGATCCGGATTAATTTTCTCAAATAATCAAATTGTAGAGATAAGGGGTAATTTGGGATTTAATTGGGTCATTTTAATGTTTAAAGGGTATTTTAGGAATTAATTAAAATATTATGGAAAGGGGGGGGGGTCTTTCTGGTAATAAGGCTGAACCTAGGGCTTTAGTTTTATCCCCCACAAAGGCCAAAAAGGCTTTGTGGGAATTTCCAGAAAATTCTCAAAAGGGGAGGCGGTCGCACCTGGTAGGTGCGCTTCTTAAAAGCACTCGCGCCTCCTGGAAAACGCACATGGAAGGCGCGCTTTCAAGCCAACCGCCAGTACCGTGCGTCAGTCCTCCGCGCTCGCCACTCACCCTGTCCCCGCGTGAACCTCACGCGCCCGACAGCCCCCTTTGTGATGCCTCGCCACGTGTCAGCTGGTTCCCCTTCCTTCTAGAAGACTTGCCAGCAGCCGTTGGATCTTCCCAAAATTACCCAGATCTGATCTGGACCGTTGAAATCCTCTCAGCCATTTTAATACCCGAAAATGCTCCATTTTGTGCACAAAATGATCCAATTTCAACCCATTTTGTGACCAAAGGATCCAATTTGTGACAAAAAAAAAAGGATCTAATTTATGCTCAAAGAATATCCCATTTTTTCTTAGCCCCTAAGCAAATCAAAGGCCAATTCCCCCTATAAATAGAGAGGTCATCCTCTCTCATTTCATCAACAATTCTCTAGCAAAGTTACTCCCTAAAATTGTTCTCTCTACAATATTGAGTGGTTGTTTTTGGTGAAAGATGGTGATTAATCCATGTTAAGTGAAAATCTTGGAGTCCATGATCTCTAAGTGAAAAAGGAAGCAAACTTGGGTCAATCAATTAATGATTTATCCCAATCTTGCTTAAAGGTTGAATCTTTATCCTATTGTCATCTTCATCTTCATCTCCTTCTTTTTTCTTTTGTTAATATCATCTTTATTCATATTTTACTTATAAAAATGTAGTCTTTATAAAGATATATTATTAGATCCAAATACTCTTATAATCCCAATGGTTTCATCTTACACTTTTATGGTGTATTAAAATAATGAACTAAGTGGAGAGGAGTATTTGTTACATTCATGTTATTTACTTTATGTCCTTAAATTTATGTCATTATAATTACTATAATATTACTAAATTGGAACCAAGCCTTGATCCATGGTGCCCTTCATGTTTTATGCATGATTGTGGGTTACAAACCAAGGATAATCTAAGGCTTGTTATGATTTACGCACTTTAAATTTATGTCATTTACATTTATGCAATTTACATTTACAAGTCTTTATTTATTCATGCAACCCTCATATAACTTGGATCCAAATACCCACATAATCCTAAAAGCTTCATCTTGCACTTCAATAGTGTATTAAAATGATGAACTAAATGGAGATGAGATTTGTTACATTTAAAGTCTTAATCTTTAATGTTTATTTTCATTTAAAAGTCTTTATTTCAAAATCTTTTTTTGTTTATCTTACTTGGATGATAAAGCCACAATCTTTATTCATCCAAGTAATGATTTGTCCAAGAAAAGCCTTTATTTATTTTAATCTTGTAATGATTATCTTGCTTGGATGATAAAGTTGACTATCTTTATTCACCCAAGTTGTGGTCTCATCCAAGTAAAGGTATTGATTGTCCCTCTTGACTTTATTAATCCTTTCCATGATTAATTAAAGTCCGTCCCCAAAATATCTTATTTTACTTGGATGAACATTATATTTTTTATCTCTTTTATCAAAACAAAAACAAAAGGGGCATTAATATGCCTACATTTTATTTCCAAAAGCACTTTTTAAAACAAGTCGGTTTCTCCCATTTTCAAGAAAAACACACACACACACACACACTTGCACATTTTTATATCAACAAACTTAGGGAGACTCGGTTTTCCGAGGCACTTTGGGTGAACCTTGATTAAGTTCTTCCCAAAGTGTAACGTGACATCCGAATCCTTTTTCTCTAACATTTTTTTCGTTAAGTTAGGGTTTAAAGTTAAACAAATGTGGCGACTCCGTTATCTTTTGGAATTACACCGTGTTTGATTCTCGAGGGGAAACCTTTTCCATTTTTCCCACGGGTATCTTACAGTGGCGACTCCGTTGGGGAATAGATTGTTTTCGAACTTCTTTTAGAAGATTCGGAGGCATTCTTGTGTGGGTCAAACTCCCGTCCCCGTTTGTTGACTTTGTACATTTTTGTGTTTATTTTATGCTTTTGTTTTGATTTCTGGGAATGAAACTATTCTGGGATTGCCATAGACTGGGGCTTGATGATCAGAAGCTGAAAATTTGCAAAAAATAATGGATCTCCTGCTCTAGCCATACGGATGGTTTTGCCGGGCCCACAGAATGTTTCAAATTAAAAATTTTATGCAGGGCAGAAACATTCTGATGGTCCCCCTTTGCTTCTTCTTGTCCATGTTCCATTTACAGCCTCTACTTGTGCACATTTACCTCCTTTTTTTTTTTAGCCAAAAATGAATTTTCAAAGCTTAGTTATGCACAAATTTTTTTGGACATAAAATTGGGTTTTCAAAACCTCATTGTGCATGACCCTTTTCGTAAAAATCTTGGTCTTCAAATTCTTTTGTTGTGCACAGCCTTTTTGTACAAATGATTTTCAAAAGGTTGTTCTTGTTGTAAAATTTTGGTTTAAAAAACCTTTGGTTGTGCACAACCTTTCCCATGTACAAAATTTTGACTCTCGTTTGTTCATATCTTTGCTTGATTACTTGTGAAAATTACTTGTTTAAATTGTTTGTTCATGTCTTGTATATACTCTTGTTCTTGCTCATGATATTAAAACGCATGGAAAATTTCTATTTTGACTCAAAAGGGAACATAGAAGGCTTCACACAACGCGTACTCGACCTTGTGCACGTTCCAAAAACTCTTTAAACCCGGGATGGATTCCACGATGCAGCTTGATTGGTGCTCTTGTGTCCTTCTCGCGCGCACGGGTCCATTCCACCTCCCCTTCCGAGCCGAGTCAACCACACTTGTCCGTGACACATAAATACCATGACTTGGTTGGTTTTTGGTCTAGCTCACGTCATCACGTCCTTAATACGTGTCCAAACGCTAATTATGGCCAAGTTAACGCCCGAGTCACGACTCCTTGTGAAAGCAAGTGTGACCAAGGTCATCTTTGACCAGGTCCTTGACTTATGCGTTAATTCCAACCATAATTAACCGAAGTCATGTATTAAGGATAGGATGACACCGCGTCATTAGACTCTAATGCTTGACCCGTCCTAATCATCTTTAAGCCCAAGGCTAAGGTCTGGGACCCCTCGTTAAACGAGGTCATGCCGGAATTTCGTTAAAAGCGTTAAGCTAATCTTAACCTTAACTGGGGCTTAACCATGATAAGAATGGCACATGCATTGGAGCTTTGCGACGCACTAGACCCTAGGAATGGTTCTTTTGGTTGATGGAAGCCTCGTTCCCTATAGGACCCTCGCCCGGGATAGTCTGTCCTTGGGAGCGTGCAATACAGGTGAAAAACGAGGGGTCTATAGACGTAGTGATGGCCTCCACCGACCCAGGGTTTAGAGTAGTTGCGAAAAAGAAGAGAAATCTTTTCCAAGCATTTAGGAATAAAAATGCGTTTTAAGTAAACTTGAACGGATAATTAATTGCACCTTGCATGAATTTGCTCCGTTTTGATTCTTGTATTTGACACATTGCTTTAACAAGCGTCGTCCCGTCAATCTTCTGATGGATCCCCGTTATCCTCCAAAATTCCCGTTAAATCCCTAGGCGTTATCCCCTAGGAACCCGTTAAGTCCTTGGAAGATCTCCGAGGCACCCGTTAATCTTTGGATGGATCCCCGTTATGACTCCCGTTAAAACCCTAGGCGTTGTCCCCTAGGTCCTCGTTATGATTCCCGTTGAAACCCTAGGCGTCGTCCCCTAGGTCCCCGTTATGATTCCCATTGAAACCCTAGGCGTCGTCCCCTAGGTCCCCGTTATGACTCCCATTGAAACCCTAGGCGTTGTCCCCTAGGTCCCCGTTATGATTCCCGTTGAAACCTTAGGCGTTGTCCCCTAGGTCCCCGTTATGACTCCCGTTGAAACCCTAGGCGTTGTCTCCTAGGTCCCCGTTATGACTCCCGTTGAAACCCTAGGTGTCGTCCCTTAGGTCCCCGTTATGATTCTCATTGAAACACTAGGCGTTGTCCCCTAGGTCCCCGTTATGATTCCCGTTGAAACCCTAGGCGTTGTCCCCTAGGTATCCGTTATGATTCCCGTTGAAACCCTAGGAGTTGTCCCCTAGGTCCTCGTTATGACTCCCGTTGAAACCCTAGGCATTGTCCCCTAGGTCCCCATTAAGATTCCCGTTGAAACCCTAGGCGTTATCCCCTAGGTCCCCATTAAGATCCCCGTTAAATCCGTAGGAATAGTCCCCTAGGAGTTCAGTCAAGTCCTTGGATGGATCCCCGTTATCCTCCAAGAAGTCAGTCATGTTCATCTTTTCCTCTTAGAATTCCAAACCCCTTCGAACTACGGTGACCTGAGCCTCTCATCGCGTGGGACCCCCTCCCTCGTGGTGAGGGGAACGTAGGCAACTTCGGCCCGGTCAAATATCCCAAATAGAGACACGTGTGTCTTTGGCCCAAGCATTCACCCAGTGTTTACCCGAGCCTAAACTACCCTTTTTCTCCCCCGTGGCTCAGATGAAGTGGAAAAGAGCATCATGTCGCCGCCTAGTGCATGTGGGGTCAGAAAGTTCCTCAGTCGCTACAACTTCTCCACTCCGGCACCTCGGAATGAACAGCTCAGAGGAAAGTAGTTGGGAAAGTGATTCCGCAGACAGTCAGGACAGTTCAACCAAAGAAGAGTTGCTCCAAGCTTTAGAAGCCGCCAGGGCTCGGGAAGAGGTTACCAGGAAATGCCACGAAAAGGCATGGGATCAGTTTGTCGAGTCAATGGGACAGAAAGGTGTTAAGATTTTGTTTCAAACTGATGGGTCCTTCATTAAGATTGTCGACCATGAGGAAGAGGTTGAAATCACCCAACCTCCAAATCGCAACCAAACCCCACCCCCTTAACCTTGCGAAAACACCAAATCCCCCCATTCTCTATCTCAACATACCATCACTCAAAGCTTACCTCCCACTCAAAGCTTACCTCCTACTCAAGCTCCCTTCACTCCGCCTCACCCCGGACCCAACATTCCCTATGGGTTACCTCTTATGAACCCCCAAATACAATACACTCAAAACACCCATGTCTCACCATTCACATCGGTCATGCCTCAACCATCACTCCCACGATATCTCCCTAATTATACCCCTTCCTGGTTCGAGATCGCCAATCGAATCCCAAGAACTCAATCACCATAGTGGGTACTCGATCAACCATTGGATTCCATGATGACCTGTATTAGCTCTACAATCCAAGACATTTTGGACCACAAGCTCCTTGCATGCCTCCAATATATTTTCCTGTGAAAACCGAGGTTATGAGTACGCCTATGCCCCCGTGCCTCCACAGATTCCTCATATTGCACCTCAGTCGGGTAGGTTATTGGGAAAGAGAAAGAAAATGAAATATGGGAAGACCCTTGTCTCGAGCGGCGGAAATTCTCGTCACCACCACATTTCGGTCAAAGAAAAAGGAAAATCCAAACGCCAACCCAAACCCCACTTCATAAGGTTTGAGGATTTCGGAATGCCCATAAGCAAGGTATTTGACGGATTGGTTAAGCTAGGCCTCGCAAAGCCTCTTGACAACTTCCAACCCAAAAACCCTGAGAGGTACCTCGATGTTAACAAAAGGTGTGCTTTCCACAATTGCCATGGGCACAATACCGACGAGTGCTCTGTTGTGAAACGTATCATTCTGGATTTGATTGAGAAGGGAAAGCTTGAACGCCCCCACGCCCCCGATACAACCAATGATACGAGTATCAACATGCTTGAATTCATGGAATCTAATCACGTGACCTCCCTCGAGTTCAGAACTCTGGTGATTGATGAGAAGGAAAAATGGAGTGGTGTCTGCCCCAAGGAAAATGAGCTCATGATTGATGAAATTGTTAATCCCAAAGTGGGAAAGCCTGTTTCGGAAAAATTGAGAAAATCAGTGTCCAAGGTGGTGGTTCCGAAAATCAGGAAAGCCGAAGGATCAGTGGCACAGAAAATGTCTGAAGGGCTAAATGCCCCGGGTTGGGAAATGAATGGTGCTGCGGTTGCCATAGCAGAGACCCCTTCCATCAACCTCCCCTTAGGAAGATTCAGAGTCCATTGTTAGGATGTGTGATAAGCCTTTAAGAAAAGATGTTTGTTAGGTTTAGTTAGAGTCTTGACTCCCCAGTTGATGCCATGTGGTGACCATTTTGAATCCATTGTCAGTTTTCTTAATAAGATTATTATTACTGCCTTGTCAAAAGTTTATGTAAAATGTGTGTGAGTCTTTCACTAAAAAAAAAGTGTGTCTTTCAAAAAAAATGGAGATCAATTTTTCTTAAAATAAAAAGATCATGTTTTTTCTAAAAGGCTAATCTGATAATGAAGCATCTTTCTCAAATCCCGGTTATAATTTCACCTTGAGGTTTAATATGCTAAAGTCCTTCGCGGTTCTGTCCATTGGAAACATCAACCAAGGAGACCACATCTAAATTGGTTTCCGAGACAACCATCCACGTGAACAACGAGGAGAAGCCCGTGCTTCGGAAGCCCAAAGGCGGCTACATCAAAAGGAGGTCTGTACCCTCGTCGAGTGTCATGCATAAAGGTTGCCTACCTTGAAAAGAAATCAACAAAAGGAGATTGCCAAAGCGAACTCCCAACTCATGAGTAGACGGATCCGAAAATTACAACGCTAAGCCAAGTGGAGACCTTGCGACATCTTTCCCGATGACACGAAACCCGAGTTCCCCGTGGAAGACATGGAATATGCCGCCGACAACCCCTCCAACGATTGAGGAAGAAAATGGATCATCGTGCCTCATGGGAGCCCATCCCTTTTTAAAAAAATGTGAGTCTTCCAGCCTCGTAGGATCTAGACTTTCATCAAAGTCCGTCCCGGACTGTGTGTTTTTATTTTTACAAAGATCCGCATTTGGACATGTATGTACAAAGTTATCTAAATAAAAGAGTCATTTTTCATTCTCTTCTCTCTAGACTTTGAGACATTATTTGCAATATACATTTACTTTTGAAATTGCCTTGCTTGTTATTATCAATTGATTGCTACGTCCCTAAAATGATGAATTGACTTCTAAGCATACTAGTCAATGACGACTCATTAAGGGAGAATGGACCTAACACGAATAAAAACGCTAAATGCAAACAATTAATGTGAATAAATGTTGTGATCAATTGGCATGAATAAACCATTAATGGCAAACCTTCCCGGATACACATCCCCGATACACAACCCGATACACCTTTCTGATACAACTTCTCGATGCACATCAAAGGCGTCCCGAGACAATAAAAAGGCAAGGATGTTGTTGCTCAACCACCAAGATTCGACCGTGATCGCACAGGCGCAACCGAGCAAGGGACTTCCCAAATCCTCAAAGTCGAAGCGAGAAGTGACAGACATTCCTGTTGGGTTTCGTAGTAACATGCGCAGCGGAATTAAGCATTTAAAATCTATGAAACCCAAAGCCCATAGATCCATTCATATGATTAAGTCAAATACAACATAATGAATACTAGAATACTAACCCTTGATGCCTTTGATTTTGCAACCTTGAATTCGATGGAGGCTTGAAATCTTGATCACGAACAAAGCAAGAATCACGAACTATGAAGATGATAAGTTTCACCCTCTAGCGGTATCCACACCACGAACGAATATCAAGAACACTTGATCTTGGTTGCTAGACCAAATTATGAAACACGCTTTCACAATTGTAAGAACTATATGGAATTATGAATATTCTTGTTCTTCACTTTTGGGATCTTAGAACAAGAAAATAACCTCTCAAAACCTTATGGAGGCACTCACAACAACATGTCTAATGGCTGTAAAAAGGATCCTTAAATAGGTCCTAATCCTTAACCCTTAAGGACTTAGGAAACCTAAATCCCGTCACCAAATTAGGCAACAAGGAATTCTGGCCGACTTGACTAGCACGGTCGTGCCCTACAATCTGGCACGGTCGTGCCATCTAGTCCGCGCGAATTCCCCAGCTGCCCATTTTCGGCACGGTCGTGCTTGGTAATTTGGCACGGTCGTGCCAATCATGTCGACAGGTTTGCCTTGGTTTGGATTTATGGCACGACCGTGCCATTTTAAGGCGCACGACCGTGCCAGAGCCAAACAATGATATTTTTCCATAATTCCCATTTAGTCCTTTACGATTCGTTCTATTTGTGTGTGACCCTCTAGGATTACACTAAGTTGGCAATGGGTTCAAACATGAACCCATAAGATATGATTAGGTTCTAGCAAACCGTCATACCTACCCAAATAGTGTAACTAGATACAAGTTCGCATTCCTTTTAGAACATGTCATAATCCCTTTGTCCACGATGTCATTGAACACAAGTCATGGTCAACAAGTCAACTTGTATTGTTCAATACTTTTCTCGATCCCGAATATGTTGATAATCCAAATGACATTGATCTAATCAATCCATTTGAGTTTGGCCAAACATTTCACCAACATCATTCCTTCGAGGGGCCCAATCTTGACATCTCTCCGAAGAGGGACAAATCCATTTGGCTTATTATTCTTCCCTACGTGAATCCAATCATGCCAATCATACCCTTTATAACTACCGTGTTAAGGCAGCGTTTGAATATGTCAAACATAATGTTCATCAAGTGGAAGACTATAATAACTTCATGTCTAAGGATTCAAATGACATAACTAATATGAGATCTATATATGACATCGACCATGACATAAATCTCATACCGCGGGTCATGTCCAGTACCTTGTTCCAAACAAGTACCCATAAATCTAACATGATCATCCCATGATCATTTAGCCTTTATACTAGTGCTTAAGAAGCTCTAGGGACGTAGATTATTATAAGCAAACACGAACCATAATAATAATCCTATTATCTCTTTATTATCATGATAACTTACAACGTTCAACAAACGTGCCTAGGGCACCAACACCAACAATCTCTCACTTGCCCTAGGCCCAATTCCCTAGGTATCCAATACCCATGGACCCAACATGACCATCATGTTGGCTTGTGGAAGTTCCTTTGTTAGCGTGTCCGCAACGTTATCATTACTTGGTACTTTGTATATATCTACGTCTCCCTTATCAACGATTTCTCGAACGATAAGAAAACGCCTAAGTATGTGTTTGGATTTAGGATGTGCTCTTGGTTCCTTTGCTTGATCAATAGCACCACTATTATTACTAACAAGGTCTATTGGTTTTAGCAATACTAGGAACCATCTCAAGTTCACCAATGAACTTCTTAATCCAAACAGCTTCCTTTGCAGCATCCAATACGGCTATATACTTAGATTTAGTCGCAGAATTAGTGACTGTACTCTGCTTGGAACCATTCCAACTTACAGTTCCACTATTTGACATATGCACAAAAAACTGATTGCGATCTATTATCATCTTTGTTGGTTTGGAAGCATGCATCCGAGATCATTTTCCATACCTTCATAGATCATAAACGAATCTTTAGTCCTTCTAAAGTACTTTAAGACTCGCTCTTATAGCCATCCAGTGAATCTCACCGGTGTCGGATTGATATCTACTCGTCATACTCCAAGCATTAGATATATCCGGCTTAGTACTTATCATGGCATCATGGATCCAATTGCCGAAGCAAATGGCATCTCATTCATTTTCTCATGCTCATATTTTGTCTTTAGGACATTGAGTCTTGCTTAGAGATACTCCATGTAACACTGACAAATGTCCTCTCTTAGAATTTTCCTTGCAGAATCTTCTTATGACTTTGTCAATGTATGTACATTGGCTTTAAAACATTTAGCTTCCTTGATCTATCTCTATAGATCTTAATGCCAATGACTTATGCGGCTTCATCCATATTCTTCATTGCGAAACACTTTCTTAACCAAGTCTTTACAGATTAAAGTATAGGAATGTCGTTTCCAATGAGCAATATGCCATCCACATATTAGATAAGGAATAGCACCATGCTCCCACTAATCTTCTTGTATATACAAGATTCATCTTCGTTCTTGATCAAGCCAAGCTCTATGACTTATCAAAACGGAGATTCCAACTCCCAAAAGCTTGCTTCAATCCATCCAATGAATCTTCGCAACTTTCATCCCTTTTAGAATTTTCTTGACTATTAAAACCTTTAGGTTGTATCCAATACATCCTTAAGTGAGTTCCCGTTGAGGAACGCTTGTTTTGACATCATTTTGTCAAATTTCATATTCCAAATATGAACATGTGACTATGAAAATTCTAATAAGTTTCTTGCTACCCATGTAACATTTTTTCTCCAAGAAAAGTCATTCATCTCCTTTGGTTTTTACACCTTAGGTTAGAATGATCAAGTTCCAAACTTGATTATTATACATGAATTGCCTTTTAGATTTTATGACTCCAAGCCATTAATCTAAATGTGGAGTTGATATTGCATCTTTGATAGGTGGTAAATACTTCATTCTAAATGAACTTTACCTCAATACTTTCTATTTCGAAATATCCAATATTTCTACTAATAGATTGTATCCTATCATGTATTGCAAGTATTTGTATATCTTGAACAGACTTTTCACGACTCCTTGTGAAAACTTGTTCAACTTCCATCTTAGGTTAAAATATATTTTCTAGGTCTCGAACCATTCGAGATACATTTTACTCCCACTGATTCTTTTAGAGATAAACCATTTATCTAGAAAAGTATCATCATAATTAACAAACCATTTGTTTCTTATGAGTAAAATTATTATCCTCAAGTTTCCTTAGGATATCCCACGAAAATATATTTATTAGATTTAAATGTGAGTGTGTCCCAGACAGCTCTTTTCCAAAAGGTCTCACCATCTTAAATCTTTACGAAAGACAAACCGAGTTTTGTTTCATCATTTAACCTCTTTTGATGAAACTCAAATTAGTGTAGTCATAGCAGTTTATAACACATAATCCCAAAACAAATAATGGAAGATCAATTTTGATTTTATCATCTTATGAACCATATCCAATAAGGTTCAATACCTCCATGTAGACACATCATTCCAAATGGTGTTCTTAGTGGAGTTTATTGTGAAACTATTTCACAACCTTAATGATAACTATCAAAATCTCGGTTCAATTATTCATCATCACGATCGAGTCAGAATCTTTGAATAGTTTTACCAAGTATAACCAAAATTCTCTTTTAGCATTGCTACTTAATGCACCATAAACATTGACATGTATTAGGTCAGGTAAGATATTAGCCTTTTACTATTCATAGTAAAAGATGTTTTGGTCCAAGTAAATGATATTTGCATAAATCATGTGATTCCAAATCATATGAGTTAAAACTCCGTCCCATGGAATTTTAGATATGCATTTCTCATTTATTTGATCAAAACAATAAGGCATAAAGAATTTTAATTATTTATGTTATAGATTTTATTACTTTGTTCTTCAAGATTTAGGATATAAAATTTATTTATATGATAACACAATGAAGTAAATCATAATAAATAAAGCACCTTTCTTATTCCAAATAAGAAATGAATATCCTTCATTATCTTATAACAAAATAATATTTCCTACTTCATTAGTAAAGCCACTTTACAAGTGTTCTATGAATAATGTTGCAACTCTTGCATCATTACCACTCATAGATCAACCGTTACTAAAAGTAGTCTTTCAATTTACTAATTATTCTGGCATCTAATACCCAATAATTAAATTTAGAAATATTAATTTATAACATAAATATCCCAAGTGGTAGTCCCACTACCATTCTTTTATTGATCGTCCAGAATTATGACTACAATTTTAGATGGTCAATCCAATTGCCACTTTACCAAATTGCATCAATTAGAGTTATAATTTTAACCACAATTATTTCCTTTAGGTTTGACAACCCTTGTCTTACCTCTCCTTTGGCACTTGGCCCCTTTCCATCATGAACCATGAGCATTGGAGAACCATTCTCCAATATCTTCATCTTCGCAGTTTTTCAGCATGTTAATGCAATTCGAAGAGATTCTTATTCATTCTAAGCATGTCATAGTTCATCACTAAGTGATCATAACATTTGAACAATGAATCAAGAATGAGATCCGTGGCTTGCTCCAATCCAATTGGACAACCAAGTTTTTCAAGATGCTCTACGTAGCCTTTATCTTAAGCATGTGAGGTTCCATTTTTTGCCCTTTACTCATTTTGCAATGAGTGAATGCAACAATGGTTTTATACCTCTCTTGATTAGATTGCTCTTTGAAACATGTAACTCAACTCCACGCCTATCTAATAGGCTTCCACAAGTTCCAACCTTTGTTGGAGTTTTGAGCACATAATCGCGAGCATAAGACAACTCACACTCCTAGAATCATACTCATGATTCTTGTGATTGTCTATTCCGGCCTTTAGGTTCTTTAGGAATAGGCCCATCAAGAATGTACAACCCATCTTCTTGCCTTAGAACAATTCTTAGGCTCATGATCCAATCCATGAAGTTTGTACCATTCTCTATGAAGCTCATCCTTCTAAAGGATTGATGGCAACGAAGTTAGTTGTCATTATCTACAACTCATGCAAAATTTCCAAAATTTTACAAGTACCAATCTCATTAAAGAGATAAATAATGTACTTTCCAAAAATACTCCCACTAAATTATATAACCTTCTTATACATCCAATGTATAATATAATTTAAATGGGCTAAGATCCAACTTTAATTTAATTTTGAGTCCACGGAGGTGGACCGCTCAAAACTAAATTAATTAGGTAGACAACCCTGTCAATCATATCCCATATGACTCTTAGATCCTTTTCTGAGATTCTTTTAAATTAGGCTAAGATCCATCTTTAATTTAATTTCAAGTCCGCGGAGACGGATTACACAAAATCCAATTAATTAGGTAGACAATTTCTTGTCAATCATATCCAATATGATTCTTAGAGATCCAATTTCAAAAGCATGTTTAATCTCATCTTTACCTAGGCCCAAAACTATTTTGACGCCTTATTAAGTCCAACCATTTTAAACGTATATGAACCATTTAATTTAATGCACCTCGCGGAGGCGAACCCACATTAAATTAATGAACCTCATCTTGCTCATACATGAATAAAATTAATGTACCTCGCGGAGGCGAACCCACATTAAAATCACCCATGCACTAACAAGTGTTTTAATCATGGCGTGGAAAAAGGACTTAAAACTTTCTTGAAGGTTCATCACCATATAGCATACAACACATTTATGAGCACACAAGATAAACATGTTACGCATCAAATTTAGCCACTGAATTAATCTCCATTAATTTAAGCATAATATTTATGTGTCATTAGTTTCTCTATTATTATGAGGATGAGATTATTTGAACTTTGGTCATCATCTCCAAATCAAGACAACAAGAAGTGCGGCCGAACTAAGCCATTGGCAACCACAATTCCGCACTAATTCAAGAAACCAAGAAAGTAGTCCATGTGGCCGAAACTAAGCAATAGATGGTCTCGATGAACGTAGGCCAATTGCATTCACAATTCCACATGGATCTCCAATCTTTGAATCAAGAACTTTGTTTCTCAATTTTAGCAATTATGAACTCTTCATAATTCTAACTTCGTTTTATCTTTGAAACCTTGATTGCGATCAAGTTTGGGAAACACAATCTCGATGAACGTAGATTAGCCATCCAAACCTTGAACTAATCTTAGAATCACAAGACTAAAACAAATAGGAGACTTAAACCAAGATCCACACCCAAAACCCAAACCCTACCCCCGCGCCAAACCCTAGGTCCGGCCGGGTCAAGGCTTGGGTCCGGTCGGACCCCTTGCGAAAAATCCAAATTTTTAAAGTTCCAAAATTTATCTCAAAATTGTTTTTCCCGATTCAATTAGGATTTTGTGTTCTTGGTGATCCAATCACCATGATTATCAAAACCTTGAATAAACGATTTATTCTTGAATCCCTAGAATATCAAAACTTTGATCCAATCAAAAATTGATAATCCAAACAATTTTAAATCCACCATAATTTTAATTGCGATTGAACAGTGCGATTAAAGTTTATAAAACAATAAACCACATAAACGCATAGACCACATAAATATCATAATCCCAATATTCAAATCATGCTAGGCACATAAACAATTTATATACACACAACATGATTATGTATTGAAATAATCAACATGAACGGGGCTCTGATACCACTGTTGGGTTTCGTAGTAACATGCGCAGCGGAATTAAGCATTTAAAATTTATGAAACCCAAAGCCCATAGATCCATTCATATGATTAAGTCAAATACAACATAATGAATACTAGAATACTAACCCTTGATGCCTTTGATTTTGCAACCTTGAATTCGATGGAGGCTTGAAATCTTGATCACGAACAAAGCAAGAATCACGAACTATGAAGATGATAAGTTTCACCCTCTAGCGGTATCCACACCACGAACGAATATCAAGAACACTTGATCTTGGTTGCTAGACCAAATTATGAAACACGCTTTCACAATTGTAAGAACTATATGGAATTATGAATATTCTTGTTCTTCACTTTTGGGATCTTAGAACAAGAAAATAACCTCTCAAAACCTTATGGAGGCACTCACAACAACATGTCTAATGGCTCTAAAAAGGATCCTTAAATAGGTCCTAATCCTTAACCCTTAAGGACTTAGGAAACCTAAATCCCGTCACCAAATTAGGCAACAAGGAATTCTGGCCGGCTTGACTGGCACGGTCGTGCCCTACAATCTGGCACGGTCGTGCCATCTAGTCCGAGCGAATTCCCAAGCCGCCCATTTTCGGCACGGTCGTGCTTGGTAATTTGGCACGGTCGTGCCAATCATGTCGACAGGTTTGCCTTGGTTTGGATTTATGGCACGACCGTGCCATTTTAAGGCGCACGACCGTGCCAGAGCCAAACAATGATATTTTTCCATAATTCCCATTTAGTCCTTTACGATTCGTTCTATTTGTGTGTGACCCTCTAGGATTACACTAAGTTGGCAATGGGTTCAAACATGAACCCATAAGATATGATTAGGTTCTAGCAAACCGTCATACCTACCTAAATAGTGTAACTAGATACAAGTTCGCATTCCTTTTAGAACATGTCATAATCCCTTTGTCCACGATGTCATTGAACACAAGTCATGGTCAACAAGTCAACTTGTATTGTTCAATACTTTTCTCGATCCCGAATATGTTGATAATCCAAATGACATTGATCCAATCAATCCATTTGAGTTTGGCCAAACATTTCACCAACATCATTCCTTCGAGGGGCCCAATCTTGACATCTCTCCGAAGAGGGACAAATCCATTTGGCTTATTATTCTTCCCTACGTGAATCCAATCATGCCAATCATACCCTTTATAACTACCGTGTTAAGGCAGCGTTTGAATATGTCAAACATAATGTTCATCAAGTGGAAGACTATAATAACTTCATGTCTAAGGATTCAAATGACATAACTAATATGAGATCTATATATGACATCGACCATGACATAAATCTCATACCGCGGGTCATGTCCAGTACCTTGTTCCAAACAAGTACCCATAAATCTAACATGATCATCCCATGATCATTTAGCCTTTATACTAGTGCTTAAGAAGCTCTAGGGACGGAGATTATTATAAGCAAACACGAACCATAATAATAATCCTATTATCTCTTTATTATCATGATAACTTACAACGTTCAACAAACGTGCCTAGGGCACCAACACCAACAATTCCACCAAGAGGCTATAAATGAGCCAATGTCCAAGATAGCAAGTTGGGGCTGATGTTTCCCCTCTCCCAAAAAAAAAAGAAAAAAATATAAGAAAAAAAATGAAATGAGAAGAGGAAAGGAAATGAATATATGAGAAGAGGAAGTCTGCCTCAAAAGCTCACCAAGTTCACTGCAAAAGTTCACCTCAAAAGGGGTCCATCCCAAGGAGTTCGCCACCAAGAGATCTACATCAAAAGAGCAACAACATCCTTCAAAAGGACACCGACTTCGACAAAAGACGATTCGAGGCCGAACTACGGCGACCTGAGCTCCTCAAACTGAGGGGAACGTAGGCAACCTTCGGGTTCGGTCACAACATGAAACAAAACCATCAAACCATGGTCCTCTCAAAATGACCAAGTTCTCGTCTCTTGGTCCCTTCAATGACCAATTTCCCAGACAATGACCAATTCCACCTTCTAAACACATTCTCCTCCTGATCTTGCCATTGATCGAATCTTAATTGATCACAACATTTATACATGTTAAGGCTAATTGCTTGCCATAATCCTGACTTAATGACGAACATGGTCCATTCAAGCAATCATTTGATGATATTAACTAAGGCAAATTTCAAATGTCTCAACAAGTCTTGTTTCTCTATCTTAGGAAAGAGTTAAACACTTGTATTCTGTCAAGCAAGGGCTTCCTCCCATTTCATGATATATTGCTCAAAGAGCTCACCAGCATAAATGGTCTATCTCCCAAATAAAAGGGCCTTGCATGTTTCCTCCAAGAAAAATACTTTAAAGTCCCCGTTCTATCGAGTCGGATAGATCACTCATAAAAAAAAAAAAAAAAAAAAAAAAGGGCACCAAAAAAGTAGCCCGCTAGGATGAAAACCCGTAAGGGCGGCCTAGGCAAAAAAACAGGGTGTGCCATAAAAGACGCAAAAGAGATGCCCGCTAGGTTGAAAACCTGAAAGGGCGGCTTAGGCAAAAGAAAGGGTGCGTCATGAAAAGGGATGGGTTCCTAACCTCACGTCAAAGGCCGAAAGACGACAACGGGCCCACGTCAACATCAAAAGTCGAAGGACGATATTGGGGCTACCTCCACATCGACGACAACAAGGACATTGGGGATACCTCCACATCAACGACAACAAGGACATTGGGTCTACCTCCACGTCAATGACAACAAGGACATGGGGTTACCCCGACATCAATGACAAAGACGATATTGGGGCTACCCCACAACGGTGACGAGCAGATTTCCCACCATCGGTTACTCCTCAATGAATGGACTAAATCCAAAGGACTTTATGCATAACAAACCTCGCGGTTAAGTTAAAATCAAAAATTTGACTAAAATGCTTTGTTAAAAGATTTGCCTTTAGAAATAAGCTTTTCCAAATTTGCCCATTTGGTGCCATTTATCAAAAACAATGTTTCAAGCAAAATGCTTTTGATCAAAGAATGATTTTCCTAAAGTTTTGGACTCTTTCGTCCACAATGTGTCCTAACGGTTGCCCCTAGGCTCTTCCCCAGTGTCAAGAAAATGTGTCAACCGTCCCGTAGAGTAGTGTTAACCCAACCCGAGCTTTGACTTAGAATAGTCATTATAGGTTCAAGCCTTTGTCACGACAGTCCTTAGTCGGACGTAAAACCAGTTTTCCCATCAAACTCCCCAAAGATGGAGTTGACCAAACCTTGACTCAGAATAGTCATTATAGGTTGACCATGTCCTTGTAAGTCAACCCTCTCCATAGAGTCAAGTTGACCATGTCCTTGTAAGTCAACCCTCTCCATAGAGTCAAGTTGACCATGTCCCGCCTCTGCCTCGCCAAGAGTCACGCTTCCTTGTGTAAGTCAACCCTCTCCATAGAGCCAAGTTGACTATGTCCCGCCTCCGCCTTGCCAAGAGTCATGCTTCCTTGTGTAAGTCAACCCTCTCCATAGAGCCAAGTTGACCATGCCCCGCCTCTGCCCCGCGAAGAGTCACGCTTCCTTGTGTAAGTCAACCCTCTCCATAGAGCCAAGTTGACCATGTCCCGGTAAGTCAAACCTCTCCATAGAGCCAAGTTGACCATGTCCGGCCTCTGCCTCGCCAAGAGTCACGCTTCCTTGTAAGTCAACCCTCTCCATAGAGCCAAGTTGACCATATCCCGCCTCTGCCTCGCCAAGAGTCACGCTTCCTTGTGTAAGTCAACCCTCTCCATAGAGCCAAGTTGACCATATCCTGCCTCTGCCTCGCCAAGAGTCACGCTTCCTTGTGTAAGTCAACCATCTCCATAGGGCCAAGTTGACCATGTCCCGCCTCTGACCCCGAGAGTCACGCATTTGCCTTGTAAGTCAACCCTCTCCCATAGAGCCAAGTTGACCACGTCCCACCTTTGACTCGTCAAGAGTCATGCCCGTTCCCCTAGGAGAGGATGACATATATCCACCTAGCCCTTAGGTTTGAGTAGCCTCAAAATCACTCACCCCGCCAAAACTACGACCGGCTTGATTCCCTCGGATAGGGATACGTAGGAATCCTTTACAGATAAGGGTCCAGCCACTTGACCACCTCGGTCACCTTCTCTCCCATCTTGGTAGTTCACCGGATTGGGATTCTGTCTTTATCGACAACCCCGCTTTCTTCAAAAGCGCCGTTGCCGAGGGGCTCTCTAAGTACCCCGATCCGGATTACTATTCTCAAAAAATCAAATTGTAGAGATAAGGGGTAATTTGGGATTTAATTGGGTCATTTTAATGTTCAAAGGGTATTTTAGGCATTAATTAAAATATTATGGAAAGGTGGGTCTTTCTGGTAATAAGACTGAACCTAGGGCTTTAGTTTTATCCCCCACAAAGGCCAAAAGGGCTTTGTGGGAATTTCCAGAAAATGCTCAAAAGGGGAGGCAGTCGCACCTGGTAGGTGCGCTTCTTATAAGCGCCCGCGCCTCATGGAAAACGCACATGGAAGGCGCGCTTTCAAGCCAACCGCCAGTACCGAGCGTCAGTCCTCCGCGCTTGCCACTCGCCCTGTCCCCGCGTGAACCTCACGCACCCGACAGCCCCCTTTGTGATGCCTCGCCACGTGTCAGCTGGTTCCCCTTCCTTCTAGAAGACTTGCCAGCAGCCGTTGGATCTTCCCAAAATTACCCAGATCTGATCTGGACCGTTGAAATCCTCTCAGCTATTTTAATACCCGAAAATGCTCCATTTGTGCACAAAAATGATCCAATTTCAACCCATTTTTTGACCAAAAAGATCCAATTTGTGACAAAAAAAAAAGGATCCAATTTATGCTCAAAGAATATCCCATTTTTGCTTAGCTCCTAAGCAAATCAAAGGCCACTTCCCCCTATAAATAGAGAGGTCATCATTTCTCATTTCATCAACAATTCTCTAGCAAAGTTACTCCCTAAAATTGTTCTCTCTACAAAATTGAGTGGTTGTTTTTGGTGAAAGATGGTGATTAATCCATGTTAAGTGAAAATCTTGGAGTCCATGATATCTAAGTGAAAAAGGAAGCAAACTTGGGTCAATCAATTAATGATTTATCCCAATCTTGCTTAAAGGTTGAATCTTTATCCTATTGTCATCTTCATTTTCATCTCGTTCTTTTTTCTTTTGTTGGAATATCATCTTTGTTCATCTTTTGCTTATAAAAATGTAGTCTTTATAAAGATATATTATTGGATCCAAATACTCTTATGATCCCAATGGTTTCATCTTACACTTTTATGGTGTATTAAAATGATGAACTAAGTAGAGAGGAGTATTTGTTACATTCAGGCTATTTACTTTATGTCCTTAAATTTATGTCATTATAATTACTATAATATTACTAAATTGGAACCAAGCCTTGATCCATGGTGCCCTTCATGTTTTATGCATGATTGCGGGTTACAAACCAAGGATAATATAAGGCTTGTTATGATTTATGCACTTTAAATTTATGTCATTTACATTTATGCAATTTACATTTACAAGTCTTTATTTATTCATGCAATCCTCATATAACTTGGATCCAAATACCCACATGATCCTAAAAGATTCATCTTGCACTTCAATAGTGCATTAAAATGATGAACTAAATGGAGATGGGATTTGTTACATTTAAAGTCTTAATCTTTAATGTTTATTTTCATTTAAAAGTCTTTATTTCAAAATCTTTTTTTGTTTATCTTACTTGGATGATAAAACCACAATCTTTATTCATCCAAGTAATGATTTGTCCAAGAAAAGCCTTTATTTATTTTAATCTTGTAATGATTATCTTGCTTGGATGATAAAGTTGACTATCTTTATTCACCCAAGTTGTGGTCTCATCCAAGTAAAGGTATTGGTTGTCCCTCTTGACTTTATTAATCCTTTCCATGATTAATTAAAGTCCGTCCCCAAAATATCTTATTTTACTTGGATGAACATTATATTTTTATCTCTTTTATCAAAACAAAAACAAAAGGGGCATTAATATGCCTACATTTTATTTCCAAAATCACTTTTTAAAACAAGTCGGTTTCTCCCATTTTCAAGAAAAACACACACACACACACTTGCACATTTTTTATCAACAAACTTAGGGAGACTCGGTTTTTCGAGGCACTTTGGGTGAACCTTGATTAAGTTCTTCCCAATGTGTAACGTGACCTCCGAATCCTTTTTCTCTAACCTTTTTTCGTTAAGTTTGGGTTTAAAGTTAAACTAACGTGGCGACTCCGTTATCTTTTGAAATTACACCGTGTTTGATTCTCGAGGGGAAACCTTTTCCATTTTTCCCGTGGGTATCTTACAGGGATGTAAAATCCTAAGGTTAAACAGGTGTAGGTCCCAAAAAGCTGCTAACCCTAGGACCCAAGGAATAAGGGGGATCAAAATCTTTAATGTTTATTTTTCAGATTCTATGTTTCATGGCTGTTAGTTCAAAGAAGAAGAAGGATCTTTGGTACTTGGACAGTGGTTGCTCACAACACATGACTGGAGATAATAAACTTCTTTGTGATACCATTTCAATGAAAGGCCCCCCAGTAGTGTTTGGTAACAACAAGAAAGGAGAAACAGTAGGATATGGAGCAATCAAATGGGGAAAAGTGACTATTGAAAATGTGTCACTAGTAGAAGGACTCAAGCACAACCTTCTCTCCATATCTCAGTTCTGTGACAAAGGAATGGATTGCAGCTTCACCTCAACAAATTGTTTCATTAAAGATGCAACTTTTGGAGTTACACTACTGACTGGCAACAGAACATGTGATGTATATATGATAGATTTGAGTAATATTGTTTCTATTGCTGACCTCTATTTTGTAGCAAAAAATATAAGTGAAAGCAGCTGGTTATGGCATAATCGGCTCAGCCACTTGAACTTCAAATATCTAGCAAAACTGCAAAGGGATGGTCTTGTCAAAGGACTACCGAAAGTGGCTGATCACCATGATAAGAAATGTAAAGCATGCCAGCTTGGTAAGCATCCCAAACAGTCATTTCCAAGCAAAACCGTTCCTTTAACAAACCGTTGCTTACAACTGCTTTACATGGATCTATTTGGACCTGTCCCAACCGCCAGTATAGGAGGAAACTGCTATACTTTGGTGGTTGTTGATGATTTTTCAAGATACACATGGGTGGAAATGATGGCCTCTAAAGATGATACTTATGGCATCGTAACCGCTCTCTTTAGACAGCTCCAAACTCAGAAATTGGATGACATCGTTGCCGTACGTTCAGATAATGGAACCGAATTCACAAACAATGGTGTTGCCCAATATTGTGATGATCATGGAATTGATCACAACTTCTCTGCCGCTGGAGTTCCATAACAGAATGGAGTAGTAGAAAGAAAGAATAGGACTTTGATTGAAGCCGGGAAGACCATGATTGCAGAAGGCAAGCTTCCCAAGTACTTCTGGGCTAAAGCAATCAATACAGCTTGTTTCACCCAGAACCGCTCCCTCATCATCAAAGTCCACAACAAAACTTTGTATGAATTATAGAGAGGCAGATCACCCAACATTGCCTTCTTTAAAATATATGGATGCAAGTGCTACATCTTGTACAATGGCAGAGAGCATCAAGGTAAATTTGATGCTAAGGCCGATGAAGGTATTTTGTTGGTTATTCAAATCACTCTAAAGCTTTCCGTTGTTTCAATAAGACTTCATTAAAAATTGTAGAGTCAGTCCATGTTACATTTGATGAACATGATCTTCTTGAGCCACATATGGCTCCAAATGTTGCTGATGATTTTAGTGGTTTTAAGACAGGTACATCTTACCCTAATCATACAGCAGCTGATGACCAACCTACGCAAACCGCTCCATCAGGTTCTCCAGCTGCATCCAGTCAAACTGCAAGTGGTATTACTGCTGAACTGTTGTCTTCTGACCCCATTCAAACCGTTGATCCAGTTCCAATCATCACATTCAATGAATATTTCAATGATTATCAAGATGAGCCTCCTCTAGAAAATCTTCAAGAAATAGTGGTTCATGAAGACCTCCCTCCAGAAATTAATGAGCATAGAGACCATCCAATTACTAATGTTATAGGTCCTATCAGTTCTGGTGTTCAAGCAAGAGGAAGCTTAACTCATAGAGATAACTACAGTTTGTTCACAACCGTGCTGTTATCTTAGATGGAACCGAAGAAGGTAGATGAAGCTCTAAGTGATCCTAGTTGGGTAACTGCAATGCAAGAAGAGCTTAATCAGTTTGAAAGATGCAAAGTTTGGACTCTAGTTCCAAGACCTATAGATCACACTGTAATTGGAACTAAATGGATATACAGAAACAAGATGGATGAAAATGGTACTATAACAAGAAACAAAGCGAGGTTGGTTGCTCAAGGTTATAGGCAAGAAGAAGGGATCGATTATGATGAAACCTTTGCTCCTGTAGCCAGACTTGAAGCCATAAGGTTATTCCTGGCATATGCCTACTTCAAGAAATTCAAGTTATATCAAATGGATGTGAAGAGTGCATTTCTGAATGATGAACGACAAGAAGAAGTTTATGTAGCCCAACAGCCAGGATTTGAAGACAACAAATTACCTCATCATGTCTTCAAACTCAAGAAGGCCTTGTAAGGACTCAAACAAGCACCAAGATCATGGTATGACACTCTATCTAAGTTTTTTATTGAACAAGGCTTCTCTCGAGGTAAAATTGATACAACTTTATTTATTGCTAAACACAAAGGTCATTCATTATTAGTTCAAATATATGTTCATGATATTATTTTCGGTTCTACTAATGAAACTATGTGTGTTAAGTTTGAGAAGCTAATGAAAGGTAAATTTGAGATGATTATGATGGAAGAGTTTACATTCTTTCTTGGACTCAAAATAAAGAAATGTCATGATGGAATCTTTATCAACCAAGCCAAATACACCAAAAACTTGATCAAAAAATTTGGGCTTGAAACCGCTAAACCCGTAGATACCCCAATGCAAAAGGCCTGCAGTTTGGATCAAGATGAACAAGGTAAGAAAGTGAATCAGACACTCTACCGAGGTATGATTGGCTCTCTTCTTTACTTAACTACAAGTAGGCCAGATATCATGTTCAGTGTGTGTGTTTGTGCTAGATTTCAAGCTGACCCTAGAGAATCTCATCTTATTGCTGTTAAATGTATTATTAGATATTTATGGGGCTCTGTTAACCTTAGACTTTGGTACTCCAAAGAATATTCATTTGATTTGTTAGGTTATTCAGATGCTGACTTTGCAGCATGTAAGATTGATAGAAAGAGCACTAGTGGTACATGCCAGTTCCTTGGATCTCAGCTTGTATCATGGTCCAGCAAGAAACGAGCGTCGGTTTCGGTCTCAACCGCTGAAGCTAAATATATTGCGGCTGGAAGCTGTTGCTCTCAAATTCTTTGGATGAAACAGCAGTTGGAAGATTATGAAGTATTTGAAAAGAACTGCCCTATCTACTGTGATAGTACTGTAGCAATATCTATCTCCAACAATCCAGTACAGCACTCAAAAACCAAGCACATTGACATAAGATATCATTTCCTCAAATATCATGTAGAAAAGAAGAACATATTCTTAGCAAAGGTGGGAACTGATGATCAAATAGCTGACATCCTCACCAAACCGCTTGAAAATTCAAGGTTCTTTCATTTACGAGGAGAAATGGGTATGCTGGAACTAACTTAAAATTATTTCATGTCTATTTATTTCTTGTTTCTAATAAATTTTTTGTTAAGTATTTTTGCTCTATTAAGAAAATGCAAAAATAGCTTGCGGTTCTATCAACATTGAAACCGCATCAATAAAGGTTCCAGTCTAACTGAAGAGTCAGGAAGAATACCATCAGTTTGATCCAAACAGGATTGTGAAAGCAAGGACTCGGTTTGATCTACTGAAACCGATGACAGATCTGAGAGATATCGGTTTCATCAAAACCGATAGTGAGGAAAAGGTAAGTCGGTTTACTCAAACCGCTCAGGTATGTGTAATTGCAGTTTAGTCCCTACTTTATGTCACTTTATTCCTTAAGGACCTTTGTGCAATTATCTCTGCCGCATTAAATGCGAATCAACAGGTACTTTGACGGTTAAGTTTTCCACAGCCGTCATGGCCGCTCCACTACCCGAGGTGGTTATTTGAATATAAAAGACAAATCATTTTTCAATTTACCTTTTTACCTTCTTTCTCTTTTTGGCAAAAACTCCTCTCTCTCTCTCCTCTGCTCGTACTCTCTCTCTCTCTGTTCTCTCTAAAAAAATTCTTACTTAAACGATTTTTCAAAATGGCACCAAAGAAAGTTATCGATCTTGCTTCTACTTCTACAACTACTAAATCATCGAAGCCCGATATGGTATTATTTCTTGAACTCAAACTCAGCATTTATCTTTTTATCCGCCATTGTTGCTTGAAAAAGCTTGTTCATCTTCCTTGATCTTTTTACGCTTTTTCTTCAAATTTTTGGTTGGATTGTACTCGCATTTACTTACACATATTGTATGTTTACTTTATTTTGTGATTTGTGTTCAATTTTGAGCAAAATCAATTTTTGGGTTATTTGGTGTTCATGCGTATTTTTGCAGATTATGGGTTCATTCGATGTTATTTATTCTTGCTTATTTAGAACTTTGTTAGAATCTGCCCTTTGTGGTCATTTTGGTATACTTCTTCCATATTTTGGTTAAGATTTTGATTTGCATATTCATACTCTGTTCTTCGTGCATTCAAACTCTTTTTCAAAAACTTCCCTCTTTGATCCGTTTTATTTTTACTGTTCACTTATTTTTGTTTTTACATTGTTACCCTTTTACTTGTGCCGCATGATGTCATTGTTAGGATTACATTGTTATGGTTTGGTATGCTTCACTCAAACTGATAAGTTTGATTGATGCTTCAAACCTTGATTATCAAATCTTTTCTAACTTTGATAATTTTTTTAGGATATATCTAACTTCGTTCCAGGCTCTCGAATCATTGAAGCCGCTTCAAACAGGACGCGGTTGGAAGGAAGCTACTGCAACTGTCAACTATTTCAAAGCTCCTGCCGCTGTTCCTCATGGATGAACTTCAATTTGTCCAAATCATTTGTTCAGAATTCTTTGATAATGGGATCTCTACCAATGCCGCTATGTTAGATGTGAGAGGAGAACCGATTAGAGATCTGGAATCTGGGGAAGTAAAGTATGAAGATGCCATCAGATCTACGGTTTGTGGCAAAGTTGTGACCCTAACCGCAACAAAGATAGGTGTGTTAGCTAGACTTGAGAATTCTGGGATCTCAACTATCAAACCGGAGCTATTGAAAACAGGACCAATTTGGAATTGATTGGAGTCAGTTCATTCTCCACCAAGAATTCCTCCAAGAAGGATTTTGGAGAGGTGATGGAACTTCTATGTGACCTGGTGGACTCAGCTGTGATGTGCAAGAATGGGAACCATAACAACTTCACATCAGAACAGTATGCCTACTGTGTGGCAATTTACAAAGGAAAGAAGTTACACTGGCCCAAGGTAGTTTTAAAGGAAATGATCAATGCTCTGTACCGCCATGCTGCTGACAAAGCCGCTGGTAAGACCAAGATTAGAACTCACTGCAGGCTACTCACTCGGTTTCTTCACCAGGAACCTGAGATATTTAAGTTCTCCTCAACAAACAAGGACTTCTGGATGGATCCTTTAGAGAAGACAATCTTTAGGCTATCAAAGTTTGATGCCTTTAGAACGAAGTTTGGATGGAGATTTGCCCAAACCGTTGGGAATGAGGACCCCCTGCCTGAAGCCGAACGAGGACCTTTCCCTGAGGCTCGGCTCAGCAAGTCTGGAAAACCATATGCGGGAGCCATAGCTGATCAGGCTCATGCTACGTTGCTTAGAAATGAAGGTCAGACTAAAACCTTGAACATAATGGGGTTAAGTCATTTGACTCAAACTGGTGCTTCGACTGAGGGGGAGCCAGCGGTTGAGGGGGAGCCGGCAGCAAGGCCTAGACCTGCGGCTCAACCCAAGGAAACCGCTGCTCAAAGAAAAAGGAAGGGATATGTTCAAATTCCCAAAGTCATCACAAAAGCTGACCTAGCCAAACCGATGCCCAAACCTTCTGTCAAACCACCTCCCAAACCCCCTTCTACTTCAACTTCATTTCCACCAATCAGACTGTCTCCCACTCTTTCCAAACCTACCACTTCAAAACCTTCAATTCCCAAACCTCAAATCAAACCTCTCTCACCCATCAAACCCGATGTTGAAAAATCACTTAAGTTTGCAATTGACGCTCATGCCCTTAAAACCGCAAAAGCCAAATCCATTCAAACCAAACCTCTTTCTCCACCTAAACCTTCACCTCAGAAAATTCTTACTGATTTCCTTCAAACCGACCCTTCATCTCCTCCTAAACCTTCACCTTCCCAACCGCCCTCTGTTCAGTTCACAAATGAACAGTTGGATGAAATCTTCAAAGCTTTTCCAAACCTTAAACTTTCTTCTCAAATCGATCCTAAGCAGACCAAAGTGTCTGAGGCTGCAATTCAGCCTGAGCAAACCGAAGTGTTTGAGGCTGCAGCAATACCTGAGCAGACTGAGGTGTCTGAGGTTGCTGAAGAACCTGAGCAAGAAGTGGAAATTCTTGAGGTTCAACCTTTAAGAAAGAGGAGAAGATTAATAAAGAAAAGTGATTTTGAAGTGCACTGGCAGACAAGGCGTGCAGGAGAAACCGATTTCAGCAATGCCTTCGGTAAGAAAGATAATTCACCAGTTGAAGGTAATTTTTCAAGGCAGTTGCGTGAACAGGCCGCTGGGATATTATCTGAGATAGAACTAATGATGGTTGAAACCGCTCCTCCTTCTCTAAAGAGGAAACTGGACTTCGATTCATCATCTGAAGGAAATCCTTATCCAGTTCTTCCTCATGCCTCTACTTCGGTTCAACCTAAGGTTCAACCACTCTTCCAACCATCAGTTCAACTATCCCCTCAGATATCGGTTTCATTGATTAAACCGAAGACAAAGAAAAGGAAGAGTCCAGCCGAACTGGCCTCTTATCTGAAGCGGTTCAAGACTGAGAATTCAAGGGAAAAAAGGGCTGGGGCCATTGCTCGTGCCGCTGCTAAGGCTGAAGATAGGTTCCTCAAGTCAGGCTGCCCCAACCCTTATGCCATTTTTCCCAAAGATGACATGGAAGCGGTTATAGAACAGATCATTCTAGCCGCTGTAGACCAGATAATGGGTGAACTTGCTTGTCAGGTTTTCAATGACCCTACTCTTTACTCCCAATTCTTTCTATATTTCAATTATTTTTGCATTCCTAATCTCTATAGACTATTCATTGTGCCTCCCCTTCCATTTTTCTTTCTCTTGATCAGTTCTGGACTATGTATCCACTTCCTCCTCCAACTCCTTAAACTGCACTTGTTCCCTATTCATATTCTTTGCAGTTTATGGGTGAGACATTAGAAGATGCCCATTCACTTCTCAAAGGCAAAGCCAAAATGCCTTCTTCTCCTTCTCAAACCGAAGATACCATCTCCATCTCTGATGATGATGATGATGATGATGATGAATCCATGCCTGATTACACTCCATCTGATGAACCCCCTCCTTCAACTCCTTCTTATCCCATCTTACCACTTCGTGCTTCACCCGCCGATTTGATAGATGCGGTTAGAAACATCCAGTTTCATCAGCAGGCCTCCACCGTTCGGTTTGACTCTCACCTCCTTACAATCCAATCAGGCCTTGATGCCATTAAGGGAGAGAGTAAATGATAGAATTGATGATAGATCCCACCAGCAGCATTTAGATGAAAAGCTAAACATGGTCTTGGAAAATCAACTGGCCTTGCCTTGCATGAGCTTATGAAAACCAATCATGAAGTTTATTCTTTGAAGCAGCAAGCCGTTGATACCAGAATGGACTCCATCGAAGAAAAACTCGACATTCTGGCCAAACACGCCTTTGATTCCTCTGAGCTCATCCTGCATAGAACCGGCAATCTAGTCAAACAAGTTGCTGCTATTGATAAGAGAATTAATGAACCAACTGAGGTTCGGCTTTGTACAGCTGACTTTGTGTTTGAAACCGCCCATGCCTCCGGTTCTAGGAATGATGCTCCAACCGTAAATGCTGCTGTTGATGCTCAAGCCGCGCAGGACAATGTTGCAGAGGATGCTGAAGAAGAAAGAGATCCTGCCGCTGGTGATGAGATAGACTAGATTTCTTAGTCTTTTTGCTTTCTTTATAATTCAAGTACTTTGTGTTGGTAGTGGTGCCCTAGGCACGTTTAATGAACGTTGTAATTGTTATCATTCATTTCATATTAATAAAGAGATGTTTTGATTATTATTGTTGTTCATGATTACTTATAATAATCTCCGTCCCTAGTACTTATTAAGCACTAGTATAAAGGCTAAATGATCATGGGATGATCATGTTAGATTTATGGGTACTTGTTTGGAACAAGGTACTGGACATGACCCGCTCTATGAGATTTATGTCATGGTCTATGTCATACATATATCTCATATTAGTTATGTCATTTGAATCCTTAGACATGAAGTTATTATAGTCTTCCACTTGATGAACATTATGTTTGACATATTCAAACGCTACTTTTAACCAAGTATTTATAAAGGGTATGATTGGCATAATCGGATTCACGTAGGGAAGAATAATAAGCTAAATGGATTTGTCCCTCCTCGGAGAGATGTCAAGCTTGGGCCTCTCGTAGGAATGATGTTGATGAAATGTTCGGCCGGACTCAAATGAATTGATTGGATCAATGTCATTTGGATTATCAACATATTCGGAATCGAGAAAGTATTGAACAAAACAAGTTGACTCTTTGACCATGACTTGTGTTCAATGATATCGTGGACAAAAGGATTATGACATATTCTAAAGGAATGCGAACTTGTATCAAGTTATACTATTTGGGTAGGTATGACGGTTTGCTAGAACCTAATCATATCTTATGGTTTCATGTTTGAACCCATTGCCAACTTAGTATAATCCTAGAGGGTCACACACAATAGAACGAATCTTTAAAAGGACTACATTGGAATTTTGGAAATTCTGGACTTTTTGGGGAAGTGGGCGACCGCACATAATGGACTGGGCGGCCGCACACTTAGCTCAGTTTTGTACCAGTTTTGTTTCAGATAGTTGTGCGACCGCACAGAGGCTTTTGGGCGGCCGCACAGTACTGTCGGGTGGCAGATTCCTAATTTGATTAGGAAACGAATTTTGGACGGATTTGACACAAGTTTCCTATTTGTAATAGGTCATACTTGTGTATAAAAGAACAAATTCGGCCAGCACTCAAAGCTAATGATTTTGTGAGTCTCAAAGAGTTTGAGAGAGGGATTATTTTGTTCCAAGACATTCTTGGTTGAGGAACAAAATAATACACAAAATAAATTCCATATAGTTCTTTTGATTGTGAAAAAGTGTTTCACAATTTGGTCTAGCAACCAAGATCAAAGAAGCTCCTTTGATATTCGTTCGAAGTGT
Organism: Campanula takesimana; assembly: GCA_026119855.1. Classification (NCBI taxonomy): domain Eukaryota; kingdom Viridiplantae; phylum Streptophyta; class Magnoliopsida; order Asterales; family Campanulaceae; genus Campanula; species Campanula takesimana. The sequence goes on along the minus strand of JAOWBW010000365.1, from coordinate 905,313 downwards.
GGATACCGCTAGAGGGTGAATTTTATCATCTTGCAAAGTTCGTGATTTGTTCGTGATAAAGCTTCAAGATTTCCACCAAGACCAAAGAGAAAAATTCATAGCCATCAAGGGTTAGTTATTCCTCTATTCATCATGTTGTATTTGATTTAATCATATGAACGGATCCATGGCTTTGGGTTTCTTAAAATTTTAATGCTATATTCCGCTGCGCATGTTTGATCGAAACCCAACAGTGGTTTATTGTTTTGCAATACCTAGATCATGTTATGTGTATATAAATTGTTTATGTGCCTTGCATGATTTGAATATTGGAATATATGTTGTTTATGTGTTATGTGATTTTATGTGGTTTATTGTTTTGCAACTTTAATCGCACGATTCAATCGCAATAAATAAATTATGGTGGATTCAGAATTGTTGATTATTAATTTTTGATTGGATCAAAGTTTTAATAATCGGGGAAAAACGATTTTGAGACAAAATTTTCGAACTTCAAAATTCTGTACATTCTGATCAGTTTGGGCGACCGCACAAAATCACTTGGGCGGCCGCACATGTTTGGGCGACCGCATAGTGAGTTTTGGGCGGCCGCACATAAGGATCAGATTGTCTGATTTTGGTTGAAATCAGAATTTGGAATTTTCGAGAGGTCCAACAAAACCAGTAGCACAACCAGTCCAGACTTGCTGATCTGGAATGGGTTATGGGTAGTTGGTTTATGTGAGGATCTTGGGGTTTGATTTTCCTATTTGTTTTAGTCTTTTGATTCTAAGATTGGTTCAAGGTTTGGATGGCTAATCTGCGTTCATCGAGATTGTGTTTCCCAAACTTGATCGCAATCAAAGTTTCAAAGATAAAACGAAGTTAGAATTATGAAGAGTTCATAATTGCTAAAATTGAGAAACAAAGTTCTTGATTCAATGATTGGAGATCCATGTGGAATTGTGAATGCAATTGGCCTACGTTCATCGAGACCATCTATTGCTTAGTTTCGGCCACATAGACTACTTTCTTGGTTTCTTGAATTAGTGCGGGATTGTGGTTGCCTAATGGCTTAGTTCGACCGCACTTCTTGTTGTCTTGATTTGGAGATAATAACCAAAGTTGAAATAGTCTCATCCTCATAATTATAGAGAAACTAATGACACATAAATACCATGCTTAAATTAATGGGATTAATTTAGTGGCTAAACTTGATGTATAACATGTTTATATTATGTGCTCATAAATGTGTTATATGCTATATGTGATGAACCTTCAAAGAAAGTTTTAAGTCTTTTATTGCCATGCCATGATTAAAACACTTGTTAGTACATGAGTGATTTTAATGTAGATTCGCCCTAGCGAGATGCATTAAATTTGTTTATGTATGAGCAAGATAGATAGTGTGGGCACGCCCTAGCGGGACACATTAACTATGCGTTTAAAATGGTTAGACTTAATTGGGCGTCAAAACAGTTTTGGGCCTAGGCAAAGATGAGGTTTAACATGCTTTTTGAAATTTGATTTCTTAAAGAATCTCATAAAAGGAACTAAGAGTCATATGAGATATGATTGACAAGAGTTGTCTACCTAATTAATTTGATTTTGTGTAATCCGCCTTAGCGGACTTGAAATTAAATTAAAGTTGGATCTTAACCCATTTAAATTATATTATACATTGGATGTATATGAAGGTTATATAATTTAGTGGGAGTATTTTGTTTGAAAAATACATTATTTATCTCTTTAATGAAAATCGGTACTTATTAAATTTTGGAAATTTTTGCATATTTGTAGATAATGACTAATAACACTCAATCAATGTCGTTGCGATCGATCCTTGAGAAGGATAAGCTCGAAGAGAATGGTACTAACTTTATGGATTGGATCCGTAGCATAAGAATCGTTCTTAGGCAAGAAGATAAGTTGTACATTCTCGATGGGCCTCTCCCTGCTGAACCACCGCCTACTGCCCCTAGGGTAGAAAGAGACAATTACAAGAAACATCGTAATGATTCTAGAGCTGTAAGTTGTCTCATGCTTGCTGCTATGTGTTCAAAACTCCAACCAAGTTTGGAACATTTGGAAGCCTATGAGATAGGCGTGGAGTTGAGAACCATGTTTCAAGAGCAAGCTAGGCAAGAGAGGTACAAGACCATTGTTGCATTCACTACTAGTAAAATGAATGAAGGGCAACAAGTGAGTCCTCACTTTCTTAAAATGAAAGGTTATGTAGAGCACCTTGAGAAACTTGGCTATCCAATCCCATTGGAGCTAGCCACGGATCTCATTCTTAATTCATTGCCTAAAAGTTATAATCATTTTGTAATGAATTATAACATGCATGGAATGGATAAGAATCTCTCTGAGTTGCATGGGATGCTCAAAACTGCAGAGATGAAAATTGTGGAGAAAGGTTCTCCCGTGCTCTTGGTTCATGATGGGAAGAAGCCTGGTGCCAAAGGCAAGGGTAAGGCAAAAGTTGTCAAACCCAAGATAAGCAAGGCAAAGGTTGCCAAGGCTTCTGAGGCAAAACCCGATTCACAAAAGGATGCAATCTGTTTCCATTGTCAAGAAATTGGTCATTGGAAACGTAATTGCAAGGCTTTCTTGGAAGAGCAAAAGAAGAAGAAGAGCAGCAAGGCTGCGTCGACTTCAGGTATCTATATGATAGATATTCTCCTTTCTACCACTGATTCTTGGGTATTGGATACCGGATGTGGTTCTCACATTTGTCTAAATGTGCAGGGACTAAAGAATAGGAGACTGCTTAAAGAAGGTGAAGCAGATCTACGTGTGGGGAATGGAGCAAGAGTTGCTGCATTAGCCGTAGGGACTTATGAAGTCACTTTACCTTCCGGATTAATTCTTGTTTTGAACAATTGTTATTATGTTCCGGATTTAAGCAGAAATATTATTTCAATTTCTTGTTTGGATAATGAAGGTTTTAAGTTTCTTATTGAGAATAAGAAATTTTCTATTTATTTAAATGATGTGCTTTATGGTATTGCTAATTCATTTAATGGCCTTTATATCTTGGACGTCAAGAATGAAAATAATGTCTATCATGTAAATAAGAAATCTAAACCTAATGATGTAAATCATACTTATTTGTGGCATTGCCGTCTTGGTCATATTAATGAGAAGCGTATCTGTAGATACCCCGGGGTGAAACCACGGCTTTAGGCTAGAGCGCGTGAATTGTCCTAGGATGTCTAACTTGTGTTTTAGAGTCGCCACCTATGTTTTGAGGAACATAAGAAAAACCTATTGATTGTAGCCTAAGTTTGATTACGAAAACAGAGATTCTTTGTTTTGAGGTTCGGGGGTTAGATTACGAGATGGGAAGTACCGAAACACCCATCTCGCCCAACTAAAGTTGGTCTTGCTTGATCAAAATCTACATGAATGACAACGTTCTTCTTCTTCTTCTTTAAGTTATAAAAAGGGGGTTTAAAATAGAGTTTGGAATGTAGGAGATAACTCCTTAACCAACCTCAATGAGATGAGGTGATCATTAGAGTCATGTCCCAAAATGATTTGGGTGATTGCACATTTGATTAAAGTAAAAGAGAGAGATGAGATGAAGTAGAAAAGAAAGGAAAAGATGGACTTTTACCTACAATTCGAAGACCTTCAAATGTTGCTTGAAGAAATCCTTGGAGAACTTTTAGAAAGCGATTTTGGTATAGTTTTGTAAGTTCAATCTTTTGTTGATTTTTCGACCCTTGAAAATGGAGGTAAAGAGAGGTTTTTATAGGTGAAAGAGGGGTGTTTTTGGTGCCAAAACTCAGTCACCAAGAAATCCTTCCCGGGCAAAATCCTGTAAATTGAGCAAGGGAGGGAATCCTGGCCAGAAATCTGTAACTGACGCCCAGAGGCGCGCGCTTCCTGCTTTGGGGGCGGGAGGCGCGCGCGCCTGGCTCCTAGTGTCGGAGGCGCGCGACTCAGATAAGGCAATTTTGACAGAATGGACTAGAAAGTCAGCCTTGTCATTCAGTTTAGTCCCTGCACTTAACGAAGTTAGTCAGGAACTTAACGGAAGTGACAGAAACTAACGAGAAACACTTAAAATGGGGAGAAACACAAAATCAAACGTGCAATCGGGGTGAGCGGTCCAAGGCGGGGTGTCTACAGAGCCCCTCGGCGACGTGGATTGCAAAGCAAAACGCGTCGACGAAAGTTAAAAAAACACCCGCCGAGGACATCACCAAGAAAAAGCAAAGACTCGATGAAAGCAAGAATTTGAAATTGCGAGAGATAGTGGTGCGCTCCTTGTGTGAGCGGCTTTTGCTGGAGTGCTGTATTGGGGCTCATGGGAGCTTGTCTCGATATGGACCGAGTTTTGTTGAGTTGGGGCTCGTGGGAGCTTGTCTCGATATGGACTGAGTTTTGTTGAGTGGGGCTCATGGGAGCTTGTCTCGATATGGACCGAGTTGCCGACTTGGAGCTCATGGGAGCTTGTCTCGATATGGACCGAGTTGCCGACTTGGAGCTCGTGGGAGCTTGTCTCGATATGGACCGAGTTGCCGACTTGGAGCTCATGGGAGCTTGTCTCGATATGGACCGAGTTGTCTACTTGGAGCTCATGGGAGCTTGTCTCGATATGGACCGAGTTGTCGACTTGGAGCTCATGGGAGCTTGTCTCGATATGGACCGAGTTGTCGACTTGGAGCTCATGGGAGCTTGTCTTGATATGGACCGAGTTGCCGACTTGGAGCTCATGGGAGCCTGTCTCGATATGGACCGAGTTGCCGACTTGGAGCTCATGGGAGCTTGTCTCGATATGGACCGGGTTGCCGACTTGGAGCTCATGGGAGCTTGTCTCGATATGGACCGAGTTGCCGAGTTGGAGCTCATGGGAGCTTGTCTCGATATGGACCGAGTTGAATGTTTTGAATGAGGTCGTTAGCGAACCCTTGCTGACGAATTCGTTAGTGAATCCGTTCGATGAAATATTGCTTTGAAGCCTCGTGCCATTTGGAGTCACACTTGACTTTTTGAATTGTGGGGTACGGGCGCAGTTGACCGCGACCAGAAAAATGTTCCTGCTGGGGATGAAATGTTGAGATTGACTCTTGAGGGGGGTGTGGCACCCGTGACAGAACTTAGGGAGTTTGGAATTTTGAAGAGGACAACCTACTTTTGAGTGGGAGTTTCTATCCTACTTACGATTTTTGACATGCCTTAAGGGCGGACCAGAAGAATGTGTGCCCAACTGGGTGTCCGAGGACAGGGGCTGTGACTTAATTTAGGTTGGAGATCTCTGACAAAGCCCTTTTCTTGAGGCGATTTAGACCTGGGAGGCGCGCGCCTTCCTATGTAGGCTTGGGACGCGCGCGCATTTCAGACTGGTGGCGGGTGGCGCGCGCGTCTAGGAGGCGGAATTCCGGGCTTGACATTTGCTGACCAAAAGAGCCCCCAACAGCTATAATATCATCTTCTGTTCGACCACTTGATCCTCACAGCTCCTTTCTGCCATTTTTGAACATCATATTATTGCTTAACTTTGCTTGTGATCAACATTTTCCATGGCTTCCAATTCTTTTCCCTTGATGCCAAGGTTGTTAGTGAGTATGAAAAGGACTTGGGCACTTTTGTGTATTCTTTCAAGACCCATCCCAAGAAGGCCTTCATTAAAGACTTCGGGTTTCGAATTCTTTTCACCTTGCGGACGTTGAAGCCGGATTGGGATTTGTTGAGAGCTGCCGCGGCTTTCTGGGATTGCGACAGCCATACCTTCAACCTTTCAGCTAATGAAATGGTGCCGACTGTTGACGATTTCGGGGCCATCCTTGGCATGCCTTTGGCCGGTCGGATTGCCGTCCCTAAATATCACCGTGGTTCCGTCGACTCTTGGGTTGAGTTACTGAATCTCCCTGTTGAGGACGTGAGGAAGATGTTGCACGGTACCGTGATTGACATAACTGAGTTGCCGATGTTCTTCAGTTTACACTCGGAGGACCCGGTGGTTCAATCTTTCAAAAGAAATGCCATGGCCGTTTGTCTCTTCAGCGAAGTACTGTTTGTTACACCCTTCGGGACTGCGGACGCGCAGTTGGCTGAGATTATTTTGCAAGCTAAGGAGCAGCAATTTAGTGTGATCCCTCTTATTGTAGGGGAGACGTTGCACGGCCTTGATGAGTTACATAGGACGGGCAAGATGTGTCGGGGAAGCCCTTTGCTCTTGACCATATGGCTCCGAGAACACTTCAGAATTTATTCTCCGGATGGTGATTTGTCTCCTTTTGCTGTTCATAGGAGGAAGTTGTTGATCCGGGATTTATCTGAAGATGATTGGAAGAAATTCTTTGCCTCTCGGGTGACCGCCGATATTGAGTGGTGTCCTCCTTCTTGGGGTCTTCGTCCTTTTGTGGAATGGACTCTTGGTTTTCAGCACGTGGTTGTACCCGGTTTGAGAGATTCTTCATTTTACCAGCCAGAGCGGGTTCTGCGGCAGTTCGGTCGCCAACAGACAATTCCTTTTCCGAGGGATGGAATGCTTCGTCCAGTTGCTTACATGGGTCCTGACTTCTCGAGTGAGCTTCAGTTGGCTTGGGGAGATGACCGCAATCGCTGGGCTTTCGCTCCTCTGCATCGGGGGAGTGTCTTCCTTCCCGAGAGCTACTTGGACTATTTATTTGGCACCCTTTACCGTGGCATCACTTGGGTTGATGTGCTTCGTGCCGAGTTGTTGGGACAGGGTTTTGAGCCTAGCAGCGCTTTGAGATATAGGGAGGCTGCTGCTGATTCGAGTAACATTCTCGCTGACCCTTTCGGTACTCCTTTGGATGACTTTTATTCTAGGAGACGTGTTGCAGCACAGAAGGTTTCGGTGCGTATTAGTGCTCCTTTGTTACCCAAGAAGAAAAGGATTGAGAGACGATCGGGTGGTCCTTCGAAAGCTAAGAGAAAATTGGATTTTTCTTAGTACCCTAAGAGATTGCAATTAGACCACTTTGTTTTAGGATTTAATATTTTGATGTCTTTTGTTGCTCAATAAATCGTTGTAATGGTTTGAACAATTCATTGAATGAATAAAAATTGCATTTTGTTATTTGAAGTGAATTGGGTATTTTTGATATGTTTTAGACCGCACCCGAAGGTTGCCTACGTTCCTCCAGTTGGGAGGCTCAGGTCTTCGTAGTTCAAACAAACAAAGACCATTTTTTTTTTTTTTTTTTTGTTGTGCACCCTGTTTTTTGCCTAGACCGCCCTTGCGGGTTTTCAATCTAGCGGGCTTCTTTTTTGCACGTGCTCTAATTTTTGCCTAGGCCGCCCTTGCGGGTTTTCAACCTAGCGAGCGATTTTTTTTTTTTTTTTTTTTTTTTTTAATGGTCTTTGTTTATTAAGCGTAGAACCTCTTGAGCTTGTCGAGGTTGACCTCCTTTGGCAGCTGGTCACCATCTAAATCCACGAGCCGGACTGCACCACCGCTTAGTATCTTTTTGACCACGTACGGACCGATCCATCGGGGTCCCCATTTCCCCAGGGGATTCATGGCATTAGGAGGATGTTGTCTTAAGACCAAATCTCCCACATTGATGTTTCGAGGCCTCACTTTTTTGTTGAAAGCTCTTGCCATCCTTTGCTGATATGCCCTCGTGCGTTCGAGTGCTCTTAACCTTTTCTCGTCGAGTAAGGCTAGCTGTTCGTATCGACTTTGCATCCAGTTGACCTCGTTGACTTGATTCTCGAGGAGGACCCGTAGAGATGGGACTTCAAGTTCGATAGGGAGTACGGCTTCAGAACCATAGACCAATGCATAAGGAGTTTCTCCTGTTGCGGATCGTATTGATGTGCGGTAGCCCCACAATGCTAATGGTAGCTTCTCGGGCCAATCCCTTCCTGTTGAGGCCATTTTCTTGACGATGGTCTCGATGGTCTTATTTGCTGCTTCGACTGCGCCATTTGCTTGGGGCCGGTAAGGAGATGACTTGTGCTTGGTGATCTTGTATTCTACCAAAAGTGCATCCATTTCCTTCTCAAAGTGAGAGCCGTTGTCGGAAATGATTTCATGAGGCACGCCGTATCGGCACATGATATTAATCTTTACAAATTCGGCCACTTTCTTGGCGTTGAGGGTTCGATAGGCTTGTGCTTCGACCCACTTTGTGAAGTAGTCGACTGCCACTAGGACGAATGACTGCCCATTGCTTCCGGCAGGATGAACTTTACCGATGATGTCTATCCCCCAACAAGAGAAAGGCCAAGGTGTGACCATGTTGTAAAGTTGTGAGGGTGGAGCATGTTGCAGATTAGCGTGGAATTGGCACTTGGCACACCTTTTGACTTTCTCGATACAGTCTCGTTCCATAGTGCTCCAATAGTAACCAATGCGAAGTATCTTCTTGACTAGCATAAACCCATTCATGTGGGGTCCACATTCTCCTTCGTGCACTTCACACATTATCTCTTGAGCTTCGGTCTCATTGGCGCATAAGAGATTGATCCCGTCGTGGTGCCTTTTATAGACTCGGTCCCCAATCAGTACGTACCGAGAGGCTAACCTTTGCAGAGCTGCTTGAGACTTCTTATTGATGTTCTCGGGATAAGTGCCGTCTTTGAGGAAGTTCATGATATCCGAATACCACGGAGAGTTTGTTTGAACCTCGTTGATCTCGATACTCATGCAATATGCCGGACTGTTCCTTCGAGCAATTTTGAAAGGCTTCACCATTTTCCCTTTGGGCATTTCAACTAATGAAGCTATAGTGGCCAGTGCATCGGCGAAGCGATTCTTATCCCTTGGCAGGTAGTTGAAAGTGATCTCTTGGAATTGTTCAACCAGTTCTTCAAGGTGCTGACCATACTGTTGGAGAGTCGGGTCTTGGGTTCGCCATTTACCCGATTGCTGATTGATAAGGAGCAAAGAGTCGCCGAACACTTCTAGTTCCGTGACGTTTCTTTCGAGAGCTGCTTCGAGCCCTGCTATGCATGCTTCGTACTCGGCAATGTTGTTGGTAGCTTCGAATTCCAGGCGTATGGCAATGGGAGTGTAGATGTCTTTTGGATCGACAAGCAATACCCCTATACCAAAACCGTGTTTATTGGCGGCGCCATCGAAAAAAAGTTGCCACTTGTCTTCCTCGGTTGCAGTACAAATTAAATGCTCGTCGGGGAACTGTACATCTTCCCCCTTCACTTCGTCACACGGGAATTCGGCAAGCTGGTCACTGAACACTTTCCCCCTGACGGATTTTAGTGTGACGTAAGTGATATCATAGCCGGCGAGCATGAAGTACCATTTGGCTATTCTTGTTGACATGAAAGGCTTCTCGAAGATGTAGCGGAGCGGGTCCACCTTTGCTACTAGCTTGATCGGAAAAGCTTCCATATAGTGTTTGAGCTTTTGAGTGACCCAAACCAATGCTGCACATGACTTCTCTAAGACAGAGTAGTTCTTTTCGCCCCTTGGAATCGGCGACTGACAAAGTAAATGGCGTTCTCCTTTGTGGACTCTCGTTGCTCTTGTGCTAACATAGCCCCTAGGGCTTCATCATTGACAGTGAGATAAAGCAACAGAGGTTTCTCCTTGTGCGGCGGAACTAGAACAGGAGGGCACGTCAAGTAATGCTTTACTTGATCGAAGGCTTCTTGGCACGCGTCGGTCCATTCTAGAGCCACATTCTTCTTGAGTAGCTTGAAGATTGGCTCGCACATGGAAGTGAGTTGGTGCACAAACCGACTGATGTATTGTAGTCTGCCCATGAAACCTTTAATCTCTTTCTGCGTCTTTGGAGGAGGCATGTCAATGATTGCCTTGATTTTGGAGGGGTCTACTTCGATTCCCCTTTCAGTGACCATATAACCAAGAACTTTGCCTCGGATAACCCCGAATGTGCACTTTGCAGGGTTGAGCCTCATCTTGTGTTGACGAAGCCTTTCGAAGAACTTGCGGAGATCGATTAAATGTTGACCATCGGTTCCTTTGGAGTGAATGATCATGTCGTCCACATAGACCTCGATTTCTTTGTGAATCATATCGTGGAACAAGTCTGTCACGGCTCTTTGGTAGGAAGCCCCAGCATTTCTTAACCCAAATGGCATGACTGTGTAGCAAAAGGTACCCCACGGTGTTGTGAAGGCTGTCTTATGTTGATCTTCCTCGGCCATGAGAATCTGATTGTACCCAGCGAACCCATCCACGAATGAGCGAACCTCGTAGGCAGCAGTGGAGTCGACTAGCATGTCGATATTAGGGAGTGGAAAATCATCCTTTGGGGAAGCTTTGTTTAAATCCCGGAAGTCTACACAAACTCGAACCTTGCCGTTCGCCTTCCTGACTGTCACAATGTTGGCTAACCATGTCGGATACTCGATAACCTTGATGAAACCCACACTGAGGAGCTTCTCAATCTCTTCTTTGACCTGCAGAGACCATTCTGGCTTGATCTTTCTGAGCTTCTGTTTTACTGGCCTGGCATCTTCTCTGATCGGAATCCTGTGCTCCGCTACCTTTCTGTCTAAACCCGGCATGTCTTTGTATGACCATGCGAACACATCCACGAACTCCCGTAGTAATGCAGTCAATCTGTCTCTGTCGTCTCCCTTGAAGAAGCTTCCAATCTTGGTTTCTTTTGGCTCTTCTTCGGTACCCAGATTAACAACATGCAATTCTTCGTCAGCCTTTGGACCATTCTCGCCACGACTACGGACTTGTTGAGCAAGTTCATTTAAGTATGTTGTGTTTTCGTGGTCTATTTCATCATAATTTGAATCGTTATTAACTTGTTCGTTAAGTTCATTATTAGTTAATTCATCATTTATGATGTTTGCAATCTCAGGGTACTCAGAAATATCAAATTTTTCATTAGCAAAGAAAGGAAACACACGCTCGGCTATGGCCTCCAAATCCTCTTGGGTGAGGGTATTAGAGACACTCTCGGACTCGAAAGTAAGTGTGAGCTGCTCTTCCTTTGTTGCTGTGCGGGGTATGCAACCCATTTCTTGGACTAAGAATTCCTCGGATACCACGGGCCCTTTTGTTGAATACCAATTGTTGATCGGCTCGGAGCTTGGCGGGATCTCACTGATAGTCTCGTTCATGATGACGGTGTCATGGATGGCGTTAACTTGGCATTCATTCATCATGGCAAGCTCTTCGAACATGGAGGCTAAATCTGTCAGTTCTTCCCCCACGGTGATTTCTGTCTCGGACTCTATAGTCATCTTCCTTCCCCACCATTCACGGGGCGACATGGGAGTTGGTTCCCTTTCGGATTTCTGGATCTCACAATCGGAGAAGATTTCGAGGCCGGGCTTTTTGACACCTTTATTGTTAACCCACGGCTCGGGAAAGATCATGTATGGAACGTCTTCCCCTTGGCGGACAAAATAACCATTCAACGTCTTGCGGTAAGGCCTTAGATTAGGGACTTCATACCGACGGCCTTCTTTACGAGCTCGGGCCTTTTCGTTCTTGATCGCTTGCTCTTGTTTCAAGTCTTCTTGGAAGGCTCATACCCCAAACCGAAGGTGTTCTTGACAAATGGGACTTGCACGGGATGTAGGATTCCTTGTTGATATTTCCCTAAGCCTAAACCAGGGAAGTAGTCCATATTCCTCATCATGCGGAGGACTTTGTGATTGCTGGGGGTCCATGATCCGTTTCCCCCTTCTTTGTCAATGGCGTTGATTGAGACGCCGGAGAGAGTGGAGTCTGGTAGACCATGCTGAACTTGGTGGACGGGCTCACCTTTTCTGTGGATAGTGATGTTTTCAGCCATTACGGTCACTATTTCATCACCATTTCGGATCTTGACACATTGGTGGAGAGTTGACGGTACGGCATTAGCACTGTGAATCCATGGTCGACCCAACAGTAAGTTGAACGAGGCCGGGATATCAAGCACTTGGAATGGAACGGACATGACCATGCTCCCAAACTCAATGTCTATTTCGATCATACCCATGACTGTACGGGCGGTGCTGTCATAACCTCGGATTACTTGAGTAGAAGGCTTCAAATCAGAATCCTTAAGCCCCAGTATGCCCATGATTCTACCAGGCATGAGATTGAGTGCGGAACCACCGTCCACTAAGACTCTTGAGACGGGCCTCCCCCTTGCTCGTACCTTGAGGTAAATAGCTTCGTTGTGGTCGGAACCAAACGGTGGAAGGTCCATATCGGCAAAGGTGATGACGTTGCCAAAATGAATGTGACCAATCATTGCCGTGAGGTCCTCGGGAGTAGTATCGGGAGAAACTGATGTATCATCGAGATTGCGGATGACAAGATCTCGGTGTTTCTTCGAGGATGCAATGAGGTCCCAAATAGAGATGTTGGCTTGAGTTTTCTTGAGTTGGACAAGTAGAGGATCTTCGGGAGCGTTGTGAGCTTGCGGCTTTGAGAAGAGGAGCTCGGTGCGGAAGTGGAAGGGTTGCTTGCTATGACTCGACCGGATCGAGTTAGCATGTTGACGTTCCCATCTTGCTTCTTTTTCCTATTCTCTAGTACTTCCCTCATTACCTCATCGTAAGTCACTACATAACAAGAATTGTCAAGTTTATTCATAACATTGGGGCCCCCATTCACAATTGGGATTGAATGGGTGGTCCCCTCAAATTCTCCTATCTCTATTACATTGACATGCTCGTCATTAGTCACTACAAATTCTTTCTTATCTATGAGATCTTGAATGACATTGCGGAGAATGAAGCAATCCTCGGTGGTGTGGCCACTATATTGGTGGTAGCCACAATATTTGTGGTGAGCATGATTGGAGTTGATCGTCTTGGGTTGGTACCCTTGCACGGGTGTGACTTGACCCTTTGCCTTGAGGACCTCGAACACTTCGGTTTGAGTCATGCCTTGGAGAGGCGTGTAGACACGGTCACTTCGGGACTTCTTCCCTTGAGGTGGAGGAACCTTTTTGTAATTCCCCTTGTCAATAGTGACGGCGTTGACCGAGGCCTCTTTTGTGGAGTTGGAAGCGGCCTTGTAGCGGTAAGTAGGAGTGGTCTTCTTAATCTCCTTGAGCAAGTCATCCATGCGTACCCCCGCCTCATACATTTGGGAGAAGTCGGAGTAGCAAGCCCCACTTAGGTGAGTGCGGAGATCAATCTTGAGACACTTGAGAAATATGTCCATTTGCTCTTTTGTGTTTGGCCTCTCAACAATTTCAGAGAGTTTGTCATTCCATCTCCTTGTGAAGTCGATGAAGGACTCATTGTCTCGTTGAGTAGTGTTCTCTAGCTCTTTCCTTGTGGGCCGGTGAGTGGTGTTGCCTTGGTATTGGTTCTTGAAGGCAAGCATGGCGGAGTCCCAATCAAGACGGACAGTGAGCGGGAGAGTAGCATACCAATCTTTTGCCGCCCCCTCGAGAGTGAGAGGAAAGCATTGAGCCATCACCTTGGGGGAGACCTTCTTTGGAACCATTGCCCAAATATAAGTCTCAATGTGAGCCATAGGACAAGAGTTGCCCTTGAATTTGCTTATGTCGGGCATCTTGAACTTATCGGGAAGAGCGGCCATAGTACTCATGAGGATGGATGATTGATAAAGGCTTGTGTCGGAGCCTTTCCCCATGTTGAGCCCATTGAATTTTTGGTCGATGTAGGCCATGATAGAATCCACCATTTTGGGCTCATTGTTCTCGGAACTTGGTTCCCCCATTTTCTTGGTGCGGGTGTTGACATAAGGACTCTTGAACAAACCCTCGGTCCATTCGGATTCATCATCATTGTTCTTGTTCTTTCCCTTGGCAAGGTTGGTGAGCTTTTCTTTCATTAGCTCCATTTCGGCCTCGTGGGCCTCCCTTTGGCTGTCGAGGTGGGATTGCCAAATGTCGTCTTTGCTTTGTGCCTCCTTGTTAAGGGTGGAGACTTGCTCTTGGAGGAGTTGGACCATAGTTGAGAGCTGTTCGAGAGACATGGTGTTGCTGCTGCCGGTCATGGTTGATGTTGGAGCTGTTGGAGTGATCTCTTCACGGACTAACCGATTTGCTGAATCCCGGTAGACTTTGTAAGTACCAATTGAACCTATATTGCAGAAGAGGCCCTTGTCAGTCTTGAGTAACACTTGCGGTCCATGAAGAGGCTTAGAACACACAGTTGGGCACACGACTCGAACCACATAAGAAAAGACTCTTTTTTTTTTTTTTTTTTTATAAGTCGGAGGGAATGAATCCCTTTTGGGGTTTCTAAGAAAATAATGGAATCGTCACACTAGTATATAGACCATCTCGCGGTCCCATATACTCATCGGATTCCATCGCGCTTGTGAATCCTACATGTATCGGGATTAAACTAAATTAATGTAGTAAAGCATACATGCGGGGACGGATTTTTATTTTCGTCCAAAATAACCACTTTTGGGGACGGATTTTTATTGCGTCCATTTCAACAAGTTGGCATGTATGATTTGAAGACATTAGTTTAGGGAAATCTCGGTACATGGAAACCGACTTGAGTCACGGAGTGTTAGACCCTAACTAGAATTTGTGTGGTTTGTGCTCGGCTTGAATATGAGGCTCAAAGGTCACCCCCGGCATGTAGTCTTGAACTACGCCACGGGCTGAGGTTTACCGCTTCGAAAGAGCCAAGGTCTGGTGGAGCTTGAAACTTTCTAGGACGGGCCTCGACGGGTTTGGGGTTGGACTTGTGCGACTCGATAGTGAGCAGTTCATAGGAATATGTGCATGTAGTGTGAGGTCTAACAAGTGACAAAAAATTTTTATTATTTTTTTTTTTTTTGAAAAGAAAGAAAAACACACAAAACACATAAGCACATAAAATTACAACTCCCGAATCACCCGTGTGACCGGTAAATAAAACACAAAATTAAAACAGTCCGAGGGTTCAATTCTGTTCTGATGCAGGCAACTGTGCCCACACCCCACTGTTCTGCTCAGTCACTGAAACCTGTTTCTGTTCTGGAAACCAACCCAGAAGCGTGCGCCTCTGAGTGCTGATGTGGGACGCGCGCGCATGGCGCAATGCTTATGGGAGGCGCGCGCTTCTGGGGCACACCTGTCAGAATGTCAGACTTTGGACTCAGGGGATTGCCCTGGTCCCATGTTCATATTGTAACCCCTGTAGAAGTGATTAGTGCAGAATAACAGAAGAAGAAGATGAAGAATATGAAGAAGTGGGCGATTCTGGTTCTTGATGCGGGATGCGCGCGCCTTAGGCTTAAAAGGCCAGACGCGCGCGCCTCCCCCATCAGGAAACAGAATGCCCAGAAAAGTGTAGATTTTGATCAGAATGCAAGTTTAACCCTCAATTAAGTCCCCAGCGGAGTCGCCACTGTAGATACCCCGGGGGTGACCACGGCCTTAGGCTAGAGCGCGCGGTGCTATCCTAGGATGTCTAACTTGTTTTTAGAGTCGCCACCTATGTTTTGAGGAACATAAGAAAAACCTATAGATTGTAGCCTAAGTTTGATACGAAAACAGAGATTCTTTGTTTTGAGGTTCGGGGGTTAGATTACGAGATGGGAAGTACCGAAACACCCATCTCGCCCAACTAAAGTTGGTCTTGCTTGATCAAAATCTACATGAATGAAAATGTTCTTCTTCTTCTTCTTTAAGTCATGAAAAGGGGGATTTAAAATAGGATTTGGAATGTAGGAGATAACTCCTTAACCAACCTCAATGAGATGAGGTAATCATTAGAGTCATGTCCCAAAATGATTTGGGTGATTGCACATTTGATTAAAGTAAAAAGAGAGAGGAGATGAAGTAGAAAGGAAGGGAAAAGATGGACTTTTACCTACAATTTGAAGAACTTCAAATGTTCTTGATGAAATCCTTGGAGAACCTTTTGAAAGTGATTTTTTTTGTCTAGTTTTCGATCTTAGTCTTCCATCCTTGAAAATGGAGGTAAAGAGAGGTTTTTATAGGTGAAAGAGGGGTGTTTTTGGTGCCAAAACTCAGTCACCAAGAAATCCTTCCCGGGCAAAATCCTGTAAATTGAGCAAGGGAGGGAATCCTGGCCAGAAATCTGTAACTGACGACCAGAGGCGCGCGCTTCCTGCTTTGGGGGCGGGAGGCGCGCGCGCCTGGATCCTCCTGTCGGAGGCGCGCGACTCAGAGAAGGCAATTTTGACAGAATGGACTAGAAAGTCAGCCCTGTCATTCAGTTTAGTCCCTGGACTTAACGAAGTCAGTCAGGAACTTAACGGAAGTGACAGAAACTAACGAGAAACACTTAGAATGGGGAGAAACACAAAATCAAATGTGCAATCGGGGTGAGCGGTCCAAGGCGGGGTGTCTACACATACCTATTTATGGCATTGCCGTCTTGGTCATATTAATGAGAAGCGTATCTCAAAACTCCATGGGGACGGACTTTTAGGTTCATGTGACCTCGAGTCATATGATACTTGTGAGTCGTGTCTTCTTGGAAAAATGACTAAGACACCTTTTACCAAGTTGTGTGAAAGGGCAAGCGACTTATTGGGGTTGATACATTCCGATGTATGCGGACCATTAAGTAGCAATGCTAGGGGAGGATTTCAATACTTCATAACCTTCACTGATGATTATAGTAGATTTGGGTATGTTTACCTAATGAAACATAAAAGTGAAGCATTTGAGATATTTAGAATATTTCAAAATGAAGTAGAAAAACAACTTGGCAAAAGTATAAAATCACTTCGATCAGATCGAGGTGGAGAATACTTAAGTCAAGAATTTGATGATCATCTAAAGAATTGTGGAATAGTTTCACAATTGACTCCACCTGGAACACCACAATGGAATGGTGTATCGAGAGGAGGAATCGGACTTTGTTAGACATGGTTCGATCAATGATGAGTCAAGTTGATCTTCCAATATCCTTTTGGGGTTACGCCCTAGAAACCGCTGCTTTCACACTAAATCGTGTTCCAACTAAATCGGTTCAAAAGACTCCATATGAGATGTGGAGCGGAAAGAAGCCTTGTCTATCTTTCATGAAGATTTGGGGTTGTGAAGCTTTTGTCAAAAGACTTGTCTCAGACAAACTTGCACACAAATCTGATAAATGTATTTTCGTGGGATATCCTAAGGAAACTAGAGGATATTACTTTTACAACCGTGAGGACAACAAAGTGTTTGTTGCCCGAACTGGTGTCTTTCTAGAGAAAGAGTTTCTCTCCAAAGAAATCAGTGGGAGTAAAATAAATCTTGAAGAAATTCGAGACCCAGAAAATAACATTGAACCAATAGTGGAACAAGAACAAGAACCACAAGGAGTTGTGGAACCTGTTCAAAATACACAAGCAACTCGCAGATCTAGTAGGTTACGATCCGAGCCCGAGAGATATGGATTTCTCGTAACGGATAGTAATGAGGTAGAAATCATTGAGAATGATGAACCGTCAACCTACCAAGAGGCAATGTCTTCTCCTGATTCGGACAAGTGGCTTGGAGCCATGGAATCCGAATTGCAATCCATGCAAGACAATCAAGTTTGGAATTTGATTGATGCACCCGAAGGTATAAAAACCATAGGATGCAAATGGGTCTTCAAGAAGAAGACTGGCATGGATGGGAAGGTGCATACTTACAAAGCTAGACTTGTAGCGAAAGGTTATAGGCAAGTTCATGGTATTGACTATGATGAGACCTTTTCACCCGTAGCAATGATCAAGTCTATAAGAATTTTGCTTGCCATTGCCGCATATCATGACTATGAAATATGGCAGATGGACGTCAAAACCGCTTTCCTGAATGGAAAACTACAAGAGGATGTGTATATGACACAACCAGAAGGTTTTGAACAAAATTCTAAGGTATGCAAATTGCAGAGATCCATCTATGGATTGAAGCAAGCTTCTAGGAGTTGGAATCTCCGTTTTGATGAATCGGTCAAAGAGTTTGGTTTCATCAAGAACGAAGATGAGCCTTGTGTATACAAGAAGATTAGTGGGAGCATAGTGCTATTCCTTGTTTTATACGTGGATGACATATTACTCATTGGAAACGACATTCCTACACTTCAGTCTGTGAAGACTTGGTTAGGAAAGTGTTTTGCAATGAAAGATATGGGTGAAGCCGCATATATTCTTGGCATTAAGATCTATAGAGATAGATCAAGGAGGCTACTTGGTTTAAGCCAAAGTACATACATTGACAAGGTCATTAGAAGATTCCGTATGGAAAATTCTAAGAGAGGAACCTTGCCCGTGTTACATGGAGTTTCTCTAAGCAAGACTCAATGTCCTAAGACAAAAGATGAGCGTGAGAAAATGAATGATGTTCCATATGCTTCGGCAATTGGGTCCATCATGTATGCCATGATTTGTACTAGGCCGGATGTGTCTTATGCTTTGAGCATGACAAGTAGATACCAATCCGACCCTGGCGAAAATCACTGGATAGCTGTAAAAGCGATTCTTAAGTACTTGAGAAGAACTAAAGACTCGTTTTTGGTCTATGGAGGAATGGAAGATGATCTCGTTGTAAATGCTTACACGGATGCAAGCCTCCAAACCGACAAAGATAATAGCCGATCGCAATCGGGATTTGTGTTTATGTTAAATGGTAGATCTGTAAGCTGGAAAAGTTCCAAGCAAAGTACAACCGCTGATTCTACAACAGAAGCTGAGTATATTGCTGCATCGGATGCTGCAAAGGAAGCTGTTTGGATTAAGAAGTTCATAACTGAACTTGAAGTGGTTCCTAGTATTGCTAGTCCAATAGACCTTTATTGCGACAATAATGGTGCTATTGCTCAAGCAAAGGAACCAAGAGCACATCAGAAATCCAAACACATACTTAGGCGTTTTCATATCATTCGAGAGATCGTTGATAGGGGAGACGTAAATATATGCAGAGTACCTACTGATGACAATGTTGCGGACCCGCTAACAAAGGGACTTCCACAAGCTAAACATGATGGTCATGTTAGGTCCATGGGTATTAGATACATGGGAGATTGGGCCTAGGGCGAGTGGGAGATTGTTGGTAGTGGTGCCCTAGGCACGTTTAATAAACGTTGTAATTGTTATCATTTATTTCATATCAATAAAGAGATGTTTTGATTATTATTGTTGTTCATGTTTACTTATAATAATCTCCGTCCCTAGTACTTGTTAAGCACTAGTATAAAGGCTAAATGATCATGAGATGATCATGTTAGATTTATGGGTACTTGTTTGGAACAAGGTACTGGACATGACCCGCTCTATGAGATTTATGTCATGGTCTATGTCATACATATATCTCATATTAGTTATGTCATTTGAATCCTTAGACATGAAGTTATTATAGTCTTCCACTTGATGAACATTATGTTTGACATATTTAAACGCTACTTTTAACCGAGTAGTTATAAAGGGTATGATTGGCATAATCGGATTCACGTAGGGAAGAATAATAAGCTAAATGGATTTGTCCCTCCTCGGAGAGATGTCAAGCTTGGGCCTCTCGTAGGAATGATGTTGATGAAATGTTCGGCCGGACTCAAATGAATTGATTGGATCAATGTCATTTGGATTATCAACATATTCGGAATCGAGAAAGTATTGAACAAAACAAGTTGACTCTTTGACCATGACTTGTGTTCAATGACATCGTAGACAAAAGGATTATGACATATTCTAAAGGAATGCGAACTTGTATCTAGTTATACTATTTGGGTAGGTATGACGGTTTGCTAGAACCTAATCATATCTTATGGTTTCATGTTTGAACCCATTGCCAACTTAGTATAATCCTAGAGGGTCATACACAATAGAACGAATCTTTAAAAGGACTACATTGGAATTTTGGAAATTCTGGACATTCTGGGGAAGTGGGCGACCGCATAGTATGGACTGGGCGGCCGCACACTTATCTCAGTTTTGTACCAGTTTTGCTTCAGATAGTTGTGCGACCGCACAGAGGTTTTTGGGCGGCCGCACAGTACTGTTGGGTGGCAGATTCCTAATTTGATTAGGAAACGAATTTTGGACGGATTTTGACACAAGTTTCCTATTTGGAATAGGTCATACTTGTGTATAAAAGACCAAATTCGGCCAGCACTCTACGCTAATGATTTTGTGAGTCTCAAAGAGTTTGAGAAAGGGTTTATTTTGTTCTAAGACATTCTTGGTTGAAGAACAAAATAATACACAAAATAAATTCCATATAGTTCTTTTGATTGTGAAAAAGTGTTTCACAATTTGGTCTAGCAACCAAGATCAAAGAAGCTCCTTTGATATTCGTTCGAAGTGTGGATACCGCTAGAGGGTGAAAATCATCATCTTCAAGGTTCGTGTTCAAGCTTTGTGATCGTGATCAAGTCTTCAAATATCCACCAAAGACCAAGAGAAAATTTGATAGCCATCAAGGGTTAGTTTATTCCTTTATTCTTGTTATTGTATTTGATTTAATCATATGAACGGATCCATGGCTTTGGGTTTCAAAATTTTAAATGCTAAATTCCGCTGCGCATGTTTGATCGAAACCCAACAAAACATCCATGTCGGTGATGGGGTTTTCTTCTTCTTCTTCTTCTTCTTCTTCTTCTTCTTCTTCTTCTTCTTCTTCTTCTTCTTCTTCTTCTTCTTCTCTTTCTAATTATTATTATTTCTTCTTAACGTTCACTTTCTTTCTTTGAAATTGCTATTTTTTTCTTAGTTCATTTTTTTCATTTTAATTCATTTTTACGTATATATTTATATTTATTTTATTATTTTTACTATTATTTTCTCTTTTCTTTACCTATTTTATTACCACATGTTTCTTCTTTTAACCTTTTTTTTTTTTTACCATTTTTGCCACATCTTTTCTTTAAAGAATAAGAGGTTTCATGTTAGTCGACCCCAAATCATTTTGGGACTAATGCTATGCAGAGCCGGTGATTAGCATGTACATTAGGGTCTATTGCACAGAGCCCCAAAATTTTAAGGAGCCCCTTATTCATATTCAGTTAGGCTTTGTAAGTCATGTGTATTGAAAATAAAGGAGAGGATTGTCTTAGAAGAAGCTATGGGGGGTTAATTTGGCATTTACTACTTGATTATGCAGTTGATAAATGCATAGGGAGTACTAATGCATTTAGACTTTTTAATATTTAAATGAGTTCGTAAGATTTTTATTTTTCCTTTTATGGTGATCAGTGTACAAAAATTATTTTTGAATTTTAGTGCTCAATTTTGCAAAAAATTAACCATTACATAAAAGTTATTAAATATTAGTATGTTTTTTTGTATACTCACTCCGTCCTAAAATGATCTTTACGTTTTTCACCGTTACCGTGAAAGAACTTTGAGCGATAATTTTAAGTTGACTTAATTATATTAACGAAAATCTAAAATTTGTAATTGATAGACCATCAAAAATACTATCAATAACAAGTTTTAGAATTTCATTAGGATAATTAAATTAACCTAAAATTATTGCTCAAAATTTATTCGTAATAATGACAAAAAAGTATGAAGATCACTTTGGGACAGAAGTAGTATCACTACAACAAAAGTGACTTTTCCCGGCACTTTAAAAAGTGTCGGAAATTGAAAAAAAGTGCCGGAAAAGTTTTTTCCGGCACTTTTTCCGGCACTTTTGAAAGTGCCGGAAAAAGTGGTGTCGGCAATACTTACCGGCACTTTAAAAGTGCCGGAATTTACGGGCACTTTTCAAAAGTGCCGGAATTTCCCGGCACTTTTCAAAAAGTGCCGCTAATTTCCGGCACTTTTCAAAAGTGCCGGCATTTTCCGACACTTTTTAAAGTGCCGCTAATTTAAAAAATTATTTTTGAATTTACCCGGATTCGAGCCCACGACCTCTTACATACGAAGCACACCTTTTACCGCTAGGCTAAATCATTTTTTGTTATAAATTTTCATATACAATTATTTGTTACAAAACAAAAACTTATATTAGGGCATTTCTATTATTGTAGTCCATAAAAAACTAATATAAGTAACAAATTAAAGCAATGTTACATGAAAAATATGATTAAATTTAAAAATTAAATAAAAATTTCAAAACAAACACCTTTTTTTTAGCGGCACATTATAAAAAAGTGCCGGAAATTCCCGACACTTATAAAAAGTGCCGCTAATTCCCCGGCACTTTTGAAAAAAGTGCCGCTAAATTCCCGGCACTTTTTCAAAAGTGCCGCTAATTACCGGCACTTTTTCAAAAGTGCCGCTAATTCTCGGCACTTTTGAAAAAGTGCCGGGAATTTAGCGGCACTTTTTCAAAATTGCCGGTAATTAGCGGCACTTTTTCAAAAGTGCCGGGAATTAGCGGCACTTTTTCCAAAAGTGCCGGAAATTAGCGGCACATATGAAAGTGCCGGGAAAAGCCATTTTTTTTGTTGTGTATTTTTAAAAATAAAATATTAATGTCCCAATATCCACATTTTAGCACAGGGCCTCATAATAGTTGAGACGGGCCTGATGCTTTGTAGTTGTTATTGTTGTTGCGTTTTTGTATTTGTATTATCGGATTGGTGAAGTTTGTGTGTGTTTGAGGATGTGAATGAAGAGAACAAACACAATATGTGTGTGTGTATGTGTGTGTGTTTTATTTTTGAATGTTTGTTATGAAAGATGAATTTGTGCAGATCTTGTTTCAATTAAGTTTTCTAGATCCACGTAAAATTTGACTAAAACTGTTTTGATGTAGAGAAGTATATTGTGTTAGTTGATGATAATTAAAATTTGACTAAAAATGTTTTGACAATATGGGTGTTATGAAAGATGGATTTGTACAGATCTTCCAATTAATTAATGGCTTTGCACAATATATTAGTGTTGTTAATTTAGTTTTGGTGGTGGGAAGGAAGTGGTGATGGTGTTGGTTGATGATAATTATAATTGTGGTGGTGATGATGGTTGTAGTTGAGACACGGTGTGGGTGCAATTAGGAATGGTAACGGGTCTGGTAAACCCGTGGTTTGGCCAAACCCGAACCCGACCCGAGATATACATTGTTAACACCGAACCCGATCCGATGATGACAAACTCGGCACCGACCTGAACCCGACCCGCATGTACACATTTTGTATTTTTTTTTGGCTTGGCCCACCCCTGTCACTACTTTAAGCTTATTTGGGCTTAGCCCAACTTGAAACTTCTAGGAAAATGAAAAAAATACATTACAGAGAGAGAAATAGGGGTATAAAAAGGGTGAAACAGGGGTATAAAAGGAAATTCATAACATAAGTCTCTAAGCGGGTCGGGCCGGGTTGGACTGCGTTACCAAACCCGGACCCGAACCCGTAGGGTTTTGAAAAACAACTACCAAACCCATCCCGCTCGGGCCGAAAAAGTCGCGGAAACGGGTCGGGTTCGGCGAGATTCCATCCCTAGGTGCAATGGTGGTGAAGGTGAGAGCAGATCTCCTGTGCCCCTCCCTGTGCCCCTCTAATCTGGACCGTTTACAATATCAACATAAACGGTCTAGATTAGAGGGGCACATGGAGGGGCACAGGAGATCTGGCCTCGGTGAAGGTGATGTAGTTAACCAAAGTTAATGAATAATAATGAAAATTAGTTACACGAGGTCACAAAGCTAATACTTCCTTTGTTTTAAAACTAGTTAGTAGTCCGTCGATACACGACGGGGCATATTAAAATAAATAAAGCTAAAAAAAGGTGTATTTAAAATTCGAAATATTATAAATATGGTCATGTATTTAAGGATTATATTCATGTAGGCTTTAAAATCAATGTTTCGCAACTATGTTCTTAAACTCTTGTGTTTCGATGAAAACTTTCACCATTGTGAATTTTTCATCGAAAATATTAACGTTGTGTCATATATTGTAGATTATTTACGCTTAGCTAACAATCATTTAACACTGGCGTTGATAATTTTATTAAAAATGGAGGGTAAAAGTATATAAATTTGGAATTAGCACAGTTAGATTGCTAAAGATGACGACTATAATTATAAACTATTACTACTAAACGTTGAACAATACCCACTTCTCTCCTCTTCATTGAACCATCTGTAATCAACATCTAACCTTCCCGACCTTGCATTGTGACTCATTTTAAATTTGGGTTCGATTTTACTTCAAAAACTTGAATTCCTTATTTTCCATTTGAATATGGGATATGAACTTATTTTCTAGGCATTAGGCTTTATGTGTAACAAAATACCATTGTGTCTCAGAAATACATCATTTGACCAATGCTCCATTCAATATAAAACAGTGGCATAAAGTATAAAGTCATAAAACTCCTCGGACTACAACGATGATCTATTACAATGATTATAGTTACTTAACAAAATTTAGAAATTTACTGTTAGATAGTTGGATGTCTTATCAAAATTTTAAATCTTATTCGAATTTAACATATATGAATTGACAAACCAATTTGGATTAATCTGATTGATCTTCACATGTGAATTTCTACGTGACGCACTTTGAGAATAAATTGGACTATGCTTTTTTATAGATATAAAAATTAGTTTGCAACCCAACAATAATAAATGGGTATAGTAAAACAGATTATTCAAAAATAAATTTATAAGTAGAGATTATCATTACATTGTTGCGATAAAATAATTGGATATGATTTTCAACAACAATTTATGCTGCGAAGCTTGTCCCGTGAATAACAAAGACAATGATAAAATGATTTGAATAAAGTTTTCTCATAATCAGTAGTCAGTCGAAACTCGATAGGATCTTATAATCAATATTAAGTGGCCTTAAAATAAGATTTATTATTTATTATTCATTTTTTTTCAAAATATTGACCTTTTAGATGTGTTTATACATATCAAGAAAGGTAATTAATAACATGTCTATAAAAAATTAAGCAAAGTTTAAATTTATGCTTTATTTTAGATTTGTTTTTAAAATATAATGCTATTTTTTATTTTATTAAGTTTGATGATATATTTTAAAACATTTTAGATAAATACTCTGCTTTATTATATATATTAGGTGAGTGACAGAGGGAATGTATAAATAAAATTAAATGTCTTCGAATGTAAAATGAACATTCTAAAATTTACTAATTTCGTCAAACCTGTATTGCGCCTTAAATTTTTGCATAATTTCTATATGTTTATTCAAATTGAGTGGCCTTAGTATTATATTTCTTAATTTATTAGTCCATTTTTTCTCAGAATATTAAACTTTTGGACATTTTCAGAAAATAATTTTTAATTTTGGTGCTATATTTTAGAGAATTTAAAATTTGATGTTGTATTTTAAGAAATTTTAAATTTAATGATATATATTAGGAACTTTCAAATTTCAAATTTTGAATTATTATAAATAAATCAAGATGTCTAGAATAAACTCATCAGATGATGTCACATGGAATTCCACGTCATAATTCTATGAGGCGCGCTGTGGAATGAGATAAAGACTCTCCTTTATTATATATAGATGATTTTTATACTTTTTTTTTGTTATTACAATGAAGGTATTTTCAGCAATAATTTCAAGTTAATTTGATTATTTTAATGAACATACAAAATTGTATTTATAATGATTTATCAATTAACAAGTTTATAACTTTCATTAGGATAATTATCTTAATATAATTTATTGCTCAAAATACTTTCGTAACAACAGCCAAAAAAGTGAAAATATTATTTCAAGACAAATGGAGTAGTTGTTAGGTTTTTAACAAATATATTAAGGGAGTGAGTAAAAGTTCAATGATGTCATTTAAAAAAAAATAATAAAAAAAAACGTTCTTCTAACATGTACCCTTAGACATAAGAAAAGACATAGGATAAGAATTGATTATTATGTTATTATAATAATTCAATTTTTCTAACACGTGCCCTTAAGGCACACGATTAGAATTAAATATGAAAGTGAATCTATTTAATTATAGCAATTTTACTTAAAAAATCTAAACATGTTATAAAAAATACTAAAATTAAATAGATTTACTTCTATATTTAATTCTTATCATGTGACCTTAGGGTACATGCTAGAAAAACCGATAATAATTTTAGTTTAAAAATTCTGAACACATAACTAAAATATCTATAATTACATAGATTTACGACTAGAGCTAATTCTTATCTTATGCACTTAGGGGTACACGTTAAAAAAAACGTTAAAAAAATACGTGAAGTTTAGTGTTTAAATTAGAAAACTGCCCAAAGTTGAGTGACCAACTAGCAATGCTAGGGGCACAAAATAAAGTCACAAAATCTTGCTCACAACATGAGGTGGCGATATTTTATTGGTTACATCGATAATGAACCCGCCACACTCTAATTAAAAACACCAATAAAATATTTACACCTAAAATTTTGTGAGCAAGTTTTTGTGACTTTTTTGTGCCCTAGTATTATTCGTGACCAAAATATCAAATTACAGAGTACTGTATGGGTTTTGCCTGACGTCGTCGTCTAGATTCACTGGACAGCATTATTCCACCTCACACTCATCATCCAGCTTCAGCTCAACCACCAACTTTCAATAGCCTCTCTTCACTACTACTACTACTCGCACCACCACCACAACAATGGCCGCCGCTGCCGTAATCGGTTCCCATTTCTCCACCTCTATTCACTCCCTCAATTCCACCCGCTCCAAAACCCTCCTCCCTTCCTCCGATCACTCCCTCAAACTCACACACACACGAATTTCACATCTCACATGCCAATCTAACTCCATCGGAACCGAATTAATTTCAATTTACAGTCCTGCCGGGAATAAATGGCCGCGAATTTCGAGAATTTCGGCCTCTGTGACGGAGGAAGAGACTGCTCCGACGGTGGAGGAGGTGGCGGTGAAGGAAGAAGATCAGGAAGTGACAAGCGGGGGAGAGGGAGAGGAAATTGGTAATGTTGTGAATACGAAGCTGTATTTTGGGAATGTGCCTTATCATGTTGATAGTGCTAAGCTTGCTGCCATTGTTCAACAGTACGGTAATCCTGAGCTTGTTGAGGTCTCTTCTACTCTCTCTCTCTCTCTCTCACACACACACACACTCACACACTTGCACTAATACAGGCTTAATGAATTCTTAAGTTTTTGGTCAATTTTCTTTGATTTGTTAATCTAATGTATCTCTTTTAGCTAGGCTCCATTTTTTATATTTTCCTCCATAGATATGTGTCCAGTTTTTGCTACTATTTAAGAATGTTGACTTAATATACTTGTGTTCACTTTTTGCTAATTAAGAAAGCTGACCTTTAAATGCCTGTAGTGTCATGTATACATATATACACGCCCTCCGTCCCGGTAGAAGCTTCATCCTTTTCCTTTTGACTTAATATACTTGCGGCTAGGACTGTTTTCTGGGAACCGACCAACTGTGAGTACAACTGTGCTCACAGTTGTCAAGACAGTTGTCCTGTCAGTTGACACGACGAACAGAGAATAATGCAGCGGAATTAAAACGAAATAAATTAAACACTTCAGCAAGAAATACCTTGCTGGAAAACTTTCATATATGAAAACGATCTTGCAGAATACAAGATGAATGAAAGAAACAAAACAATAAAAAGATCAAACTATTCTAGATCACTAGAACTCACTAAACACTCAAACACTTAGAAGTCTTTTTGGAAGAACTTCTAAGAAACAAATGACTCTTCTAAGCTTCTGACTTTAGAGAATAAAAACACAGAATCCGTAATCAGCAAAGGAATACGACGGCTTCTTTATATAGGGTTTCTTGGCCGCTACTTCAAATATCACAAGATCTTCAAGCAACCAATCAACCTTTCCTTTTGAGAGTCCTTCCTTACCTATAACACAAAACCCTAACTTACCGAAGATAAACATTAGTAGGTTAGTGAAATAAATCTTAACTTAGTGAAATAAATCTTAACTAAAATAAATAATCCTAATATAAACTATTCCTAAATAATTACAACTAATTCCTAAATTAAATAAACTCTAAACTAATTATATACAATAATTATTATCAGAATCACAAAGATACATAAAATAAATATAAGAGTATTTCATACTCTTTCAATCTCCCCCTATCTTTGTGGTTCTGATCAAAACATCAAAAACACTAATCTCTCCCCCTGAATTTGTACAATGGATTCTACTCCCCCTAGAACATATCTTTCTCCCCCTTTTTGTGAAGAACCATCAAACTCAAAGAAAGAAAATTGTGAGTATCTTCCACTCCCCCTAAATTTGAATCTCCCCTTCTGCAAAAATATTAGAGAAAAAGAGCATTTGCAGAATAGGAACAAGATGAGATGAGAGAAAAGTAGCTAGAAAATATGAGGAAGAAGATACACTAAACCACAATTCACAACCCTAAGAACTCGGGTAGGCCAAGGAGAAGAGAGAACCGAGAAACATTGAAGTACCCATTTGAATACCAAAACAAACAAGGATTTTGATTTTAAAATTCAAACTTTTTCCATGTTTTGTGATAAATTGTCCGTCCCAGAATTAGAACTTACCAAATTCAACTGAATCCATTTATCCACAATGTACCATAATTTCTACCGACATCACACTGAAACTTGAACATCACGCCATCAGATTCTCGATAATCACATGAAAGCATTAATCTTTAACAAGAAGAACCACAATTCAATTTGCTGATGTAAATACCAAGGGAGAAAAAAAACTTAGAAAAATTATGCCTAAACACACAAGTGAAGATTGTCTCAATTTTGGTGTGACATAGTATGATCAACTCAGTCCATGACTCGGTTTCAACACACAGGAATTCAATGAGATTTTCCTTCAATCATGAAGCCTCTAGAACACTCCCATTGAAGGCTTATGACTTATGAATCAGTTACGGGGAGGAGCTTTTCACTCTCACAATACAGTGTTACACTGATTCTCAAGTTATGTATGAATACATGTCAGCACATTGCCTAAATGAGTAGTAACTTCAAAGACTGGAGGCAGCTTGTTTTCCCCGTAACCTTAGATTAAGTGCCCACTTCATGATAAACAGCACGGAGGAATTAACAGGATAATTTTATTATCAAGTTAAGAAGGATCTCACATTCAAGGGTCAAAACTCGGAGTCAAGGAACTAAAGAAGACCAAGTGATCACAAAAGACAATCGTGCAAATAGAATGAATGCAGACTATTTTTTATTTTTATTTTTTGATTAGTGGTTACTGTAATATACAATTATACAGATGCAGTCAGTTGTCTGCACACTTGTGCAGTCAACTGGTATCACACAGTCCGAGAGAAAATCTCTCGAAATCCAAAGCCTTGATAAAGATATCAGCAAGTTGATCCGTTGTGCTTACATGTTCAAGAGTAATGATTTTTTGTTCAACGAGATCTCTAATAAAATGATGCCCAATATCTATGTGCTTTGTTCGGGAATGTTGTACCGGATTCTTAGCTAAATTCTGATCAATTAAACTATCACAAAACACATTTAATGTTTCACTTCTAAGACCATAATCCTTGATTATTTGGTTCATCCTCAACAAATGAGTATAACAAGTAGCATCTCCCATAAATTCAGCATTAGATGGCCTACGAACCAAGAACCTAACATCTTTCCTTTCAAATTTTACCACTTCCTCTTGCATGACATTTATTAAATCATTAACTTTTAAGGTTTCTGACTCATTTTCATGCTTAAAACTAGCAACAAAACAACAAGAGCTTACCTGAAGGTACGCGGATTTCATGCATACCAAACCGACTAATTCCCGGTAATTTATTTGTTTCCCTCTTGTTTTTATTCCTTCATCCACTCCCCCAATGACCTGGGAAGTTGGATGGTCTCCATGTATGCTTGCAGCAGCATCGTTGTCTCTTCTTACCTGATCTTCAGCGATTTCAGAATCCGAACCAGAACCAGCTGCCGTCTGACCATCTGACATGGCAGTTGACTGTTCATCTTGACTGTCAGTTGTCCTCACAGTTGGTGCATCTGCAGATTCTGTCGTGGATTTAGGTTCAGATTCATCATTAATCCTTTCATGCTCCCAAGTGCAACCTGAAACATCATCCTCAACACAATTGACAATAAGATCAGGAGCATTATCAAAAATTGAGTTAAAACGTGAATGATTTTCAACCAACTTGTAACAATGATCAGAGGATCTTACACCTTTCAAAACACATCTGTTTGAATCATCGAAGACCTCACAGATCTTCTTATCAAACTTGACATGTAGATCATCATCACACAATTGGCTTATGCTAATTAGGTTTGCCTTTAACCCATTAACATGCAAGACATTATGCAAGTTAGGCAAACCATTAACATTCAGCGTACCTTTGCCAATTACCTCACCTTGAGCACCTCCACCAAAATCGACTTTTCCACCTTTAAAGGCTTCACAGTCTTTGAAATGCTCAAGAGATCCAGTCATGTGGCGGGAGCAGCCACTGTCAAAGTACCAGGCTCCTTCCACACTGCTCTTCAAGGAGGTAAACACCACTTGACACTTTAGAGTGTCCTTTCTTACCCATGTGGCTTTTGGAGCAGACTGCTGTTGACTGGGCAGTTGTGACTCCAATTGTGCCCACAGTTGTCTTGTTAGATGGCTGCTATTCTTCTCCAAGCCAAGTTCCTGCTTCAACTTGTAACAAAATGGACGTATATGTCCAGGGGCAAAACAATGGTGACACACGTATCTCCTTTTTCTATTTCTTCTGTTTTTGTGAGGAGATACGTGATTAGCATTAAATCTCTCATTGTTTTTCGAAGTGCCCTCACCTTCCTTAACAAATACTGGATCTTCATAGCCTAAACCTGATTTTCCTTGGTTCCCCATGTTCAGAACCTCTTCTAGTTTAGCCTTGCCATTGTTAAGTTTAGTGAGTGTGATAGTTTCTTTTTCAAGATCGCTTTTATACTTTTCACACTCATTGTCCTTTTTGGTAAGCATGACTTCTAACCTAGCTATGGAGTCCTTTTGAGTATCACTTTCACTCGACAACCTCTCATTCTCAGCCTTTAATTTCAGATTGTCAGATGTGAGTTTTTCATTTACCTTCTTGAATGCCTTGAGTTGTTCCATTCGCTTGGACCAATTTGTATGAAGCTCAACATATGTATTGTACAGATCTTCATAGGTTGCACTATCTTCATCCTCCTGATTGGATTCTTCAGATTCACCTGCAGAAGTAGAGTTAAAACAGGTATACACATTAGTACCATTTGAGCTGACAGTTGTGCTGACAGTTGACTGTTCATCTTTACTTTCAGATTCACTGTCAGAAAGGGAGGATTGTGATGATCGTAAAAATGACAAGTTTGCTGTCTGATCGTCATCATCTGAATCACTTAAGGTTGCAGAAAAACTCATCCCTCTCTTTTTGAGTGTGTTAGCACACTCATTGGCATAGTGACCGAATCCTAAACACGCTCTACATTGAACGGACTCAATAGATCTTTTGTTTTCAGAAAAATGATTTTTCACACCAGGGGTTAATTCATAAATGGTTAAGACTCCAATAAGTTGGTCAAAACTTAGAATCTCGATATCATAAAATTCCTCTACCAAAGAGATTATCATTTTGAATCTTTCTGGCAGGGATCTTAATATTTTTCGTACGAGTCTAGCATTAGAGATTGATTCCCCTAACACATATAACTCATTTGCAATATTTACCAATTTAGAAGAAAAATCTTTGATGGTTTCATTTTCTTTCATTTTAAGATTTTCAAACACAATCATTAAAACCAAAAACTTGTTTTGTTCACAGTCCATAATGGCCACTTTCAAAGATCGATCTCAGTATGTCGAGACCAGGCTCTGGTGCCAATTGAAAGAAATTATGCGGCTAGGACTGTTTTCTGGGAACCGACCAACTGTGAGTACAACTGTGCTCACAGTTGTCAAGACAGTTGTCCTGTCAGTTGACACGACGAACAGAGAATAATGCAGCGGAATTAAAACGAAATAAATTAAACACTTCAGCAAGAAATACCTTGCTGGAAAACTTTCATATATGAAAACGATCTTGCAGAATACAAGATGAATGAAAGAAACAAAACAATAAAAAGATCAAACTATTCTAGATCACTAGAACTCACTAAACACTCAAACACTTAGAAGTCTTTTTGGAAGAACTTCTAAGAAACAAAGGACTCTTCTAAGCTTCTGACTTTGGAGAATAAAAACACAGAATCCGTAATCAGCAAAGGAATACGACGGCTTCTTTATATAGGGTTTCTTGGCCGCTACTTCAAATATCACAAGATCTTCAAGCAACCAATCAACCTTTCCTTTTGAGAGTCATTCCTTACCTATAACACAAAACCCTAACTTACCAAAGATAAACATTAGTAGGTTAGTGAAATAAATCTTAACTTAGTGAAATAAATCTTAACTAAAATAAATAATCCTAATATAAACTATTCCTAAATAATTACAACTAATTCCTAAATTAAATAAACTCTAAACTAATTATATACAATAATTATTATCAGAATCACAAAGATACATAAAATAAATATAAGAGTATTTCATACACTTTCACATATATACACGCCCTCCGTCCCGGTAGAAGCTTCATCCTTTTCCTTTTGAGAGTAGCATAAGAATTAAGAAAAATGATGAGTGGGAAATGGGTTGTGAGAGGGAAGAAGTGTGTGGTGACAATTGGGACACATAATTTAAACGTGTGAGGGGAAATAATTGGTGGGTATGACAAGTGGGGACTACAATTTAAGTATGTGAGGAAAACAAAGTGTGGGGTTGACAATTGGGGCCTACGTTTATAACCATTTTAGGAAATGTGAAGCTTCCAATAAGACATCCTTTTGGGTAAAAGTTGAAGCTTCTATCTGGACGGAATGAGTATAATTATTTCAATGCATATACAAAGTATATAGTGTATGATATAGTAGAACATGGCTGTTGATAAGGGATTATTTAGTAACTTTATACTCCCTCTGTCCCAATATGATCTTCCTATTTGCTATTTCATATTGTCTCAAAAAGTTCTTCCCATTCCTACATTTTAGTCTTAAAAATGTATAAACAAAACATGACTAGTGAAGCAAGTGTTCATATCCTTAAAAAGTTTGAATAGTCAAATAGGAAGATTATTTTGGGACGGAGGGAGTAGAAAGTAATATCCATTTGTCTAATCTTGTAGATTTATGAAGTAAATGTGGGAGGCTATATACCAACACCAATTATTTAGATAAGTTTGAAAATATGATGTAAGTGTAACTTTAGGAGTCTTAATTAGTTTTTGTTTTTTGACTCGATTGTTGAAGTCCCAATTTATCCCACATCATATTGGAGATTAAAATTGATCAACTATATAGATTGGATAACCTCACCTCTTAACAAGGCTTTTTAAGGAATGATGGTCCAATTCTAATATGGTATCAGAGCCGGCCCAAGTTGATGTTGGGTTTGAGTTACCCGTGTTGGGTGCCCCTGAAAAGAACTTTAAAGTTTAAATGGTAAAAAGATTTTATCGAACTATGATTTCTT
The DNA here is from genome assembly GCA_026119855.1 of Campanula takesimana. NCBI lineage: Eukaryota > Viridiplantae > Streptophyta > Magnoliopsida > Asterales > Campanulaceae > Campanula > Campanula takesimana. Next base: position 872,070 of record JAOWBW010000365.1, on the reverse strand, counting down.
GTTTATTTATTAAGTGTGAGGGAGAGATTCACCCCTACTAGTTATTGCTTGGGTACAAGTATTAGAGAAAGCCTTACCCTTTGATCAGTCTTGAACTGCTGCATATGCCAAACATCCACATTTTACCACTGTAAATATTCGTGTATCATAATGTTATGGGTGAATTTAACACATTTTTGAATGATCAGAAAATGGGTGAAACAGAGTAAGAAGGCGTGGAGATGGTTGATTGAAAGTTGCATGCACCAATCCTCTAAAGTAGTATAAGGATCAAAACCTAGCAGTGAAGAATTGGAATTTGATGTTAATAGTTTATCAGACTTTTAGTTACCTTTTGCCCTTAAAAATTACTTGCGAGAAGTATCATGAATACAAAGTACAAGCTACAGTAACTCAAAATTTTGATTCATTTATGTATGTTAGGTAAAAATCACATTGTTAATAAGCGTCTTAAAATAACTAAGATGTGGATTTTGGTTTAGAAGTTTTCGTGTCATAATCCATTTTAAGACACACACACACACACACATACTCCGCATATCAAATTCAATGGTTAAGTAGTACAGCCTGCATATTTTCTGCTTATGTTAGCATTCTATTTTTTATTTTCACATTCGTTAATATATACATTGGTTTTAGGTTCTCTATGATAAGGAAACCGGGAGAAGTAGAGGGTATGGCTTTGTGACCATGAGTAGCATTGAAGATTGCGAAAAAGTTATCGAGAACCTTGATGGGAGTGTATGTCTCTCTCTCTCTCTCTCTCTCTCTCTCTCATGGTAGTATTCCAATTTGAACTAGAAATGATGATATTGTTTTCATGATCATTTTAGGAATTTGGTGGCCGAATTTTGAGGGTGAATTTTTCAGATAAACCAAAACCGAAATTACCCCTGTACAGAGAAACTGCCTACAAACTTTTTGTTGGAAATTTGTCATGGTCGACTACCTCGGAAACATTGACTGAAGTGTTTCAACAATATGGGAATGTGGTTAGTGCAAGGGTTATATACGATGGAGAAACAGGTAATTCTCGTTGTTATGGTTTCGTATGCTATAGCTCGCAATCTGAGTTGGACGAGGCGCTTGATGCTGATCCGCCGGTAATACTCTCTCTCTCTCTCTCTCTCTCTCTCTCTCTCTTTCTATATATATACTCCTATATATGGCCCATTTAATATGGGGTTAAATCAGTGGCTGCGCTAGGATTATTTTGAAAAGGGGGCATATTTATAATATTGTCTTGTGATTTGTTTTTCCTTTCAGGAAATAGATGGAAGGACACTTCGTGTTAGCATAGCAGGGACAGGGAAATAAGACTCAAGGAAATCACAAACTTGAAAATAGTTAAAGTGATTATTTTGTAAAGATAATGAAGAAGTGACAAGGATGGTCATGACATATGAAAATTGCAATTTTTTTTAATATCTAATGCATCAATTTACTACTACCTCCATCCTGAATGTTCAAATTTGAACATTCATTTTTGGGACGGAGGAAGTAAGAATATATCCATAAGTTAAACTCCCTCCGTCCCGATAGAAGCTTCACCGTTTTAGGAGTGATACAAAAATTAAAACTCCATCCGTCCCGGTGGTAGCCAAGGTGGTTTCATAGTGCTGAAGAGTAGAGAGCTTTCATGGTGAAATGACATCTAAGCCCTTAAATTTTAGAGTGAAATGACACGCACTGAACAAAATTCGTTAAATTTCCAACGTCCGTTAAGATTCAGGGTGCAAAGTGGGATAATTTTAACATGAGATATCAAAGTGGGACAAAATTTGCGCGGGTGCAAAGTGGGATTTGATGTATACTTTGGAGGCTTAAATGTATTTTGTCCTTTTGCATATTAATTTCAATGATCCATCCAACAGTTTTTTCTTGAAAAATTATGATAATAGTTAGACTTCCAGTTTTTTTTATCTAAATTCAAAATAATTGAACAATAAAAGGAAATGACTCTATATTACCCAATGGAAAAATACCAGAGAGTGGTGGGACTGAATAGTCTTTTTCTTTAGAACCTTTGCACTCTGATCGTCTCAAGTAAGAGTTTTACTTTTGTTTACATGTTTATTAAGAAACAATAAGAATTGGTTTCTTTTTGTGAAGTATTAGAATAACAAAATTATCGAAAATACTATTCATCTTTTATCATTTTCAAACGAAACTCCTACTATAAAATGTACTATATATGAAAATACTACCTTTATTCTAGACTGTTCATGAGAGTGAGAGTGAGAGTGAGAGTGAGAGTGAGTTTATACTGTCAAGGATTAGAGAAAGAGATAGTCGGAGCCAATCATACATGGAGAGAGATAATTGATATGAGAGACTCAAATAATATTGCATGAATGACTCAAGTATTATTGATCATATGAGTAGGGTATTTATACAAGAGGGTGGAGTACTCTCCAAGCTATTCTAGACTATTCTAAATTACATAAGGAAAAGGAAATAGTAATCCTAATAGGAAAGTAAATAATACAATGTCTAGGAAATATACAATTCTAACTATAGAAGGATTCTAATATCCTTAATATGCCCCCGCAAGATGGACGACCGATAGGAGAGTCCAATCTTGAAAGTAATGAAATGAACCGGGTTGATGAAGCGAGTTGGTTGATGTGATCCCGGTTGTGGATGATGTTGCCATGATCTTTACATTTGTACAAGTAGGGTTTGTAATCATCATAGGAAGTTGACGTCGCAATGAGTGACTTGGGCTTTTACGTCGCAAGACGGGTAGCCTTTTACCGTGGTTGCAAACAGGGTGAGGCTTTTACGTTGCGAGACGGGAGACGGGGTAAGGCTTTTGAGACGGGGTAGGGCTGTTGGCTTTTACGTTGCAAGACGGGTTCGGGCTTTTACGTCGTGGGACGGGGGTACGGCTGTTGGCTTTTACGTCGCAAGACGGGTTCGGGCTTTTACGTCGCGAGACGGGGATAGGGTTGTTACGTCGCAAGAGGGGGTAAGGGCTTTTACGTCGCGAGACGGGGTAAGGGCTTTTACGTCGCGAGACGAGGTAAGGGCTGTTACGTCGCGAGACGAGTTCGGGCTTTTACGTTGCTAGACGAGTGGAGGCATTAACGTCGCGAGACGGGTGGAGGCATTAACGTCGCGAGACGGGTGGAGGGGTTAGGTGAGCAGGGGTTTGGTTCAGCCGGGGCAGGTTGGTGGTTAATTGCTACAAGGGGTGGGGCGGCACCGAGTTGAGGACGGTGGGCAGGCTTGGAGTTTAGAATGATCGGGTATGCAAGACGGGGTAAGGGTGGTTTAGTTTTGGTGTTTGAAGTATAAAAATTTAGGCAGTGGGTTTGGTCGGGTGTGAGGGGGGTTTTTGGTCGGGTATGAGGAGGGGTTCGGCTGGGTAAAAGAGAAAAAGCAAGTTTGGGTTTTGGTGTAGCTTGGGTTATTTCAAAAAACTGGAAAAAGTTAAGGGTTTTGTGAAGGTGTGGCCTGGGTTTTAAAAAAAAAATTGGTCGTGGTGTTTGTGTTTGAAGCTTGGGTTTAGTATGGGCTTTGCCGCAGCTGGTATAAAAGGAAGCAATGGAGAAGAGAAGCTTCAAGCATATCAATTAACAAATGTGTTATGAAATTTGACCAAGTATTATTGAAGTTTTTTTTTTTTAGTAACATGTAGTTTAATTATATAAGAAAATTTGCTCGGGACCAATGAAGTTGTGATACAATTTCTTAGCGTAGTTTGCATTATCATGCGCAAATTTAACTATAGATCTACTTACCTTACATATATTGAAAGCACTACAATTAGATATTAAGGATTTGATGTCAAGTAGAATTGCGTCTTGTTCAAAGCTTAGTGTTTGTTCCTCTTTGATGTACGATCAGGCTGTGAGGATTGTCAAGTTTGTGAAATTGTGACCAATTGCCCATTTTAGCCCTTCATAGATGGCCAGACATTCGGCTTGCGTACTTGAGGATGTGTTGCAAGATTTGCTGCTACTTGCTATTCTGCCATTTCTTCTGTCCCAAAGTTCCCAACCTAGTCCAGCCTATCTTGCATTCTTTTTCCAAGAACCGCCTGTGATTATCACACAATTATTTTTTGTACCTTGATCCCCATTATCTGTTCCATTGCTCCGAGGCCCGTTGTTTTTTATGTATTCTTCAAGAGTCGTTCCATTACTAGAATCAGGACTCCTCTGTTGTTGGTTTGCTACGTTTGCAGCTCGAGTCTGGGATGATCCAATGTTTCGGCCGTAGCTAGTTCTGCCATTGATGTTCCTTGTTGCTTCTTGGTCTTTGATTTTTTGTAGGTTATCTAGAGCTTTGGGGAGGATTGTGTCAATATCTAGGTGTGCTGAATTGAAGATGATATTGTTCCTATTCAACCATATTTCCCAAGCTATTAGCACCACCAAACAGAAGTCTAGGGTGTTGACAGGTTGGCTATCCAAGTCGTAAGCCATGAGATCAATAGTTGATTTGGTTCTAGCCAGACTGAAGAGATTTGAATGGGGGCGGAGCTCCATACTTGTTTGGAGATCCAACAGTTAAAGAAAAGATGGTTTTCATCTCCTTCGTGGCTTCCACATCTTGTGCAAAGGTTGGATGTTGTGCATTTACGAGTGTACAAGGCTTTTTGCGTAGGGAGGGCTCTAGATAGAAGTCTCCAAAAGAAAACATTATATTTATGTTCTAGGGGTCCGTTCCAAAGCTTTTTCCAAGGACAAAGTCTCAAATGCAACGGGTGTACAACCATGCGACGGGATGCTCCATGGGCCAACACGCCCGCCCCGCCAGCCAGCCCAGAGCGACACGTGGCGCGCTGTGAGCCACTCGCTGGTTCACCCAGCCGCGCGCTGCCACGTGTCGGCTTTAAAAAAAAAACATTAACTTTAAAATGCTATATCTTGAGATTTATAACTCAGAAAATAAAAATACCGTTGTGTTCGTCTCGACGAGAAGAATAAAACTACATAGGTCATGATATGGTTTGATTTTTTATTTTTTTTTTAACATTTTTTACACACAAAAGTTTGAGTTGCTTGTCAGCTGAGATGTAACACCCTGTTCTAATAAAAGTAACAGTTTCATATTCAAAAAGTAACATTTTTTACAGTCAAATGTAACGGCAATTTTACAACAAAAAAAAATGGGTTTGCATTTCAATTGTTACTTTCTCAATAAAAAATTGTTACATTTCATATATAATGTTACATTTAAGAATATAAACTGTTACAATTGAGAAAAAAAATGTTACATTCATTTTTTATAAAATGTAACATTAGTTTAGTTGTCAATCCTATGTTAATTTTCGGAGAAAAAAGTGTTACATTTGAAAAAAAAAAGTGTTACATTCTTTTATAAAAAGTGTTACATTAATTTAATTGTCAATCTTTTATGTTATCTTTAATCTATTGCAGCAAAATTGTGGTACATTTTTTTTTAAAAAAATGTTACATTTGAAAGAAAAAAGTGTTACATTTCGTTATAACAAGTGTTACTTTGTTGGGAGGAAAAAAAGTTGGGGGTGGAAAAAAAAAAATCGAAAAAAAAAAAGTGAGGGGGGGGGGGGTGCTCACATGGCCCGTCGCACGCTGTGCTGCGGGTGTACAGGAGAATGCCTCTTTTCCAAGTGAGAGATGTTTCCGGGTTTAGGGGGTTTGTGAGGAGAGGTTTGGTATCTTTATGGTTTCCTAGTGCTATATAGTAACGTCTTAAAAATCACCATACCACCAGTCTTAATCTCTAATACAAAGTATAAGACAGTCCCACTTTTAGAGAAAAAACTGCCAAAAACACACACACATAGTATTTTGAATCTCTCTCTCCCTCGTCTTGTAAAATCCAAAAATCTTTCTTCCTTCTCTCTTTCCTTCATCAAAATTTTAGCATTTTTTTGTTATTTGATTTGATTGACGCTCACTGATCTCAAACAATTGTTTGTAATTTTTGTGATTACAAACAATTGTTTAATGATCTAATTTATTTTCGTTTTGTCATTTCTAGTTTTTTTTTTTTTTTTTTACTAATGTTGTTTCTATTTTGTAGCTTGGTTTTCTCACCATTTGTGAGAGCTTTGGACTTTTCCTCCTTTGTTGAGGGCCTTTGTTTTCCCTCCCTTGTTGAGGGTCTTTGTTTTCCCTCCTTCGTTGAGGGATTTATGTATTGATTTTATGTTGGCTAATCTCAATCTACCACACGGCGCAAACAATGAATTGATTGTTGATTTGATTGTTTCTTTTCCGAACAACAACATATCAGATTTTTGTTTGGAGGAAGGAAGTCTCCAAAGTGTGCGATCACGAAGGCGGTTTATGATGGAGTTGTTTTGAAAGAGAGACGTTTATCGAAATTAGGCAGCCTCTTTTGGATATACCGTATTGTGTTTCGTGTGCATAAGCATTTTTCAGTATGGTTAATTGATGGTCAAGCAAATATTTTGGCTGATTGTATTTCTTGGGCTTCGTTTACGTTTGTAACGTTTGAAAGCCCCACTGTTTGGGTTGAGCATCCGGTGTTATTGGATAGCCAACTCATTGTTGTTTATATGAGAATAGGCAAAAGTATTTTCTTATTCACAATGAATGAATATTTATAGTACAAAGTAAATTCACAATAATATGCTACGATCTAGTTTCCTAAACTCTATACAATTATGTATGGACAGAATCACTAAAATAAGGAAAAGATATAGATACATTGTCGCGACCCCGGACCCCGCGGGCCCGGGACCGCGATCTGGACGTCGACTCTAAAACCAAAACTATGAAATACTGAAGTTAAAAATTTCATTTGATACAAAAAGGGTAATGATCCAAAGTTTTACAAAACCAAGTTTGATAAAAACTAATTACAACTATCATAAACTTCCACAAGTTTATGCCCAACAAAATACAAATGTACAAAAACCTAATGACGTCAATGTTTGGTACAAATATCCCCAAAAGGTTACACATTGATATAATGTAAACCAACCTATACAACTTTCCCCAAAAGAACGGATCCACACTCGACGTCCTCTTTCTCGTGATCAGCGAGACTAATCCTTAGCACCTGGGGGGGGGGGGGGGGTTAAGGAAAAACAAAGATAAAAGAAAGGGGGTGAGATAAATCTCAATAAGTTACTAATGCAACTACATGACGTGCTATTATGCAATATACAATAAGCAATAATAAATATCACATAGCACATAGCATTTAGCATGTATCAGATAGCAGCGGAAATAAACACATAACAAAGGATATAGCCAAGGTTTTCCAAACCGGAACATCCAAATAAAGGATCGCTGCGCAGCTTCAATAATCAACAAATCATCATCTTCGTAATAGCATGAAAGCTGAAGAGAAAACCCCGGTACCGGAACCAATAACATAAAAGTGTCACAAGGGACAAGGACCATGACACAAAGTCATGCCCGTTAGCCAGATACATTCACAAAGGAACGCTGACTTATCATTTCCAAGGCTAATCTGGAGAAGGGGTATAGTGTATAGTAAGGGCAAAACAATGGTCAACATTATAATGGACTTGGCTTTGCCATTATAATCCTTCCCATCGCCCGATGCAACAAATATGCCAGCTGGGCTTCCAAATAAATGCTAAGTAATAATAATTTAGCATGAATAAACAACTTAAGGTTCCAAAGTAGGGAACCATACCAAGTAGTCACCAAGAAAGTGAAATGTACCAATCACGCACAATTTAAGTGTTCCAATGGTCACAATTAACACTTAATAAATTTCCAACACAAACTTAATCACAAAGTACCCAATTCTATCACTAGAGTGTACTACAATGTTCACTAAGGTCAACTAGAAGGACACCCAAGATTTGGATCAAAACGCATTCTTCAATCACACAAAATTAACAAATGTAACTTTTCAGAGGACTGTGCGGCCGCCCAAAGTGGGCTGTGCGGTCGCCCAAAAAGCCTCAAAACAAGAACAAAAGCTTTCAGAAAGATGCGCGGTCGCCCATACGATTTTGGGCGGTCGCCCAATAAGCCGGAATTGCCAGAAATCGGGAAGAACAACATGGGTTCTTCCATTTTTAACCCAAAACACATTCCCACCAAAAATCCAACATTCCAACTAGTTTACTAATGTAACAACACAACTAATAAGCCTAAAAAGACTCATACAACAACATTTAACAACCAAAATCAAGAATCAAACCCAACATTCAAGATTTCACCATTTTTGATCAAAACCCAAAATAAATTCTCAATAAATTCAAAACCCAACCAAACTTCAAATATAACACATCAAACATTATCTAAACATGATATGAACAATTTAGCATTAAAATGGGGGAAAAGTAACTTACTTGATAAATCTCAAAGTTGATGGATTTCAAATCTTTTTGGCTTCCTACGATGCTATCGACGATCTAAACATGGTTCACGTTTTAAGAAATGAATAATAATGAGAGGAAGAAGGAGTAAATGAAGAGAGAAGTGAGGAGGAAGAAACTTACCCACAATGCTAGAGAGAGAGAGAGTTTTGTTGGGAGAAGAATGGAGAGAGTGAGGGAGAATGTGAGGGAGGTGAGGGGAATAGGGAGGGAGTAGGGAAATAATTTCAAACATTTACACTTAGGCCCCCTCTCTCACACTACTCACAAATACTACACTCCTAAATGACCCAAATAAAATGCTAGGCATAAATATTATCACACATAAAATGCACACATAATTATTTAAATAAATAATAATTTAAATAAACAAATAAGCAAATAAATAAATAATAATTATTTAATTACTTAATAAAATAGAGCCTATATTTCGGGTCGTGACATACATAAAGTAGGAAACTTGTGAACCAAGAAACCCTAGGAAACCCTAGGGTGCGGCAGCTATACTGGAACCGGATGGGTGCACCGGTGGGTGTACTGAAGCCGATGGTGTGTGGGTGAGTGTATATTTAACATTCCCCCGCAAGATGGACGAACTCTGGAGAAGACCAATCTTGGAAATAAGTTGAGAAAACCGAAGGTGGGCAAGTGGTTTGGTGAGCACATCCGCAAGTTGATCGTCACCAGAAATGTGTTGAACACGAAGGCTGCCGGAGTGTACCATTTCACGCACAAAGTGAAAGGATAAGGTGTCGCGCCCTGTACCCGTGGTCCTACATGGCCCCACGCTCGGGATGCGCACGGAAGACGTCATAAAACACTTTTAACAAAAACTTTTCGAATACTAGCATAAAGATAAATAAAATTCACTTTTGAAGTTCAAAACCTCCACTTTACTTTCAAACAACTTTCACAACGAAAGTACTTGGCACGAAGGCCTACAACAACTATACAAAAGTACGAACACCAACATTATCCAAAAATAGGTGTTACAAGATCAAGTCACGGATACACTACCCTTTAAGGTTATATATTTACATAATGTAGCCTTCACAAACATACCCCAAAAGAATTACCACCTCGACGTCCTTACTGGTGATAAGTGACCTATCCCGGATGTGCTCCCTTATCTAAAACAGTAAACAAATAAAGGGTGAGATAAAATATCAGTAAGATACTAATATGCAACTATATTTCATGCCAACATGATAATCACAAAGGAACAATATCAATAGGCATTCACATTTGCATATAACACAAAAGATATAGTCCACTCATCACATAACACAATATGCGGAAATAAACACTCATAAGTGGATACTGAGCCAAGGTTCTATAAACGGAACACCATCCTTTGAGAAGAGTCCGTTGAGCAGCATGAAAGAGCTGAAGCCGGTTCCGGAACCAAGTAACAACAATAACCAGTAGTGGGGGAAATAACACATAGTCATACCCCCAAGCGTGTAGCTAGAATACTCACCATAGGAGCTAGCTCATCCCAACCTCAATCTTGGGGAGGGGCATCCCACTCAAGGCCACTGAACATGGGGAAACTGGGTTACCAGTGAAGTACATTATACTGGACTTGTCCCGTGCCATTATAATATACATCACTGCCCAAAACAGACACAACAAGACCAGCTGGACTCTATACAAGCACATAGTAAAAAATACTCGCTTGAAACAACAACGGGGGCAATGATTCCAAAGTAGGGAACCAAGCCAAGCTCATCACAAAAGATGCAAACGGTTACTCACGAAGATATCAACAATAACAACAAACACACGAAGTTACTCAAAAAGAGCCCAAATGGTTACACACATTCTTACATTTCAAATATGATCACCACGGACCAAACTCAACACTTCCAAACAATACTTGGTCAAATTTCATAACACATTTGTTCACGAAGGAACCATTTTCAAACACTTGAGTGATCCACAATGTCCACCTAAGTCAACGAGAATAGTACTCAAAACCTAGACCAATTCTAAACGTTTTTCGTGTTATAGAACACTTACCGAAAGCTCGACCTAATCTGAACCTGAAAACTCAATTAAATAAACCCACTCATCTCGTAGTGATCAAGGATACCTTTAAAACGATAGTTTACACGCCTAAAACGGAGTCCGGATGAAGAAGTTATGACCTCCAGAAGATTGTACGTAAAACGGACAAACTGCAAAAGAAGAGGAATCTGGGCTGATCACGAGTCGTGCTGGGTAGCACGAGTCGTGATCACGAGTCGTGCTGAGGAGCACGAGTCGTGCCAGAAGGAAAAATTGCCTATCTGCACGTGTGCTAGACTCGTGCTCACTAGTGGATGAACAGCACGAGTCGTGCCACACAGCACGAGTCGTGCAGCACCGGAAAATGCCCAGATCTTGCCCAGAAACAAGGAAAACCCATGGGACAAAATTGCTTCCTTAAGAGAGTATTAATTTGGGACCCTTATACCATCGGGTTTAGGTTATGACAAGTACACCAATGTACCAAAACAACATATAAACCTATAAAAGACTTATGTAACAACATATAATCAACCCAATCCAAGAATGACCCAAGTATCAAAAAAATCACAAAAAGATGAACAAAGATACAAATCAACATTTAAATTCACAACTAAGCATTAAATCATCATCCAATGTTCACACAAAACATAAATGACCAATTTTAAGCTAAAGGGGGCTTAGTAACTTACCTCAAATGGAAATCAAACTCAACCAAAATAACTTCTATTTAGCTCCAAACAATCCTAGCGACGATCTAAACGTTTTATATAAATCGATTATTAAGAGAGGAAGCATACAAGATGATAAAAAGAAGAGAGAGGGATGGAGCTTACCTCAATAACAATGGAGGGAGAGAGAAAGGGAAATGAGTGTGAGTGTGTGGTGAGGAAGAGTGTAGGATGAGGAGGGAGGAGGGGGAAAGGTTGACTAGTTAATTTAGGAGTTACACTTAAACCCCTCAATTTCTACTTCACCCAATTAAACCCTTAACAACTTACACCCAAGCCCTCCAATACCCCACACAATAATGATCATCTAACATAAAATCTAACACATAAATAAATCACAAATGATCAAGCAAATCATGTTGAGCATAGATTATTATGAGAGAATAAAATGCACACATAAATAATATTAAATTATTAAGATTATAAATAGGGGGTTTTTCGGGTCGTGACAATCACTCCTCCTTAAAGAAAATTCGACCCGAATTTTAACACTTACCAAGAGGCTCGAATAACCATGGATACTTCCGTTCCATCTCTTCCCGCAGTTCCCAAGTTGACTCCTCAACTTCGTGATTCCTCCATACCACTCTAACTAGGGAAATACTCTTGTTTCTCAACTCTTGCACTTTGGTATCAATCACTCGAATTGGTTTCTCCTCATAAGACATATTCGGTTCAATATCTTCTGGTACTTCCGACAACACATGGGATGGATCATACACGTACTTACGAAGCGTTGATACATGAAACACATTATGCAATCGGCCTAAAGAAGGCGGTAACGCAAGGCGATAAGCAAGATTCCCAACCTTATCTAATATCTCGAAAGCCCCAATAAGCCTTGGAGCAAGCTTTCCCTTCTTACCAAACCTTCGGATTCCCACCTTCGGAGACACTTTTAAAAACACGAAGTCACCCGACTGAAACTCAAGATCTCGCCTCCGATGGTCGGCATAGTTCTTTTGTCGACTTTGAGCGGTGATTAGACGATTTCGAATAAGCTTTACCTGTTCAACCGAATCATTAACCAAGTCGACACCCCAAATCTTAGCTTCCCCGACTTCATCCCAACAAATAGGAGACCGACACTTCCTACCATACAAAGCTTCATAAGGAGCCATCTCGATACTCGATTGAAAACTGTTGTTATAAGCAAACTCCACTAAAGGTAAATGAGTATCCCAAGAGTCTACAAAGTCAACCGAACAAGCCCGTAACATGTCTTCAAGAATCTGAATCGTTCTCTCCGATTGACCGTCGGTTTGTGGATGAAAAGCCGTGCTAAGCCTCAATTCTGAACCCAAAGCCTTCTGAAACGCCTGCCAAAACCGAGATGTAAATCTAGGATCCCGATCAGAAACAATACTAACTGGAACCCCATGCAATCTCACGATCTCATTGATATACAAAGTCGCAACCCTTTCCATTGAATAGCTAATCTCGATAGGTAGAAAATGAGAAGACTTTGTCAATCTGTCTAAGACCACCCAAACTGCATCATGCCTTCTCCTCGTACGCGGTAATCCGGACACAAAATCCATCGTCACATGTTCCCATTTCCATTCCGGTATCTCAAGAGGTTGAAGTAACCCCGCGGGTCTTTGATGTTCCGCTTTAACCTGTTGGCAAGTCAAACACTTCGATACATAATCCGCTATTTCCCGCTTCATGCCACTCCACCAGAAATGCTGTTTCAAATCCCGATACATTTTGGTACTCCCGGGGTGAATAGTATACTTCGACTTGTGGCCCTCATCCAGAATTTGGCGCTTTACTCCTTCCACATTAGGAACACACAAACGACCTCTATAATTCAAAACCCCTTCAGAACTAAGAGAAAACCCTTCAAACTTTTTGTCCCCAATCTTACTCGAAATCTTCATCAACTCGGGATCATCCTTCTGAGCATCCTTAATTTGTTGAATTAAGGCAGGTAATACCTTAATGTTCGCAAAGATAGCCCCATGCTTGGACTCATAAGGATCCCAATCTCGAACATCTTCCAACATTTTCCATTCACGCACCATCAATGAAGCTACATAAGACTTCCGACTAATGGCGTCAACCACCACATTTGCTTTCCCCGGATGATAAGAAATACTGCAATCATAATCCTTCAACAATTCCATCCATCTGCGCTGTCTATTATTTAACTATTTCTGGGAGAATAGATATTTCAAACTCTGATGATCTGTAAAAATCTCAAACTTTGCTCCATATAGATAATGCTTCCATTTATGTAACGCAAATACAATCGCAGCAAGCTCCATGTCATGAGTCGGGTAATTCTGTTCACTAGGAGTTAACTTCCTCGAAGCATAGGCAATCACCTTCCCATTTTGCATTAACACACACCCCAAGCCTTCCTTTGAAGCATCACTATAAATAACCAATTCATCATTCCCATTTGGTAACACAAGTACAGGAGCGGTGGTCAACCTCCTTTTCAATTCATCAAAACTCATTTGGCATTTTTCTTCCCACACAAACGGCACGTTCTTTCTGGTCAACTGAGTCAACGGAGTAGCAATTTTGGAAAATCCCTCAATTTCTTCTATAGTACCCGGCTAAGCCCAAGAAACTCCGAATCTCCGTAACTGATTCCGGCCTCTTCCAATCCACAATAGCTTCAATTTTTGAAGGATCTACGGATATCCCTCCATTAGAAACCACGTGCCCCAGAAAAGAAACCTCCTCGAGCCAAAAAGCACACTTACTGAATTTTGCAAACAATTGCTTCTCCCGAAGAATAGATAAGACCATTCGCAAATGTTGTTCGTGCTCCTCCCGAGACTTAGAATAAACCAGAATGTCATCGATAAACACAACTACGAAGGTATCAAGGTACAGTTTAAAAACCCGATTCATCATATCCATAAATACAGCCGGAGCATTCGTTAACCCGAAAGGCATGACAAGAAATTCATAGTGCCCATACCTACTACGGAAAGCGGTCTTAGAAATGTCCTCAGAACGAATCTTTAACTGGTGATAACCACTCCTCAAATCAAGCTTTGAAAAGACAACCGACCCCTGAAGCTGATCAAACAAGTCATCAATATGGGGAAGAGGATATTTATTCTTTATGGTTACCTGATTCAGCTTCCTGTAGTCGATACATAGTCTCAAAGACCCATCTTTCTTCTTGACAAACAATACAGGAGCTCCCCACGGTGATACACTAGGGCGGATAAACCCACGATCAAGTAATTCTTGCAACTGCACTTTCAATTCCTTCAATTCAGCCGGAGCCATCCTATAAGGTGCCGCCGATATAGGAGTTATACCTGGAAGCAAGTCTATACAAAATTCGATCTCTCTATCAGGAGGCATAGAGTACTCCGTAGAAAACACATCCGGAAACTCCCTAACAATATTTACCTCTTCCACACTAGAAACCTTTTTCGTAGTATCCAGCACACTGGCCAAAAACCCAACACAACCACGACTCAACAACTTTCTAGCCTTCACATACGAAATAATATGAACTTTCCTACCCAAAGGGACAGCCTCAAATGAAAATTTAGGAACATTAGGGGTAGAAAAAGTAACCACCTTTTTAAAACAATCAACAGTAGCATGGTATCGACTCAACCAATCCATACCCAAAATGACATCAAAATCTTGCAATGGCAATATAATTAAATCAGCAAGTAAAGCATGCTCACGTATATGCACATCACAATCACGCAACACCCTATCAGTCACCAAACTCTTACCCATAGGGGTAGACACCTCTAACACATAAGGTAGAGACTCAGGCAACGAAGATAACTGGGATGCAAAATGCACAGACACATAAGAATGCGAAGAACCGGGGTCTATTAGTGCACGTGCCCTCCTATTAGACATAGAAATAATACCTCCAATCACGTTAGAAGCATCAGAAGCCTGTTGTTGGTTGATGGCGAAAACACGACCTTGTACCTTGGGCTTGCCGGAGGCATCTCTCTTCTGACCCGAAGAAGACCCGGTACCACTACCAACTGACTGATTCTTCGATTTGGGACAATTAAACTGGAAGTGACCCAACTGGTCACAATTCAAACACTTACCCTGCTTTTTTCCAACATTTCTCTTCGGGGTGCCCTCCCTTTTGACAATAGTTGCAAACCCAATTATTCTGACTCCCCGAAGTGTTACCTTGATTCCTGTTTCCCTATTGTCCTTGAGAAGTTCCTCTGAAAAGTGAAAAGATATTCTGAGCTCCTCTAGTGTCACCACGATGAGGTTGTGGCTTCCCTTGTCCTCCTTCTTTCACTACACTCGTTGATTCAGTCTTCTTTTTATGCTCTACAATGTCCTGCTCCACCTGGTAGGCACGATCTATGGCATCCTGAAGGTCTTGAAATTTATGGGAAGTGAGTTGTGTTCTGATTACCGTTTTCAACCCTTTGACAAACCTCGAGGTCTTCCTTTCTTCAGTCGAAACCATGTAATTGCAATAGCGAGCCAATTCCGTGAATTTGGCAACATACTCGGCCACCGTCAACAAGTTTTGTTCCAAGCTAAGAAACTCGGATTCCTTCCTATCTTGGTCTACCTTTGGGATGAAATGTTCCTTGAACTTCTTCTTGAATGTCTCCCAGACATGGGGTACACGTGCCTCTTCCCAACTAGCTTTCAACGATTTCCACCAAACTCCGCCCCTCCAACTAGTTTGTAGGTCGTAAATCTGACCCTATCCTCATCGGAGCTTTGCAAGACCTCAAAGATCTTTTCCATAGACTCAACCCAACTTTCTGCTTTAGCCACATCTGACCCTCCATCAAATTCTGTCGGTTTCATCCTCATAAATTGTTCCAGTCCAGTCCTCGGAGCCAATGGTGCCTCTCTACGATTGTTATCATTCATGGTTTTCAATGCCGCCTCGAATATTCCTTGAAACATTGCCAAGGCTTCTTCTCTCGCATTTCCCTGACCAGCAGGACCACCCTGATCATCATCAGATCCTACCATGATTTCTGAATACCTGCATAAGACACTCATCGTTACTCACTCTATACTCAATTACCCTCCTAAGTCCCTTAGTCATCCTAGACTATCTATAACCTAGCTCTGATACCAACTGTCGCGCCCCGTACCCGTGGTCCTACATGGCCCCACACTCGGGACGCGCACGGAAGACGTCATAAAACACTTTTAACAAAAACTTTTCGAATACTAGCATAAAGATAAATAAAATTCACTTTTGAAGTTCAAAACCTCCACTTTACTTTCAAACAACTTTCACAACGAAAGTACTTGGCACGAAGGCCTACAACAACTATACAAAAGTACGAACACCAACATTATCCAAAAATAGGTGTTACAAGATCAAGTCACGGATACACTACCCTTTAAGGTTATATATTTACATAATGTAGCCTTCACAAACATACCCCAAAAGAATTACCACCTCGACGTCCTTACTGGTGATAAGTGACTAATCCCGGATGCGCTCCCTTATCTAAAACAGTAAACAAATAAAGGGTGAGATAAAATCTCAGTAAGCTACTCATATGCAACTATATTTCATGCCAACATAATAATCACAAAGGAACAATATCAATAGGCATTCACATTTGCATATAACACAAAAGATATAGTCCACTCATCACATAACACAATATGAGGAAATAAACACTCATAAGTGGATACTGAGCCAAGGTTCTATAAACGGAACACCATCCTTTGAGAAGAGTCCGTTGAGCAGCATGAAAGAGCTGAAGCCGGTTCCGGAACCAAGTAACAACAATAACCAGTAGTGGGGGAAATAACACATAGTCATACCCCCAAGCGTGTAGCTAGAATACTCACCATAGGAGCTAGCCCATCCCAACCTCAATCTTGGGGAGGGGCATCCCACTCAAGGCCACTGAACATGGGGAAACTGGGTTACCAGTGAAGTAAATTATACTGGACTTGGCCCGTGCCATTATAATATACATCACTGCCCAAAACAAACACAACAAGACCAGCTGGACTCTATACAAGCACATAGTAAAAAATACTCGCTTGAAACAACAACGGAGGCAATGATTCCAAAGTAGGGAACCAAGCCAAGCTCATCACAAAAGATGCAAACAGTTACTCACGAAGGGATCAACAATAACAACAAACACACGAAGTTACTCAAAAAGAGCCCAAATGGTTACACACATTCTTACATTTCAAATATGATCACCACGGACCAAACTCAACACTTCTAAACTATACTTGGTCAAATTTCATAACAAATTTTTTCACGAAGGAACCATTTTCAAACACTTGAGTGATCCACAATGTCCACCTAAGTCAACGAGAATAGTACTCAAAACCTAGACCAATTCTAAACGTTTTTCGTGTTATAGAACACTTATCGAAAGCTCGACCTAATCTGAACCTGAAACTCAATTAAATAAACCCACTCATCTCGTAGTACTCAAGGAGACCTTTAAAATAATAGTTTACACGCC
This sequence comes from Campanula takesimana, assembly GCA_026119855.1. Classification (NCBI taxonomy): domain Eukaryota; kingdom Viridiplantae; phylum Streptophyta; class Magnoliopsida; order Asterales; family Campanulaceae; genus Campanula; species Campanula takesimana. The sequence continues at coordinate 854,569 of JAOWBW010000365.1, read as the reverse complement.
TAAAACGGGGTCCGGATGAAGAAGTTATGACCTCCGGAAGATTGTACGTAAAACGGACAAACTGCAAAAGAATAGGAATCTGGGCTGATCACGAGTCGTGCTGGGTAGCACGAGTCGTGATCACGAGTCGTGCTGAGGAGCACGAGTCGTGCCAGAAGGAAAAATTGCCTATCTGCACGTGTGCTAGACTCGTGCTCACTAGTGGATGAACAGCACGAGTCGTGCCACACAGCACGAGTCGTGCAGCACCGGAAAATGCCCAGATCTTGCCCAGAAACAAGGAAAACCCATGGGACAAAATTGCTTCCTTAAGAGAGTATTAATTTGGGACCCTTATACCATCGGGGTTAGGTTATGACTAGTACACCAATGTACCAAAACAACATATAAACCTATAAAAGACTTATGTAACAACATATAATCAACCCAATCCAAGAATGACCCAAGTATCAAAAAAATCACAAAAAGATGAACAAAGATACAAATCAACATTTAAATTCACAACTAAGCATTAAATCATCATCCAATGTTCACACAAAACATAAATGATCAATTTTAAGCTAAAGGGGGCTTAGTAACTTACCTCAAATGGAAATCAAACTCAACCAAAATAACTTCTATTTAGCTCCAAACGATCCTAGCGACGATCTAAACGTTTTATATAAATCGATTATTAAGAGAGGAAGCATACAAGATGATCAAAAGAAGGGAGAGGGATGGAGCTTACCTCAATAACAATGGAGGGAGAGAGAAAGGGAAATGAGTGTGAGTGTGTGGTGAGGAAGAGTGTAGGATGAGGAGGGAGGAGGGGGAAAGGTTGACTAGTTAATTTAGGAGTTACACTTAAACCCCTCAATTTCTACTTCACCCAATTAAACCCTTAACAACTTACACCCAAGCCCTCCAATACCCCACACAATAATGATCATCTAACATAAAATCTAACACATAAATAAATCACAAATGATCAAGCAAATCATGTTGAGCATAGATTATTATGAGAGAATAAAATGCACACATAAATAATATTAAATTATTAAGATTATAAATAGGGGGTTTTTTCAGGTCGTGACATAAGGCAACATGCTTCATGCGAGAATGAAACACCGGGAGAGTAAGTGGTAGCACTGAGGTTGTCGCAGTAGACAACGGGTGGAGATGAGGAAATACCGAGTTCTTGGAGAAGATTACGAACCCAGATTACCTCCGCAGCAGTATCAGCAATGGCTCGAAATTCAGCCTCAGTGGAAGACCGGGCAAGGGTGCGTTGTTTTCGGGAAGACCAAGCAACGGGATTGGGACCAAGATAGACTAAGTACCGAGTAGTGGAGACATAATCATCTTTGTCACCAGCCCAGTCAGCGTCACAAAAAGCATGAAGTGAAGGCGGACTAGTGGCAAACAGCTGAAGGCCGAGATGCATTGTGCCATGAAGATAACGAAGAAGACGTTTGAGAGCAGTCCAATGAGTGTGGTGTGGGTTTTTCATGAACTGAGCTAATTTGTTGACAGAAAAGGCGATATCAGGACGAGTAAAGGAGAGGTATTAGAGACTACCAACGATAGCCCGATAAGTGGTGGGGTCGGTGGGTGGGGTGGCAGCCGAAGAGTGAGTAATGGACCGGAGAGGTGACCATGGGAGTGGGTAGGGATTTTGAATCAATCATGTGATGACGGGTGAGGAGGTCATGAACATATTTTGTTTAAGAGAGAAACAAACCGTTTTTGTTAGGAGTGACTTCAACACCAAGAAAATAGGAGAGTGGACCAAGGTCTTTGAGAGAGAAACGTGTGGAAAGACTGGTGATGAAGGAAGTAAGGAGAGAGGTGGACGGACCAGTAACGATAATGTCATCGACATAGACATGAAGATAAAGAGGATTGGGAGAGTTTTTAAGAATAAAGAGAGAGGGGTCAGCTAAGGAAAGATGAAAGCCATAGGAGAGAAAGAAGGTTTTGAGTTCAGTGAACCAGGCACGTGGGGCTTGTTTGAGACCATAGATAGCCTTAGACAGGCGACCGACAAAGGTTGGGTTTTTGGAGTCAACAAAGCCAGAAGGTTGTGTCATAAACACAGTTTCAGAGAGAGAGAGCCTTGAAGAAAGGCATTGTTAACATCAAGTTGGCGAAGAGGCCAGTGGTTGGTTGTGGCAAGAGATAGAAGGAGGCGAACAGTAGCAGGTTTGACGACGGGACTAAAGGTTTCAGTGTAGTCAATGCCAGGTTGTTGATGAAAGCCCTTAGCTACAAGGTGGGCTTTGTACTTTTGAATGGTGTTGTCAGGATTGTACTTGATGCGAAAAACCCATTTGCATCCAACAATATTATGGGCGGTGGTAGATGGGACAAGAGACCAAGTGTTGTTGCGAGTTAGGGCCTGGTATTCTTCAATCATGGCATCACGCCAGTGGGGAATAGAGAGAGTTTGTTTTGTGGTGGTGGGAAGGATCGTAGGGGAGGAAAGAAGGGAGATGTTGTCATATTTAGGGTTGGGTTTTGTGATGCCATGGGATAAGCGGGTGGTAATGGTTCGGGCAGGAGCTGGTGGGGGAGGGGGTGTAGGAGTGGGATCGGGTGAGGGTAGATGGTCAGTCGGGCTAGGGGAGGGTGAGTGAGGGGTCCGGTCAGGTGGAGGGGAGGGTCCGGGCGGGTTAAGGGTTGGTTCGGATGGGTTTGGGTTGGGTTCGGGTGAGGCTGGAGAGGGTGGTCCGGGCGAATTGGAGGGGGGTCCGGGCGGATTAGAAGGGGGTCCGGACTGGTGCAAGGGTGTTGAGGATGGAGGTTGAGGAGGTGGGGTAGAAGAGGGTATGGGGAGAAATAGAGTGTGCCAGTCGGAAGGGGAGGGGGTGGAATAAGGTGGGGAGATGAGAGAGTTATAAGGGAATGTGTTTTCAACGAACCGAACATGACGAGATGTATAGACCCAATGAGAAAGTGGGTCGAGACAATAGTAGGCACTTTGGGTAGGGGAGTAACCAACAAATATGCAAGGTAGGGACTTGGGGGCCAGTTTGTGAGGAGCATATGGGCGAAGCCAGGGATAACATAGACATCCAAAGCTTCGCAATTTTGTGTAGTTGGGAGGGGATTGAAAAAGGCGAAGGTAGGGAGACTCATTGTAAAGAGTAGGTGTTGGCATGCGGTTGATGAGGTAGGTGGCAGTGGTGAAGGCAAGTGGCCACAGAGTGAGAGGTAGTTTGGCATGAGATAAGAGGGAGAGGCCAGTTTCAACAATATGACGATGACGATGCTCTGCATACCCATTGTGTTCGGGTGTATGAGGCGGAGTGGTGAGATGGGTGATGCCGTTTGAGGCTAGGGTGGGTGTGAGTTTAATATATTCACCACCATTGTCAGAGTAGATTTGTTTGATGGGGCGTTGAAAGTACTTTTCGACTAGGGTTTTGAAGCGAAGAAAGATGGTAAAGGTGTCAGATTTGTGTTTAAGAGGATAGAACCACATGTATTTGGTGTAGTGGTCAACAAAAATGACATAGTATTTGAAGTGATCAAAAGAGTGAATAGCAGAGGTCCATACATCAGAGAAAATAAGATCAAGAGGAGCATGAGAAATTAGAGAAGAAGTAGCAAAAGGAAGTTTGTGGCTTTTATTAATATAACATGAATTACACGGAGAAATACTAGAAGAGACAGATAAATTAAAACGACTACGAAGTAAACTAAGGATAGAGGGGGAGGGATGTCTTAATCTATGATGCCACAATTGAGAGGAGAGTATGCCGGAGTGAGCTTGATGGGGCGGAGGGTGCCAGAGATAGACGCCATCCTCAAGGTGTCCATGGAGAAGGGTTTGACTCGTTGCTTTGTCCTTAAGAAAAAAAGAAGAGTGTGAGAACTCAATGGTAGCATTGTTATCGAGACAGAGCTGAGAGACAGAGAGAATATTACGAGAGATGAGAGGGACGTGCAAGACATTATTAAAGATGAGTGAAGAGGAAGAAAAAGAACCTATGTGAGAAATTGGAAGAGATGAGCCATCCCCGATGATAACGTCATCACTGCCATTGTAGGGTGAATGGAGGGCAAGGTTAGAGAGGTCGTTGGTGATGTGGTTTGTTGCACCACTGTCAAGAAGCCATGGTTTTGGAGTTGGGGGGTTTTGAACGGTGGCGGTGTTGGCTTGAGGAGAGGGGTTGGAGTTACGGTTGGGGCAGTATTGGGGGGAGGGGAATGTGACACCAGGGTAGGCGGCTTTGAATTGGCGGCATTGGGAGATGACGTGGCCAACATTGCGACAATATTGGCATTTACCTTTGAAGGGGAGAGGAATATTGGGAGGGGTGGGAGAGGGTGGCAGATTAGGGGTGGTGGGGCGGAAGTTGGTGCGGTTGGAGGCGGGGCGGGTTTGAGCGATGAAAGCGGTGGTGGGGAGAGGGGTAGGAGAGGGGTGTTGTTTGAGGGTAAGTTCATGTTGGATGATTTTTTCATGTAGAGCATCAAAGGAGATGGGATTGTCACGGGCACGGGTGGAGTCAATGATAGGTTTATAGGTGTCGTAGTCTAAGCCTTTGAGAATTGTGGAGATGATGTCTTCGGGGTCCATGGGTTTTCCTAGAATGGCGAGTTTGTCAGTGTAGGATTTGACAGCATTCATATAGTTAGAGATGGATAGGGTGTTTTTGGTGAGGTTGGCAAGGTTGTCTTTAAGTTGTAAAATGTGGCCACAAGAGGGGTTGGCATATATGGTTTTTAGAGTAGTCCAAGCTTCGTGAGAGGTGGAAGCTTGATGTATGAGAGGGGCAACAGTGGGGTCTAAGGTGCCAATGAGAGCTCTAAGGATGAGGCTGTCTTGGCGGCTCCATGTGATGGCGGCCGGGTTTTGAGTAGTGGTGGTTGTGGCTGGTTTGGCAGCCACGTCACCGGAGGCGGCGACGGCAGGAGTGGTAATGGTGATGGTGTCATCGGGTTTGGGGTAAGTACCATCAACATATTTTAAGAGGTCAAGACCAAAGAGGATGGACGTGATTTGAGACGCCCAGGTGAGGTAGGTTAGTGGTGTAAGGATGCGGCACATGGAAAGGTTAACAAGGATGAGAGGATGCTCCGGTTGGGCGGAGTTGGGAATAGTAGAGGTGGCGGTGGCCATGGAGGGTGTTGAAGTGGGTTGGCCGAAAAAAAATTAAAGAAGGGGTAGGGTTGGATCTTTTTAGCTCTATACCATATGAGAATAAGCAAAAGTATTTTCTTATTCACAATGAATGAATATTTATAGTACAAAGTAAATTCACAATAATATGCTACGATCTAGTTTCCTAAACTCTATACAATTATGTAGGAAACCCTAGGGTGCGGCGGCTATACTAGAACCGGGTGGGTGCACCGGTGGGTGTACTGAAGCCGATGGTGTGTGGGTGAGTGTATCTTTAACAGTTTACATCTACTAATAATAAAAAATGTTTGATTGTTAAAAAAAAAAATGTAGGCCAAAATATGTTTAGCTCCCTCAAGTTTACACCAAATCCCACTTTGCCACCTCGAACGAAATTTGTCCCAGATTGGTAGCCAATGTTAAAATTATCCCACTTTGCCACCCAGATCTTAACGATTGTTAGATATTTAACAAAATATGTAACGAATGGACTAGTTTGTAATGATTATTACTTTTTAAGGGTCAAAATGCAAAGTTTTAAATATAAAGTACTAAAAATTTATTTATTTTTTCCAAATAATTAACATTATCTTAAATCTGCTATATTTAATATTTCTTGAAAAAAATACTAATTTTTAAGCAAAAATATTTTTTAAAAAATAATATATATTTTTTTAAATAAAAAGAGACCGGTGAAATTTTTAAAAAAAATATTTTGACACATATTTTTCACATCTATATCTTAACTTTTCACATCACCATCTCCACCTTCCTATCACCGGAATCTAAACAAATCCACCAAAAAAAGAAAAAAATCAAGAAAAGAAAATAGTTCCTCAAATCAAATCAGCTAAGAAATATATCAATTGTATGTGTTTTTGTACAGTCTACCTTAAACCAGTGGCGTACTTAGGATTTTTTTTGTAAACAGGGTCAAAATTGGGGCAAAAAAATATTAGTGTATTTTTTACCTTACATTTAGGGGGGGGGGGAAAGTATACTAAATTGCACTAACACCCCTAACCTTTAAAAAAATTGCAGTTGTAAATTTTTATTTTATTTTTTTAAACGGGGGCCGCAGCCCCGAATCACACTAAAAATACAAGAAAACTAATCTACTATTTATAGGAGAAAAACTAACATAAATCTAAACGGAAAAAGAATTGTAAAAGAAAAAGGAAACTAAAAAGAAATCATAAACTGAAAAGAATAGTCAAAAGATATCATAATGAATTAGGAAACTGAATTCCTTCTCCAACTTGGGGTAATTTTTGGGCTGAACTCCGGAATTCCTCAAAGGTCCCTCATAATTTGATAATTTCCATATTAGTCCTTCAGCTTTAAGAAATTCCAAAACAGCCCCTGTGTTTCTGAAATTGCAGTTTAGTCCCTGGATTTCAGCAGATTTTGCACAGCAGTCCCTGGCCTTCATAAAATTGCTCCTTTAACCTCTTTTTCTCCGTTTTCTTGTAACTTAAGCACATAATCACCCTACACAACAAAAACACAAAAATAGACAAATCAAATAACAAAAGCTTGAGAACAAAGCAATAATTAAGCTTAAAAGTATCTAATTAAATGAGTAAAAACTCACTCATCAAGGCCCCAAAGTTTTGGGGGTGTTCCTATGATGGGCTCTAAAGTATCTCCGTTAGCATTTTAGGCCCCAAAGTTGTCATTTTTGCCGAGTTAGGGTTTTTATCCATTTTGTTACAAAAACACGTTAAATAGGCACGTGCCACGCACATGCCACCTAACGGAGGATAATTTTGACATTTGCTCCTAACTGTTAAGGGGTCAATTGTAAGAGCCATAAAATGGGGGCCAAAATTAAAATAACATTCAAATTGGACATGTACATATCATGTGAGGACTATTATGATCATTTTCTGTGAAAAGACAAGGGCATCAATGTCAATTTGTTGTTGATTGTTCTTCATCCAACTCCACCGGTCAACAACCACTACCACCACCGGTCAACAACCGCCACCACCACCGGTCAACCACCACAATCACCACCAATACTCCCAAAATCGGACTACCACCCTCCAAATCTGGCCACCATTAACTACATCAAAAGTCAAAAACAAAAATAAACCCAGAAGATCTGAAGTTTGGCTTCCAATATTTAGAAAATCTCACATTTCGGATCCCGTCAATAGAAAAGTGTGAATCTGGGTGGAGAAGTACCGGATTGCAGAGGAGAGCGGACGTCGATCTCGGAGGGAAAGAGAGTAAAGAACATAGGGAAGAAGGGGCGAACAGAGGAATGGAGAAGGGGGCCATGGATAAAGGAAAGAACGGCGGACATAAGGAAGGGAAGGAGGGGCTGAGAGAGGGATGGGCGGTGACGGAATTTGAAACCAGAATTTGAGGTATGGTGGCCTCTGGGCTGGGGTAAAGGAAGACGGAGAGGAATGTTTGGGAGAAGATGAACTCGACATTTGAGGGTTTCTTTTTTGTTTTCTTTATTTATTTTATTTTTGGTTTAGTTAGGATATTTATTTTATTTATACTTTCTTATTTTTCAACTTCACTTTTTATTTTAGTTTCAAAAAAAAAAAACTTCGCTTTTTATTTTTATATGTTTGCTTTTATTTATTATGCTATTAGTAAATTTTATTTAAAATTATTAAAAATTATAGGAGTAAATATCAATGTATTACTTTATGTAAATAGAAAAAAGCTTATAATGAAATAAATATTATTTTTTAAAAAGTTGTTTTAAAATATTTGTTACTGTAAATAACTTTATTATTTTAGATAATAATAGAATTTTATTTGAACGGAGTTTAAAATAAATATTAAATTTTAAAAAGTTGTTTTAAAAAGTAGGTGATGAAAATATATCCTTTTTGCTAAATATATAAATGAGAATAATATTCTTTTTGAATTCATCAAAGTAATATTTATTCATAGTTTTTTTTTTTAATTTGAGCATAAAATATTTTAATATTTAAGGCCATTAAATTTTCTTTATATAAATGTTATTATTTTTAAAAAGGTTAATTATTTGAAAAATAATTTTTAATATTTAAGCCCATTAAATTTAAGAATGTGCAGTAAACCCCCTATAAGTTAAATCAATTTCAAACTATCCTCCGTTAGGTGGCATGTGCGTGGCACGTGCCTATTTAACTGGTTGTTGTAACAAAATTGGTTAAAAACCCTAACTCGACAAAAATTGACAACTGTGGTGCCCAAAATGCTAACGGAGATACTTTAGAGCCCATCATAGGAACACCCCCAAAACTTTGGGGCCTAAAATGTAATTCGCCCTTACTTTTAAGTATACAAACTGTTATTTATAAGTAACACATTTGTTACATTTTATTTTTGAAGCAAGATATTTGTAGTCCATTACTACTTTTTTTTTTCCGTGTGTTATTATTTTTTTTCTTTCCAAAAATAAATATTTACACACATTTTTTAGGGTTTTGTGTCAGCCAATTGTTCCTCGGCCGCATTACAGATCTAGGGTTTTAGGCTTTCCAGTCAATTTGGTTTTTTCGTGTGATTGGCGTTGTTCCTCCAATGGCTTCGCCTTTTCACTTGCCCGTTACTGCCGCACAGGTACACCTCTCTCCTCTGTCTAATTTCTATATCTCTATCTCCATTTCTCATTTCTCCATTTCGCCATTTATGTGTGTGTAATTTGGGGTTTTTTTTTGCAGGTTGGGACGTACTTTGTGGGACAATATTACCAGGTTCTTCAGACTCAACCTGATTATGTTCACCAGTTTTACAGTGATGCCAGTACTATGCTTCGAATCGATGGGCACAACAGGAAGACTGCTACTGCAATGCTGGTACTGTGATTTTTGCGCTTGTGATATGGATTTCTCTTGTTTATTTTGTGATTAGGACTTGATTTAGGCTTTTTAAGCAAAGGGGAAATTTGAACTTTGTATGCTGGGGTTTTGTTGCTAAATTATCTGTTTTACATGTCGGCAGGTTTCCCTTTGGATGATAAAGTGAAATGTGGAATTTCAGTTTCAGTTTAGATTAACTTGTATGCTACCGTGCGGGTGATATTTGCTTATTCCATTTATTTATTTTAAGAATTTTATCTTATTTGTAATTGAACTCTTTATTTTATCCATTTAAGTGTCAGGCAAAACATATTATTTGTGTTTATTGAACCTCACATCTGTTTATAATTTTGGGAACAAAAAACTAGCTGCTAGGTTTCGTTGTAAAACCTTCTGGCAAGTGGAGCACAAATACATGATTTCGTACATTAAATCTTGGATCTTTACTTAGTTGAGGTAGAAGATTTTGTAATACTTTCTCCATTTATGATCCCCCCATTTGCTCGATATTTGAGATTTAGAAGCTCCTACCGTCTTAGAGCTGTCCTTTGAATTGGTGATGATAATTGGCATTGGGTTCTTCTTTACCAAACCACGGAACCTCTAGTGCTTTTCCCTAGTTCAATGTAACTAGAGGCGAATTCGAGGCATGAGGTGCAAGTGCGCCCAATTTATTGATACATGTAATCTATAAGAATACGCTTAATTTTTGTTATATTGACGATAGTGCACCCAATTGGAATATCAAATGTTTGTATTTCAATGGCTAGGGTTTTTGCTTTTTAGGGAATAGGCCCAGGAATTAAAAGTATTGTACTATAATTTGTGCACCTACATACCCTTTTTCCCTGGGTTCGCCAGTATAACTACATGACGCCTTACCATTGGTCTCCATTAAGCAGTTTCTGTAAATGTCTAATGTCCAAAACTGAAATCCCATAAATCTAAAGTTCTTATTTATCTAGGAGGATAAAATATGAGGTCCATGACTCTCTAAAACTAGACTGAAAATATAATTTTAATATAAGAGAGAAAAGCTGAAGTGTATGAAAGTTTTGTAGGGACTTTATATCCTCTACCCATCCGTAGAATTGATTTGTTGAAGAAGATTCTGCTTTTTATACGTTATAGATCTTGTGAATATTCTCTATATATTGCACCTGAGCTGTGGATGAAAGTGAAATGGGGAGTTTGAGGCCAGTAATTCATGCTGATGGTGTCTTGCAGTACTGTTATGGCATGAATTTAATATAGTATGGTAGAAGATAGCACTCAAAGATTTGAGACCACTATGGATAAGAAATTTAACGGTTTTAAATGTACTGAAATAGGAAGTCGGAAGACGGCATAGGAAGTAAAGTAATGATGGGTCATGATACACCGGGGGGAACATATGGATGACTTCAGTGGTTGGGCTAATACAACAGAGCTGAAAAAGAGAGGTCTAAAACTCCAGTGCTCATGATGGCCCTCGAGTGATATGCAAGTTTCTCGGATAAATTTTGCATGTCTAATTTAACACACTTTAGATTTTAAAATGAATTGAGCTGCATAATGCTGAAGGTAAATCATTGATTGAAAACACCCAAGAGTTAGCCAGAATGATTTCATTTACGTAATAACAATGATATTTCTTAATATAACATGATATAGCTCAGATGGATATGGTAATTTTATGCAATTCGTTAAGTCTATCTCATTAGCATACTATCAATCAACAACATATGATTTGCAATTACCTTATAAAATGTATCAAATAAAGCTGGAGCATTGGAAATGATAATGGGTCAACGAAGCTTCTTTGGTGCTTTGCTTCGTATGTTAGTGCTTGTGTAATTTGTTATACCTGAAATCACAAGCAAAATTACATTGTGGAGAAATGAGCTTACAACTTCACTTTCAAGTTTAGATTAATGCTATTGGGTTGTACTGTGCCTTGAAAACATTTGCACCATGCCATTTATTGATTTCGCTCTAGTCAAATTTTCTGTTCCAGTGTGTGTCCTTATTCTACTTTTACCCATTTCACTTTCAAATGTGTCTTTATTAATTTTACATATTTTGATTCATTCCTTGTTTTTGTGTAGCAAATTCATACACTTGTCATGTCTCTCGATTACACCGGGATAGAAATCAAGACTGCGCACTCCTTAGAGTCTTGGAATGGTGGTGTTCTGGTATTGGTTTCAGGTTCTGTGCAATTGAAGGGTTTCAATGGCATGAGGAAGTTTGTGCAGACATTCTTCCTTGCACCTCAAGAGAAAGGCTACTACGTTCACAATGATATCTTTCACTTTATTGAAGATGATCCCATTCATCATAATCCTCTAGCCTATTTAGCTCAGAACAATCTTGATTCCCAATTGAATGCTTCAACCGCTACTCGGGACCAAGGTGTTACAATTGTTTGTCTTTAGCAAGTTTGATTGGCATTTTCATTTAATTATCTGGAAAAATCTTATTGAATTTTCTAAGTTTCTCTATATTTAAATATTTATACTTGTTGATTTTATTTGCTGATTAGCAAAAAAGAATCTCCCTCTCTCCATTCCCAATTAAACGTCTTCATTGGTTTTGTCACTACGTGACTTCCGAAATTACCCTTTTATAAGAATCGGAAAGAGATGAAGAGTTGCAGATATAGTTGCGAGGAAAATAGTTGTATATATAGAAGTAAGACATTTGGGACATGCCAATAAGGAATCAGTACTTTGAATTTGGGGGGAGGGGGCAGGGAGTGTAAATTAATAATTATGTTCCCAGTGCAAGTGAGTTTTCTATCAATTGAAAATGTGAACTATTGTTCTTCTCTATTACTATCTGACTCAACTTGTCCTGGTCAGAATTTTGGACTTGAATTTAGATCATAATTTACTTTTACTAGAAATGGGGAAAAGATATACAGAGTACTACAATGAGTGGCTGTAAAAGGATTAGACAAGAGATTTATTTTCTTTCCGTAATTACCCATCTAACTTCTGTACTTCTGTTATTCGTGCTTCTTCTATCCGCTAGAGTGTGTTTTTCTTCTAATTTATGGGTAAATGAAATTATGAGATTTTGCAGTATCGAACTACATGCTTGGTGGAGATATCCAGGCCAGGGAGTTTGTGGCACCTGCTGTTGCTGAACAAAATGGTCCAGTTGACAAGTACAGTTTCCAAGAGCGGCGGTTGCAGCAAGTCCCTGAGGCTGAAAGCATTCTCGAAGACAATTATGCTGTGCAATCAAATGGTTCACTTCAAAATTCAGTACATCAAGTACAAGAGCATCTCTCGTCCCATATTGATGAACCTGTGGGGGAGCCCCAAAAACACACTTATGCTTCAATTGTAAGCATCCATCAATTATTGCTAAGAAGTAGCATGATGGATATAGACTACTCCATCCATACTAAAATTCGTGTACATTTTCTAGAATATTTGTCCTAATATGAGTGTCCATTTCCTAATGAAGTTACTAAATACCCCCTTTGTCCCATTTGAAAGTTCCCTTTTCTTTTAGGAACGGTAATCAAGGAAAAGTGTTAAAGTGTGGTAGAGAATAGTAATTGGATAGTTGTTGTGAGTATAGCAAGTGGGTCCCATTAATGAACAAGTATTATAAAGTTTTTTTTTTTTTTTTTTTTTTTGGGAAAGCGGGACTTTCCAAAGGGACACCCAAAATGGCAATGTGGGATCTTTCAAATAGGACGAATGGAGTACACAATTTGCAAAATTCCATGACCCAATGTGCCCTTAGAATGCTATTAGATGGACACTAAGGACACATGCAATTTTGCTATTAAAGTTGTTTAAAAATGAATATCCTAATTTTTTTTTTTGAAAACATAAAAAAGATGGACCATCATTTTAGTATGGAGGGATTACTTTTTTGACTTGTGAGTTATGACTGACATTTCCACATGGTTTACTCTGGAAGTTACAGGTTGCTAAAGGACCATCAGTACCTTCTCAGATTCCTGTTACCAAGAATATGTCTCCTGCTATGGAGTGGAATAATGTACCCGAACCTTCTTCACAGCAGTCGTTTGCCCCATCAAATGTTGAGGGATCTGGACCCGATGCTACGGATGATATTTCAGCTGTCGATGATGAAGGTGTCTTTCCTAATTTTCATTTTTTTTTTTGCCTGTTTCATGCATATTATTATTAAGGCTCAATTGCAGCTGTCGATGATGAAGGTGTCTTTCCTAATTTTCATTTTTTTTTTTGCCTGTTTCATGCATATTATTATTAAGGCTCAAGAACTGTAATTGTAATGGACTTTTTACTTCATTTATTAAATATATTACGCTTGTCTGATTTTGTTGTTTGTATGATATGGTGTTCGCAGTTGAAATAAAGTCTGTGTATGTGAAAAATGTGCCATCAACTGCATCTGCTTCTGAGATTGAGGAGGAATTCAAGAAATTTGGAAAGATCAAGTATGATGGTGTGGCCATTAGAACACGAAAGGTTAGTTCTTTTATTGGAGTTTCTACTTTTCTTCCCAAAAGAATTGGAAGATAACCTCTTAGCTGTACAATTTATGGATGTAGGACATTGATGTTTGCTATGCATTTGTTGAGTTTGAAGACATCTCGAGCGTCCACAATGCTATCAAGGTGTGAACCAGTATATCCATACATAAGTTGTTCAGCTGCTTATTTCTGCTCTCTTCTGATATCTTTGTATTTAATGATGCTTATTTTTTGTTTTATAAATTTTTTAATTTAATTGAGTTTGTGGAGAGGTTTGCTGTTGGCTAGGTTCTGTTGTCGAGTATTCTCCTAATGTTCGCGGGCTGCCTCACTTGTTTTAGTGCTTTATGTTAATATATACCTCCTTATAAAAAATAAGAAGACTAATTTACTGGAATTTATAATTCAAGTGGAGGACTTAGTATGGGTAAGTATGATTAAATATTCTTAAATTCTTGCTATATAATGTGGATAATGCATGTTCTATGTTACCTCGACCCTTCAAAATATGGCAAACACCCGGGTGACAGGACCTGGGTACTGGCACAAGTCGGGACCGGCAGATGATGGGGTGAATACGGCAGAACATTCATCTATGCTTCTTGTTTTGAAGAGTCTATTGATTTTATTGTGTTTATAACTTTAATAATGTTATTTGATCAACATATTCGTTTAACTATAACTTCAATTACTTTTATAAACTGTATAATTTTTTTTTTTACTTTTATAGTACTTCGAATGAATGAAGCCCGTACCCGTATTCAAAATTTGGACCCTTTAGTCGTATCCCCGTATCCCAGAATTAGAAAAATGCCGAAGCCGAACCTCGGATTCGGACCCCCACCCTTTCCTTTTTGCCTATTCATTTGCAAAACTAGCTTTTCATTATAAGCTGGCAGTATTTGCCTTTTTAACTCTACAATACTCTGCTCTATGTATTTATCTTGGATTCTGTGTGACATGAGCCTTTATTATGCAATAATTTTTTTTGTAGGCATCTACCGTTGAGATCGCTGGACATCAGGTATACATTGAAGGGAGGAGACCAAACAGAAACAATGCATTTCGAGGTGGAAGTATGTACCATTATCTTGTTATCAAGTATTTTTGCTATCCGGAGATTTTGATAGTTCATGAATCAATGCATCATCTCTTTGGTTAGATTCCTATTTATACCTTCATGTGTTCAATGGGCCCCAGTTTCACAATACTCCAACAAAGTAATTTGATTACTCTGTTTTCAACCTCACATCCATGCATCTACTATGATTCTGAAAGAATCCGTGCCATAAAGACCCTTGGGCAATCTACATATTTAACTAGCGAATCTTGTCATTATACTTGCTAATTTTGCATGAGGATTTCATGGGATGCAATAGAAGAAACATGTTTGGTTTGTTATTAAATGAGTATGGCCAATCAAATGCATATCTGGCACTCACAAAGTTGGCAAGGCATTACATCTTCTAACATCACTTAATGGATTAGGAAAATTTATCAAACACAAGTCATATTTACTTTCGCATTTTGTTGATTCGATATCAACTGTTTCTGCGTAAATTAAGTTTTTCTGTAGCATGTTTGGCTGCCTTATCCTTGAGTTTACTTTTTTCTTCCATGCACCTAAAGATTGTTTTTGTACACGGCGAGTTCATTCTGGTTAGAGTTGCTTTCGTAGTTAACTAGCAGGAAACCAACTACTGCCTCCGTCCCTAAATGAGTGTCTATTTTGACAAAAAATTTGCCCTTAAAGAAATTTTGGTAGTGGGTATGCATTAGCACCCTTATTATCCACCTTATGAAGTTATAGTATTTCAAGTGTATATCAGAATATGACATTTGTTAAAAGGTGATTTTAGTAATACTTGTTATGAGAAACTAGCCTTCCACATCTTTAATACTTCCTCTATCCTGAAATGATCTTCTTACTTTTTTTGTTGTTATTACGAAGGTACTTTGAGCAATAACTTTAAGGTTAATTTAATTATCCTAATGAAAAACGTACTATCAATAACAATTTTCAAATGTTCATTAGGATAATTAACATAACGTGAATTTACTGCACAAAGTATCTTCACAGTTGCAACCAAAAAAATGTAGGAAGATCATTTTGGGACAACGGGAGAATATCCGTCAGCGAAATGTTCCACCGGCCGTCCTTTCCCCTCAGTGGTGGCCCACTAATAGGCATCTTTTCCTTTTGATTATGATGTCAAATTCTTTACTATTCTTACTGTGATTGAATTTTGTTGTGCAGGAGGAAGAGGTAGAGGCAGGGGCGGTTACCAATCGGAGGGAAGGGGCAGATTTTCCGGTGGCCGGAGTTTGGGCAGGGCAACGGGTCAGGATGAATACAACAGACCGAGAGGAAACGGTTACTATCGTCAAGGACACAGACAAGACAGGGCGTACTCAAGCACTCAGCATGGGTCAAGAAACGGTTATAACGAAACAGAGTAATCAAAAGTGTCGTCCTCTTCAAGCCCAGGGAAACGTCTTTGGGTCATATTTATTTTAGTTCGTTGGAGCACATTTAGCTTTACAGTTTCTGAAGAAAGAAAGAAAGAAAGAAAGAAGCAGCAAATTCTTTTTCATTTCATTAGTTATGCTGGGAAGATGCATCTCAATATAACTGTTTGGGCAGTCTCTGTGTTACTTTTTGACCTACACAAATTCCCAACGGCATGGTTAAAGGCAATTTTGGGCTATTTTACTGGGTTTCTGCTCATTTACGTCTATTGGTGACCACCACCTCCGTCCCAAACTGAATGCCTAAAAATATTAATTTTTTTCTTAATCAAGAGCAAATTTGAAAATTGTATGGACGTTAATTTTGGGACGGAGTAATTTCTTAGTAGAGTTGGTGATCTGGAAAATTATTTCTTTCTCCAGATATCAAAATAGACTTCATCTAGTATACATATTTTCATCGTTTTCCGCCGTTGTTTTTGCGTTTGACAAGTCAAATGTGACAATTAAGAGGCGGGTCACTGGTTCTTCATCTTCAATGTTAACTCGTTTTTTATAACGTTTACTCTTTATTATGTTTTGCCATTATCTTATTTATGAAGATGAGAAAAAGTCTCCTAAGAGACTTCAAAAATTGCTTCCTAAAATAGTGGCAAAATATTGTGAGACAGAAAATTCTCAAATTAGACAAAAGTGGGAACTAATTACAACCTATAATTTGATTATTACATTAGTCAAAACATAAGTATTAACTCTCCCTCTCACCTCCTACGTATTCGCTACTTTTGACTTTTGATGGTTTTTCGAAAGGCTTTCCTCTTTTCTTTCCCCTTCTCAATTTTCTCGGTGTTTCATTTACTTTCATGCCAACCTCCCTCGTCGTCCCATACTCGGACGGCGGGAGGATATTTCTAACCCAGTACCCTCCACCCGCCCGCACCTCCGCCACCACCATTTTTGTTGTCGTTTAATGTGTTTATGTTCAACAATCATATCTAGCTACCTAGTACGCTTGATCGATATATTTCAAGATAAAATCCTGCCCTCTTTTGATTAAAAAATGTCAAAAATGAAACAGTTCCAATTGTTAGAAATTACGATTATCTCAGCTCAAGATTTGGAGCCCGTGTCGAGGAAAATGAAAACGTACGCGACCGCATGGATCCACGCAAATCGGAAGTTGTCAACCCGTGTGGATACCGATGGTAATACCAACCCTACATGGAACGATAAATTTGTTTTTCGGGTGAATGAGGAATTCCTCACATGTGACACTTCTGCAGTTATGATTGAGGTTTATTCTACACATTGGTTTCGAGACAACCTTGTTGGGACGGTTCGTGTCCTTGTTGGGAACCTTGTTCCACCAGCGCACCGATCGCAATACCACCATAATCAACATTTAGGAATGCGATTTGTCGCTCTTCAGGTACGTACATTGTGTATCTCTATTGTTGTTTTCCACCTTTCCTTTTTTTTTTTTTTTTTTTTTTCCTTTTTTTAATAAATATATATATATATATGAATTCTCAGTGTTCTTCTAAATGGGAACCCAGGAACATTAAGCAATTCTTGTTAATAGCTATTGTGTTTATTGAATTGTTTCAATTGCAAGGTACTAATATTTAATTTTAGAAATGTCACAGGAATGCATGTGCTTACATTTGAATTATGATTGTGGACACATTCTTCTCCAGCACAAAATATTTTTCTTTCGAAGCCTATAATATTTTGTAATTTTGCATTGAAACTAAATCTTTAGAATGTGGATAACAAGAATTTTTATACATTTTTGTTATAAATATAGAAAAAGTAAACATTTTTTGTATGTCCTTGAATGAATTTGGACATTCATTTAAGAACGGAAAGAATAAAATATTTTTGTTTCTAAGGCTTTTTGTCTCATGGAAAATAGTATTAGTGCGAAAACTTGTTAGTAACGTGCTACTGTATTTTAGGTACGTCGTCCATCAGGCCGCCCACAAGGAATTTTGAACCTCGGTGTGTCGGTACTTGATAGTTCCATGAGGAGCATGCCTTTATACACCCAACTGAGCGCGTCTGCCGTTGGATTTCGTGATTTAATGGAAGATGAATCATACTATGATCACATACATCAGAACAAGAACAAAAATCCTGCTGTACCGCCAGTTGTCAAACCAATACTACGACGTTCCAGAAGTGAGCGAAGTGAACGAATGACATTTGATGGCCGTTCAACCACCAACACTTCAATGGTCGCGATCCCGCATAAAAAAGGATCCACTGCAATGGGTAGTTCAATCCTCAGTGTTTCTGCGATAGAAGATCCTATAAAGGGAAAGGGTAAAAGAGGGAAAGCAAGTTCGGTAATTATTGGGGCTGAGTTGAAAGAAAAATCAAATGAGAAGGGCAAAAAGGGGAAAGCAAGTTCACTTATAAGTGCTTCGATTGTTAGCAAAGATTCCCGAAGAAATGAGCTTAAAAATGAAAACCCAATTTTGATGGTGAAGGATGTAAATAATAAGGTTGCTAATGTGAAACTCGGGTCGGAACTCAGTGACAAAAAAATTGTTGATGAAAAATCCATTAAGAAAAGTCCTGGACAAGGCCCGGTTATTGGGAAGCCAATTTCAAAATTGAATGGGTATGAGTATGGAGGTCCAAAAA
The DNA here is from genome assembly GCA_026119855.1 of Campanula takesimana. Classification (NCBI taxonomy): domain Eukaryota; kingdom Viridiplantae; phylum Streptophyta; class Magnoliopsida; order Asterales; family Campanulaceae; genus Campanula; species Campanula takesimana. The sequence goes on along the minus strand of JAOWBW010000365.1, from coordinate 836,067 downwards.
TGACTAATGGAAAGTTCATTTTTGGGGCCCCACACAAGGCTAATTCTATTTGGTCAGATTCAGAAGTGGGACCCTCACCATCTGAGGTTGCTGCGGCGATGATGATCGAGAAAAGATATCCTTTAGAAGATGGGCAAAGCTCCGTGTTGGATGGGTGGAGTGTGGATGAGAGCGTAGAAGGATTGCGATCAAAGCTTGAGAGATGGAGAACAGAGTTACCACCAATCTATGACCGCAAGCTCTCTTCCAGCACCTTTCGATCAAGCCATCATGCACGGAGGCACACGGACGGTGGGACTGGAATGTTCTCGTGCTTCGGTAACATTTACGGATATGAATGCCAATGTATTTGTGGTAAGCCTACGGGAAACAAAGGGAGTAGCGCTCGATTTCACAGTCCATCCGTTGGTAGCGTGGGTCGTTCTTTTTAATGAGCTCATATTCATTCGACCAATTATGAAGGAAAGCCTCATCCTAATATATAAACACGATTGATGATTCATTCAATTAAAGATACATTTTGGATAAAAAAAAAAGAAAGCGAGACTTTGTGTTTTTTGGATATTTATTTGGAAAATTGAAAATTGGATATTTGAGGCTCATAAACTTGCTAATTTGAAGATAAGTTCTTGGTTAGTTTTTTCTCTTCTAATTTCATTCTCCTTTTCTTCTTTCATTTCTCCTTCTTTTTAGGTTACTTAATTGTGAATTTTTACATTTGATTTATTGTATATGAAAGACATGTCAGTTTTCGGTATTGGAAATTTAGATCCTCATTCACCTTATCTATCCTGAAATGTAATGTAAAACTAAAGACTTATGTGGTTTGCCAATCATGTTTCATTCGTTTTTCATATTTAATTATGTGAACCAAAATAAATTGAGAACCGTGATAATCAAGTATAACCACCGAACTAAACACAAAATCAAGGGTTCATATTATAGATACAGTGGATACACTTGGATACAGCAGTTAATCTTCAAAATACACTTGGATACAGTAGTTATTTAACTACGGTATCCAAGTGCAATATTCAAAATTTAGGTACTGTAATTAAGTGTAACTACTGTATCTATAATTTGGCCCTTTAATTTTGTATCTAATTCAATGGTTATGATTAGTTCTCACGGTTCTCATTTTAAAAGTATTCATTGGAGCAAGACCTTATATATATATATATATATATATATATATATATATTAGTCCACTTTTATAGCTGACGTACAAGACTACCTCGCCTTTTATACTTGAACTACAAATTTTTTATTTTTTATTTTTTATTTTTTTTCTGAAAAATCCATTTTTCTCAATATTTTGATAATATGATATGACTCTCATATTTGGTTAAATATTAGTCCGCTCATATAGTTGATGTGTAAAACTATTTTGGCCTCTTATACACGAACTATAAGAGTTATTTTTTATTTCCACTTCTCCAAATTTAAAAAATCCAAAAATAAAATAAAATATTTTATTAATATTAATTGACTCTCATATATATTTAGTCAAATACCAGTTTTCTCTTATAGTTGATGTATAAGACTATTTCATCTATTATACATGAACTATACAAGTTATTTTATTACATTTCTTCAAAGTTTTCGTAAAAATTCAAAAATTATGATATTTAATTAAAATCGACTCCCATAGTTGAAGTGTATAACCAATTCGCCTCTCATAGCTTAACTACAGGAGCCATTTTTTCACAAGTTTTTTTTTAAAAAACTTAAATATAAAGTTATTTTATTAAAATTGACACTTATAATTAAACTACAAATCTCATTTTATTTTAATAGTTAAAATATAACTCTCATTTTATTTCTTGTAGTTGAATTATAAGACTTAATTCACATCCAATAGTGTTAAAAATTAAACAATAATTTTAAGTTGATTTCCAATGAAAATTTAAAAGTTGTTACTGATAATGTTGTTGATGGTGTACATGTATCAATTACAAGTGTTTGATTTTCATTATTATAATTAAATGAAGAGAAAGCAAAGATTCTCGACGAAAGAGAGTACTAGATAAAGTCTCTCAACGAAGGAGGGATAACATGTAATATAACAAGAAAATCGTTGTGATTGCACTAAAATATTGATGGCGAAAGGAGTGATTGCTATGATCATTTTGACTACCACCAGTGATCTTCCTCAATTTTATAATTCTCAAATCTAATTGAAAATATGAATTTAGTGAAACGCAAATTTATTGAAACACAAGTACACTACCCGTTCTAAAAAAGTTTATTGTCAATTTAACCTGCGTACTATTGTCAGATTGCAGCTTTGCCCTCGTACTCACAAAACTCACTATGACCTGAGTACTATGTTTTTTAATATCAAAACCAGGGTTTTTAACAACCGTCAGAAATCTAACAGAGCTGTCAACATATGTTAAAAATTTAATGAATATTACAATAAACAATTTCTAATGTAACCCTGATAATGATTTTAATGTTGAAAAGGTCAAAAAATATTTTACATTCATATTTCTCTATATATTTGTTATTATTGAAGTTTATTTGTTAGTATATTAAGAAATATATTAAATGATGGTAACACACTACATATTATTAAATGAAGGATTCGATTTTCCAGGGATTTTAGAACAAAGAGAGATTTTTGATTTTCTGGTCTCACCTTTCGACTTTTAGGCTGAGGTGAAGAGGGGAGAAAGGATAGAGAAGAGAGGGCGGTGGGGACAGATGGATTTGATCCATGGTGGAGCTTGGAAGGTTGGCCATGGTGACTCTGTTGGAGAGAGACGGTGGGCAGAAAGAACCAAGTGAAAAAACAAATGATTTAGAATATTTATATTTTTATAACATTAAAATCATTATCAAGGTCATATATGAATATAAAATATTTTTTGACCTTTTCAACATTAAAATCATTATCAGGGTCATATTTGAATTTTTTTTTTATTGTAATATCTATTAAATATTTAACATAGGTTGACAATCCCGTTTGATTTCTAACGACTGTTAAAAACCCCGGGCAATTTTTTATTAAAACCATACTACGCAGATTATAGTGTGAGTTTCGTGGATACGGTTGCAAAGCTGTAATCTGACAATAGTACGCAGTTAAAATAGCAATAAACTCCATTCTAAAAACAAAATCATCCTAGCATTTCAACGAAAACCGTTGAAATTCTAACGAAAGTTTGCTGGGTTGTGGTATAGTTTGGATAGAGTTTTATGGCTGATAAAATATTTATGCATTGTAATGTGCAACTCAATTTAATAATCCCTCTGTCCCAGACTATATGTTCACCCTCTCATTTACACGGATATTAAGAAATGATGGAAGTGATGTAAGTGTTGTGAGTATAAAAGTAAAGTAGGAGGGAGAATAAGTGGGAGGGAATAGTAAGTTGATTGGTGTTGTGAGTGTAAAAATAAGTAGCAAGAGAGAATGAGTGAGAGGAATAGTAAAGATTATTTGCTATTTTAAGAAGTAGACATATACTCTGGGACAAACTAAAAAGGAAATGTGAACATATACTCTAAGACGGTGGGAGTAGGATTAATAATTTTAGAAATGTAAGATTTTTTATTTTATGATGATGGAAAGACATTCAATTCAACTGTTTATGCACTTTTGGGTGTAAATGGTTTTGGTGTTGTTTAGGGCAACTCCAATGGTGGTCCTTGCTCTATAAGTATCAAAATCAAATTTTGGTACCTATGAATACTATTCACATGGTATCAAAAATCATCTCCAATCATAGGTATTAATATTTTGGTACCAAATTAATTTTTAATAGTTATTAACTTTATCAATAATTTTGAAATGATAAATAATTTGAATATATGATTAATTATGTTTTAAATTTTAAAAAATAATTTTGTAAATAATTATATAAAAACCAAAAAAAATTGTTTAAATAAATATTTATATTTTATATAATATTTTTAACGTGATAATTAACTAACATGATAAGTATTTTTGCACTATGTTTAACAATTTTTTTAAACACTAATAATGGGTACAAAAAATTTGGTGTGGTACTAAGCAAGGTAGCAAATTTGACACTTTGCTTAGTATCACACCAAATTTTGATGAATAATACTAGGGGCACAAAAAAGTCACAAAACCTTGCTCACAAAATCTTAGGTGTAATGATTTTATTGGTGTTTTTAATTAGAGTGTGGCGGGTCCATTATCGATTCAACCAATAAAATATTGCCACCTTATTTTGTGATCTCATTTTATGCCTCTAGCATTGCTCAATTTTAACACCCATTGGTAGTATCATTGGAGATGCTAGTACTTCATCCTAGGTATCAAAATTTGCATTGCATTTGATACCATGCCCTTATGATGATAGGGGCAGCTGTGTAGGACTAAGGTCTGTACTTTAGTTGGCAAAAAACGATTTAGTGATGATTGTCTTGTAAATGGTGGACAGGACACCACTACTCAAATTAAATAAGTTGAAAAGATGAAAAGATTTTACTTTGAGTAATCTGATTATATAACATTTAAATTGTAATACTATAGTTTATTTATTGCAAAATTTAATTTTGTTTATTTAATGTACAAATAAATTTATTATAAAATGTAATTATTTTATTATTATTATTATTATTGTTATTTATTTTTTTAACACAATTGAACTGCACATACTGGATCCGAGAGGGGAAAAGGGTGGTGGTGGTGGTGGGACCGAGAAAAGTGCTTCTTAATTGTACTCCCTCCGTCCCGGACTAAGGTTCTTAGTTTGATTTTACACGGAGATTAAGAAAAAGTAAATATTATGAGTATGAAAAAGTAAGTAAGAAAAAGTAGGAGAGATAAAGTGGGTAGGGAGCTTTGGTTATGAGAATGATAAGTGGGTCCCATTGTCCATTTTAGGTAATAAAGCAACTAAGAACCTTAGTCTAGAACAAACTAAAAAGGAAGTAAGAACTTTAGTCTGGGACGGAGGGAGTAATTTTTATTTTTACGGAAAAACTCCCCTATTATAGATTTTAAAGCATGCTTCTCTATGGAAAATTTTCTTATATCTGTATCTCATGTTTTCTTAACTAATTAGTCTCTTTTGTCCTTGAAACTTATTGTCATTTTTAATTTTTTTTTTAAACAACTGAACTATATTATTTATCTAAAGCCCTGCTTATTACAAGTTCATATGGGACCTTCCCTTCAAGGAAAACCCTTACTCACCTACCCGATACCACTCGGCCAGAAAGCCATTGGTCAATTTTTATTTCTTAAAAATAGTTTTATTTTCAAAATTGAGAAATTGATATTATTGAACTTTCAGCGATGTCTATGTGATAAAAAGAGTAACTATCAAAATGACTAGCTCACGAACCACTTTTTCATATTTACTTGCGTAGTAATGAAATAATCAATCTAACCTTTCTAGTTTCACTATATACAAAATAACATAAATAACTGAAATCGTTAAGAAAGTTAATAAAGATTAGTTGTTGGTGATTTTAGTGTCATCAGCTATTTTATGTAATTGTGATTTACTAGAGATCAATGCGATTTCATATTAGGCTCGGATACGAGTAAGGGAAAATTCCAAACAATTCTCTAAGTTTTCGATCTGTCTTCTTTGCCTAGAAACAGATAGTTTGATTGTCTTATCCCAATAGAGATTTCGTGTAACTCAGGCAATAAGGGTCGAAATACTTTATTCGTAAAGTGGATTATACACGATTCAGTCAAATATCCAGGATTATCATCTTACCAAAACCCTATTTCTAACATTAATGAGGGTTAGTTTTATAGCAATTATTATTATCAAAAGTTTTAAATTGTACCCATAAACTCATAGAATCATAACTCGCTTAATTAAGTAGTAAGTTTACCCATTTACCCTTATTAATATCTAAGGAATGAAACATAATGTAAAAATAGGCAAAAGTCATTTTCTTATTCTCAATATGATGAATATATAGTACAAGAGTCAATAACCTAATTATGTACAAAGTAGTAGTTTTCTAATCTAAATACAATTGTAATCTCTATAATATTTGCTGAAGATACAAATGACTAGAAGGAGTAGAGAACAAGTAAATCTAGGAAACTGTAGGTGATAGGCCGGCTAATGTCAAGCCGGGTTGGTGATCCCGGTGAACCGGTTTCGGGTGAACCGGATGTATCCTTAGTACGCCCCCCCCCCAAGATGGACGATCCACGGAGAAAACCAATCTTGGAAATGAGTTGTTGAAAGTGTATCCGAGGAAAGGGTTTTGTAAGAACATCAGCAAGTTGATCATCTTCAGAAATATGTTGAACACGAAGACAGCCAGATTGTACCTGTTCACGAACAAAGTGGAAGGAGAGAGCAACATGCTTCATTCTGGAGTGGAAGACCGGGTTGGCTGAGTAGGTTGTAGCACCAAGGTTGTCACAGTAAATCACGGGTGGTTGAGAGGGAGAGAGCCCAAGTTCAGTAAGTAGGTTGCGAACCCAGGTGATCTCCGCAGTGGTGTCAGCGACGGCACGGAACTAAGCCTCGGTGGAAGACCGAGCTAGTGAGTGTTGTTTGCATGATGACCAAGCGATGAGATTTCGACCATAATAAACCAAAAACCCAGAGGTGGAAACATAGTCATCTTTGTCACCGGCCCAATTCGCATCACAAAATTCATGCAATGTGTGAGGAGAATTGGAGAAAAGTTGAATTCCAAAATGCATGGACCCGTGAAGATAGCGAAGAACTTTTTTGAGAACCATTCAATGAGAGTGTTGAGGGTTTTGCATAAACTGAGCAAGCTTGTTAACCGAAAAGGCAATGTCCGGACGAGTGAAAGAGCGATATTGAAGGGAGTGAGCACAATAATTAAAAAAATTAATATGCGTGGTAGAAAATTAAGAGAGAGAATGAGTAGGATAAATAGTAGTGTTGGTTGAATAAATTGAGTGATGCAAAATGAAGAGATAGAACGAGTGTGGTAAATAGAAGTATTGGTTGAATAAAATTTGAGAGGTAATGGTGGTGTTATTGGTGATGTGGTAATGGTGGCTGCAATTTGAGGGAGAAAGATATGGAGGTTTGGGGTTGGTTCTTTGTTAGTGTTACTAACGAAGTATAGTAAATGTTAATCAGGTGAGATAATGAGACTCACGAAAGTTACGTTTTTAATGAAATTGTAAACGGAGTAGTAGCAATGCAAAAATCGAGGTAGTACAATGGGGATAATCAAAAGAAAAAGAAAAGTGAAAATATTAAAAATTAACTCATAATTCAGTGATCAAAATATTACTTTCGCCAAAAAAAAAAGGAAAAAAAAAAAAAAAAAAAAAGAAGAAGAAGAAGAAGAGAGGATGGGGGAATTCTACAAAAAGGTGAAGATGCTATGGTCTGGCTTTAAGAATAAAAGGGTTCAATACAAAAAGTAATTGCAAACCCAACATGTTCTTTTGTGAGCAGAATATTTAATTTCTTTAAAGATAATTATGGAAAAGAAGGCATATAACTAAGGGGCAACTCCCATTTAGTCCCTCATTAGAATCTAAATTACCACCTAGTTCAAGGTATTTTCAATATTACCACCTAGTCCAAGGGATATTAAAACGGCATGAATGCCCTTACTAAATGACTGGAAATTACATGATTACCCCTCCCTCCTCAACCTTTCACCTTCTCACCGGTCAACAACTTTGACCGACCAGCCACCACCTCCGGCCGACCACCACCTCCGGCCACCTTTTTCCGGCAATATTTTCCGGCCACCATTTCCCGGCGACCTTTTTCCGGCCACCTTTTTCCGGCAAGTTTTCCGGCAACATTTTCCGGCGACCATTTCCGGCCACCGTCTCCGGTGGCCTTTTCCGGCCACCATTTCCGGCCACCGTCTCCGGCGACCATTTCCCGGCCACCATTTTCCGGCGACCACCTCCGACCACCATATTCCGACCACCGTTTTTCGGCAACCACCTCCGTCCACCGTTTTCCGGTGACCACCTCCGACCACCATATTCCGGCCACCATTTCCGGCGACCACCTCCGGCCAACATTTTCCGGCGACCATTTTCCGGCCACCATTTCCGGCGACCAAACAACTGTGAACTAATCAGTAAGTTCACAGTTGTCAACAAAACTACTAAGAACACAATCGAATCCGGCGACCACCAACTCCGGCGACCAAACAACTGTGAACTAATCAGTAAGTTCACAGTTGTTTAAGAACAAGTTCACAGTTGTTCTAAAACAAGTTTACAGTTATTCAAAGAACAAATTCAAATATTAAAAAAAAAAAAAACTATTTTTTTTTCAAGAACAAGTTCATAGTTGTAAGTTTGCAATTGTAAGTTTGCAATTGTAAGTTCGCAATTATTTCAAAAACAAGTTTGCAATTGTAAGTTCGCACTTGTTCCAAGAACAAATTCACATTTATTAAAAAAAATTACTATTTGTTTAAAAGAAAAAATTCACAGTTGTAAGTTCGCACTTGTTCCAAGAACAAGTTCGCACTTGTTCCAAAAACAAGTTCGCAATTGTTCCAAGAACAAGTTCGCAATTGTTTCAATAACAAGTTCGCACTTGTTCCAAAATCAAGTTCGCAATTGTAAGTTCGCAATTGTTTCTATAACAAGTTCGCACTTGTTCCAAAAACAAGTTCGCAATTGTAAGTTCGCACTTGTTCTAACAAGTTCACAGTTGTAAGTTCGCAAATGTAAGCTCGCAATTGTAAGTTCGCAATTGTTCCAATAACAAGTTCACACTTTTTCCAAAAACAAGTTCGCACTTGTTCCAAGAACAGCTTCACAGATGTTCTAACAACAAGTTCACAGTTGTTCCCAAAACAACTTCCTCTTTTTTTTAAAAAAATTGCAGAATAGTGAATATTCCAATACTATTACATGTTAATATCTTTTGAGTTGTGTAAAAGTAATCAATCAGCTATTTTTGAACTAATTAATGTAGAATATCATTAAATGACAATCATTATTCCCAATACTATTACAGTTAAAAAAAAAAAAAAAAAAAAAAAAACAACAAACAAGATCCATACCCAAATTTCCCTTCTTCCATTCCCTTTTATAAACACATCCAACCTCTGCCATGCTCAACCATCACCATTCACCACCACTTCCCATCCCCAACATAACCATAAGAATCAAATTTAATTTTACAATATATCAAACTTGTCCAAAAGTCATCTAATCAAAAGAATAGCCAAATTTGAAATTCAACCACTTTACAAATACCAGAAACCTTAACAATACAATCAACAAATTCACAGTTGTACTTTCATTTCCCAAACAACAACAACAAAAAAAAAAAAACAACAACAACAAACAAACCGACTTTGAGGGAAGTCGCCGGAGCTAGCGGTGACCGAAGAAAGAGTGGGGGAGGGGTGACCGGTGACAGAGAAGGAGTTGCAGGTTCGCCATTGAGAGAGAGAGAGAGAGAGAGGTGAGGGCTAGATCTGTAATTGCCAGAGGTGGGGAGGGGTGAACAGAGATGGTGTAGGGGTGGCCGGTGACGGAGAAGGAGCTGCAGGGTCGCCGGAGTTGGCCAGCGATGGTGAGATGGCTGGGCGATTTGGTTGAATCTGAACAGTTGGCCGGCTGGAGATTGTTGGGTTGAGAGGGTGAGGGACGCATTTGGGTCGGGGAGGGAGGGTCGCGAGGTTAGGTAGAATGTCGCCGGAGATAGGGGTAGCGATTTTTTTTGGGTTTTTTCCAGTTCGTCCGTCGGCCATATCTCCGGCACCGGACATATTTTGGAAGATCCCAACGGTGTAAAGTAGCGTTTAGGTGTTGCGAACTCCCTCCAGAAATTTGAAGACGATCCAACGGTTCAATCATCGGGAATCGTCATTTTTCTGGACGGTCCTGGAAGTGTGCAGATTTTCGAATTTGGCATCTTGGCCGGAATTTTTCGACGGTTGTTGGCTCGTGGTTGTCGCCTAGAACTCCTCTAGGTTCAGCCATGGCTAAGGAGGGCGTTGGTACTGGGAGAAGGTCGCCGGAGATAGGGGAGATGAGGGGTCGCCGAAGGTGGGGGATGGAGGAGAGTAAAAACGCAGTGTGATGGTCGCCGGGGTTCGGAAATCGAGGGGAAAGGTCACCGGAGGTGAAGAGGAAGGGTCGCCGGCGATGGGGAAGGGAAAGGTCGCCGGAGGTGGCCGAATGGGGTCGCCGGAGGTGGGGATGGAGAAGAGAGAGAAAGCAGTGAAAGAAAGTAGAGAGAGAACGCAATTTGCGTCTGAATGTGAGGAGAGGGGAGGGGTTTCTGTTTTAATTGAAAATAAGGGGTAGTTTCGGGATTCTATAATTTTAATGGACTAGATGGGAATATTCAAAATGTGCGTGGACTACATGGTAATATTGAAAATGTGCGTGGACTAGGTGGTAATTTAGCTTAGAATGGGGGACCCTACTGTAATTTTCTCTATAACTAATATACTCCAATAGTGAGATGGGGACGGAATGAGAATTGTAAAATTAAAAACGAAATTAATATAATATTGAGATGGGGACGTTATGAAAATTGTAAATAAAAAAAGAAATGATAAAAATATCAAAAGTGAGTTCCATCCCTATATTTACTTCCTAGCTACCGTTTAAAATAAAATAAAATAAAATAAAGACATCTACAATACTTATCATTAATTTGTTACATGCCACATGACTAAATAACAAATTGACTACTCTTATGTTATTAAATGAATTTATGTTATTAAATGAATGTTTAAATTTTATTTTAAAAATATTCTGAAATTTTCTACTTTATATAAACTAGGTAGTAGCCCGTCGATAATCGACGGTAATGATATGACTAAAAATTCAATAGTTAGGATTAGGAAACACTTGATTTAAATTATATTAAAGCTGAGGGGTAATGGGGTCAATTCATTGTATATAATTTAAACAAATGTAGTGAATAATTCAATTATTTATCTTAAATGACTTAAAATAAAATGTATTTTTTGTTGCTATATTTAAGGCACTTTGAAATTTGAAAAATGATGCAATTTTAACATGCTTGTCACAATTTTATTGGATGTGGTTAAGTAGAATGCCACATGAAATTATGACATGGAATTTCATGTGGCTTATTGTGGGAACACATAAAGACTCTCTTTTATTTTATATATATATAGATGAGTGCAATGATTTATATATATCTTATAATCTTCTTTAAAAATATTTAGTTTTATAATATAAAGAGATTAGTGAAGAAATTTAATAAAAACACATTTAGGTGGATTTTGTTTCTTAAGAAAATACATTCATTTAAGACATTTTTTTAAAAATAGACATTTATTTAAAAACAAAAGTTTACTTATTTCTTTCTTTGCGTATATATACATAACGGTCATTATTGATCATTTCCTTCACGGAGAGACAAGTGAATGGAAGAATTCAATGGAAAAATTCCCCCAATCCCAGATTTTATTACAAATAAGGAGAGGCTCAGACCAAATACCAGATAAGGAGTTGGGTCGAGATTAAAATTCCCCAGACATCCGTTGACCAGTCAAAAATAACTCTTAAATATACTGATACTACCCTGCATATAAAATGCCTAACTCCATTTCCTCAACATCATTTTGCCATATCTTTCTCTCTCTAAACACACACACACACACACACACACAGTGAATCTCCCATCTTTCCTAACCTAACCTAACCTAACCTAACTGCCCCCTTTCTTCACCGACTAATTTACCACCAGAGACCTCTTCTCCGTCCATCCCTACTAGTTACCGGCGAGTTCGCTCCAAGTTCACCGCCTCGCTTCAACTTCTCCGAGAACACCATAGCTTCGCGCGGCGACCTTGTTGCCTTAATCGCCTCTATCTCTGTTTCTTCTTCCTCCTTTCTCCAGCGTAGTGCACCTTCGTCAGATCTGCCCAGATATGTGATTCTAGCATCTACTTCTTCTCTACTCCTGCCTCTCTAACTGCCTCCGACGACATTTTCTTCTCCGGCGACGCAACAATGTTGCCCAACCGTCCAGATCTGTGATTCCGACCAGCACATTCTTCCACGGCACCGGATCTGAACAATGTCTCTCTCTCTCTCTCTCTCTCTCTCTCTCTCTCTCTCTCTCTCTCTCTCTCTCTCTCTCTCTCTCTCCAGATCTGTGTATTTTTATTTTTGAGGAGTTTTGTGCTTGAATTTGGTATTGACTTTAACCAAATTGTAACCATCTGCTCAGTGGCGGATCTAGGATTTTTTGACAGCGGGTGCACATTTTACACTACAACACTTCAAACCAGATTTTACACTACAAAATGGACTAGTTAAATAAGCTTGTAGTAGAAAATGAGAGAATAAAATACTCCCTATGTCCCAGTTTAAAGTACTTAGTTTAACTCTGCACGCTTATTAAAAAATCAAGTGAAAAACAAAGAAAAATGGAACAACAAAAGTAGCGATGTTGAAATATAATTGTCCTAAACAGTAAACACTATAAAGCAAATGAGTGAAAAGGAAGTTAAGTAAGTATTGGTTTTGTAATAAATGAACTTTTTGAGTGCAAGATTCTCTAAAGCACTATTTATATTTTTTCATTTATAGAATAAAACAATTAAAACCTTAAACTGGGGCAGACAAAAAAAAAAAGAAAGTAAAAACCTTAAAGATGAGGGAGTGGTAGAAAATGAGAGAGAATAATAAATATAGTGGTTATATTTGAAATTATTATAGGAAACTCAAAGTGGCCTTGTTAAAATGTACTAGTAGAAAATGAGAGAGAAGATAAAAAATAAATTGTCTAGGTTGAGATTCGAACCTAGGTTCCCTGCAACATGAAGATTTTCAAGTCATGCCATTACCACTAGAACACCTAGCTACTTATTTATCTGGTTAGAATGTTATATATTTATTCATTGTGCGGGTGCACTTAATAAACAGAGTTTTTTTTAAAAAAAATATTTTTAACTACAAATTTCAGTTAACCGGGTGCACGTGTACCCCCTCTTACAACATAAGATCCGCCCATGCATCTGCTGCTTAGTGTTAAAAGCTTACTTTAAAGTTTATCAGATTTTGATTTTTAAATTGCAGTGAGATCTGTAAATGGGAACTAGTAAAATAGCATTTTCATTATTTTTTGAGATTTTGATTTGCATATGGAAAGTAGTCTATATATGTTTCAGGTTCAATCTTAGTATTGGGAAATATGATATTGATTTATTTAATTTTTATATGTGCCTTTGGTTTCTTGTATCAATGGTGAACTTACAGTATTTGTTAATGCTCAAAGTATCCTTGGTGGTAATAATAGATATCAGTCATGTAAAACAAAGTGAAATTATGATTTTGATTTATTTATGTATGAATTGAACTAAGAACTGAACAAGGGGTTGCCAAAATTGACATGTTGACCTGCAAGTCTTATATATTACGTATGTATAAGAGTTTGAGCATGATTTGACCAAATAATAGTAGAGTTTTTCTTTGAAATGAACAAAAGTAAAAAAAAAAAAAAATGACTCTTATATTTAAATTATAAGAGGTGGGCAGGTTTTATGTGTCAGTTATAAGAGTTGGCTGCTATTTGACCGAATATGAAAGTCAACATTAATAAAAAAATTATTAATTTGTTTTATGAAAAAATGTGAAAAATTGACTATTATACTTCAGTTATAAGAGAAAAATTGGTCTTATACAATAATTATAAGAGTTTGACAGGGTGTGATCAAATTTGACCAAATAATATTAACTTTTTTTTCAAAAAAATTGAAAAAGTTGAATATTTGTGTACTCTTATATCTTAAATATAAGAGATGGACATATTTTATGTATCAGTTATAAGAGTTGACTGATGTTCGACCGAATACGGAAGTCAATATTAATAAAATATTATTATTTTATTTTATTTTGTGAAAAAATGACTTATATGTCAGTTATAAGAGAAGAATGGGTCTTATACACTAGTTATAAGAGTTTGATTGAATTTGACTGAGTTTGACCAAATATTTGTTTCTAAAAAAATTGAAAAAAAAAGATTTTTTTTAAGACTTTATATGTAAATTATAAATGGTGGACAAGTCTTATATGTCAGTTATAAGATTTGACTACTGTTTGACTGAATATGAAAGTCAACACTAATAAAAATATTATTATTTTAATATGTTTTGTGAAAATGTGAAAAAATGACTCTTATACTTCAGTTATAAGAGAAGAATTAGTCTTCTACACTAGTTATAAGAGTTTGAATGAGTTTAAGCAAATAATATTAACTTTTTTTCTAAAAATTTGAAAAAAAAAAGTGATTTATTTTACTTTTATATGTTAATTTTAAGAGGTGGACATGTCTTATGTGCTAGTTATAAGAGTTGACTGTTGTTTGATCGAATATGAAAGTCAATACTAATAAAATATTATTATTTTTTAATTTATTTTGTGAAAAAACATGTGAAAATATGACTTTTATACTTCAGTTATAAAAGAATAATTGGTCTTATACACTCTTCTATGTTAATTATGTGTCAGTTATAAGAGTTTGACTGTTGTTTGACCAGGTTTGACCAAATAATATTATTATTTTTTTCTAAAAAAATGAAAAATGTATTTTTTTTTACTCTTATATGTTAATTATGTGTAAGTTGTAAGAGTTTGACTACCGTTTAACCGGGTTTGACCATACTTGGCCAAATAATATTATTATTGTTTTCTAAAAAAAATAATAAAAAAAGTGATTTTTTTTTACTCTTATATGTTAATTATGTTCAGTTATAAGAGTTTGACTGCTTTTTGACTGAGTTTGACCTTATTTGACCAAATAATATTATTATTTTCTTTCTAAAAAAAATGAAAAAAAAATGATTTTTTTTTACTCTTATATGTTAATATGTGTAAGTTATAAGAGTTTGACTGCTGCTTGACCGGGTTTGACCATATTTGACCAAATAATATTATTATTTTATTCTAAAAAATGAAAAAAGTAAAAATTTCCGACTCTTATATGTTAATTATGTGTCAGTTATAAGAGTTTTATCAAGTTTGATCAATAATATTATTATTTTTTTTTAAAATGAAAAAATTATTTCTTTACTCTTTTATATAATTATGTGTAAGTTATAAGAGCTGAATAGGATTTGAACAAAAAAATAAAGGTGGGAGGAGATATGAGGGCATTTTAGTCTTCTTGCATCTTTTTGCTGGTGAGGGGTGTATGATTTTGTATCTGGCTTTTCCTAATTTGGGTTTGTATCTGAGCTCATGGGCCCTAGAGTCCAAGCCCCGAATTCAATCTCAATTTTATTGGCCAAAATATGTTTACCTCCCATAAGTATCCACCCATTCCCACTTTGCACCCTCGCGCTCCCAAAGTGGCACCTTAAGTATCCCCCCGTCCCACTTTTGCCCCTCCCCCCAACGGCGTTAGAAATCTAACGAAAAAGGGTCATGTGCATGTCATGTGAGGGCTAGTTTAGTCATTCTCATTTTACTTTTAATAATTTCTAATTTATTATTTTATATATATATATATATATATATATATATATCAGCATTATTAATAGTAATAAAATTATTTTTAGTAAAAATTCATATATTAAAATTATTTAAAAAAAACAGAATATGTCGCGCCCCAGACCCGTGGTCCTACTTGGCCCCACGCTCGGGACACGGGTGGAAGACGTTATAAAACACTTTTTGAAGCACACAAAAGAATCACTCATAAGAGTTCCCAATAACATTGACATTTAAGTCATAAACACAACCTTGTACACATATGAAACCAAATCATCATCTACCATTTTAGCTTCCTAAAACACTTATCTAGGCACCCTAGACTAGGACACAAAACCTAGCCCAAGATCGGGTCCTAAACCAAGTCAATGAAACAATTTATTTTTTCAGCAAAAGTGGGCGCCTGCCCGCCCTAATCTTGGGCGACCGCCCAAGAGCCCTGTTTTAAAATTCACTTTTCAGTAGTTATGGGCGCCCGCCCGGCCCCATAGTGGGCGATTGCCTAAAAACCCTGCCAGGCCAAAATTGCACACTTTTTACTCCTTTCGTTTCACCGCCCCAAAGGTACAACACTTACACACTTAACGTTTATAGCCTTACTAAAGCTACCAAAAATCAGTCCCAAACAACTCTAACACTACTTTGAACCCAACCAAACCACCATACCAAATACTCCCTTTGTCCCAAAATTACAAGTATCACAAATATTATCCAAATCACAAAAATAACAAGTATAAGTATCAAGTATAACATATATGACCATTTTAACATTTAAAGGGGAATTAGTAACTTACCTATTTCCGGAAAAAGTATCGCAGAAATGTGTTTTGTTCGGGTAGAAATGACCTACTCAACGCCCTATTTCTTCCATGAACCAGAGAGAGTAAATTTTTAGTGTGTGTGTGTGTGTGTGAGTCGACTGAGAGAGATAAGCATGCCTTATATTGAGATTTTTACTCCATTTTTCCAACTTTGGTCACCCAAGTTTCATTTTTAACTCTTAAGCCCCTAAACTTATATTTTCAATAAGGACCCTAAAGTTTCAACTTAATCAGTTAACTCCCTTAATCATTATTATTACTAACTAAGTAAATAACACAAATAATCAAGTAAGATGTGCAAGTCATAAAATATGATGCAACACATAAAATGCACACATAAGTTCAAATTAAAATCCCAAAAAATATAAAATAAATAGGGACGGGTTTTTGGGGTCGTTACAATCACTCCCCCTTAAAAAAAAAATCATCCCGAATTTTAGGGTTACTTACCTAGGCCCTCAAATAACCAAGGGTATTTCCTTTCCATTCCAATTTCAAAACTTCCAAGTAGATTCTTTCACATTATGATTTCTCTATACAACTCAAGCAAAATGAATACTCTCATTTCTCAATTCTCGAATTCTAGAATCAATCACTTGAACTGAATGCTTCTCCTAAGACTTAGTCGATTCAATATCCTCTAAAACTTTAGACATACATGAGAAGAATCATAAACAGATTTGCGTAGCATCGACACATGGAACACATTATAAACCTTATCAAGAGAAAGAAGTAACACAAGATGATAAGCCCAATCTCCGACTCTTCCCAAAATCTCAAAAGAACTGATATATTAAACAAACTCCACGAGAAGTAAAGGTATATCCCACAAATTCTAAGAATCAACTGAACAAGTTCTCAACATGTCCTCAAGAATCTGAATGGTCCTTTCTAACTGGCCATCTGTCTGAGGATGAAAACCCGTACTAAATCCCAATTCTGAATTCAAAGCCTTCTGAATTGCATACTAAAATCAAGATGTAAATAAGGAACCCATATCTAATACCATGCTTGTAGGCATCCCATGAAATCGAACTATCTTCTGAACAAATAAGTAACAACTGGAATTAACATTTATACCCTCAAAATATATAAGGTGAGGAAACTTAGTAACCAATCCGCTATCAATCAACATCATTGTTCTCAACTATTCAGTGTAACTCCTTCAATGAAACCTTTCGCAATAGATTCATATCCACTCAGAAATCTCAAAGGCTATTCACAAACCAACTGATCACTGATATTTTACTTCCAGATTATTCGTAGCTCAAGGACTTAGTTGAATGCTTAGAATTTCTCGTGTCAAACAAATCAAATGTAACTCTTCAAATTTATCTGAATACTCTAAATTTACTCGGATTTATAATTAAATTGGTCTTGTGTATCTCTTCAAGTACGTGTAGTTGAATTCCGTTATGCATGTTGGTTCCACTAAGTGTCGACTACATACTCTGCTACAAAAGTTAAAGTTCCATCACTAGCAACGAACAAAATCGTGTTGTCTATCATCATTCATTCCACTAGTAATTTTTCTATAGTTGAAATCATTCAATAGAGTAGAAACTTAAAGCTTTCACAATCGCAAAATCATCACATGTCTCGACTCATAAGGACTCCAAGATGTCAATTCCTCTAACCTTCCCCCATTTAGTGTTATCAAACATGAACTATAAGTCAAGGAATCCTCTAATATATTTGTCTTTCCTGAATGATATAACATAATACTCTACTTGCATTATCTCAAGTGTAGCTCTCCTGAAGAAAACGATTACTTCAACTCTCATGGTCGGTAGACACTTCAAATATGGCTCTACAAAAGTCATTTACTAATGCAATGAATGTATAATCGAAATCAACCTCAAGTTATGGTGAGGATAACCTTGTTCATAAGGAATCAATCTTCTCGAAGCATACATAACTGCCATACAATTCTGAATGGATAAACATCTCAATCACTCTTCGAGGCATCACCATGAACAATGAGTTGATTAGATCCACTATAATGGTAAAACTCGACATATCCATTAGAAAATAGTAACACGGTCATACCCTCTTGACAATTGTAATACTAATCAAATCCACTAAGCAATATAAATGCTGAAGTTGTTATTAACCCTTGTTTCAATAATCAAAACTCATTACACACTTATCAATCCATCGAGGAAGTATATCTTTCTGTGTCAATTAGTTAACAGTGTAGCTACCTTAGAAATTCATCAATAAATCTCTAACAATATCATGCCAATCCCAACAAGCCACATACATACTGTTGCTTTCGTAATTAAACGACCAAAATCTATGCCTGTATTGAAACTTCCTCAAAATAATATATCCGCTAATAAGAAGACATAATACCTTGATTTCACAACCCGTTGCTTCTCTCAAGCAATCCAATTATGATTACAGATATAATTCAGAATATCCAACAATACCACTGGAGCAATTGTTAATTCAAACAATATAACCACAAATTTATGATGCCCATACCTGGTATGAAAAGCCGTCTTTGAAATATACCCATCTCAAATTTTCAACTGATAATAATCACTTCAAGTCAAACACTGAATAAACCACTGATCTCTGAAGTTGATAAAATATATCACCCATATAAGATAACAAGTAATGATTCGTTATAGTCATCTGGTTGAGCTCTTAGTATTCAATATACAATCGCAACGTACCATACCTTTTTATAATAAACAATACTGATGCATCCCACGTAGATATACTAAACGTAATGAATCCCTTATCAAGAAATATCTCAAGCTGAATCTTCTACTCCTTTAACTCAACCGATGTTATAGGTATATTAAACTAGATATTAGCACTGTAGCATTGTACTGTAATAACTCAATATAACCCAATTTTCTCCTCAAGTAACATGTACTACTCAATAAAGAATATATCTGAGATCTCACAAAGAAAGGATCAATCCTCCAATTTAGATGTAGACGTTCTACTACCAACCACGTAACTAAATACCCGGCACAACCTTCTGATAACAATTTTCAGACTTTAATGCATAAATAACATGAATGCCCAACACATATATCTACCATGCTTAATTAAAGCACACTAACATATAAAACTCCACCCCAATAATATCAAAATCTTGCTATGGTAAAATAACTAAACCAGCAAGTAAAACATGCTCATGTATATGCACACCACAAGTGCGCAACACTCTACCAGACACCAAACACTTCCCTTTAGTATAGACACCTCTAACATATAAGGTAGAGACTCAGAAGACAAATGCAACTGAGAAGCAAAATGCACAGACACATAAGAATGCGAAGAACCAGGGTCTATAAGTGCTCGTGCTCTCAAACTAGACACAAAAATCATACCTCCAATCACATTAGCAGAATCGGAGATATGTTGTTGATTGATGGCAATATCACGATCCCGCGCCTTAAGCTTCCCTGAAGAATCCCTCTTCTGGCCCTGAGAAGACCTGACAACACTCCTTATTCTTCATTCTTGGACAATCCTTCTGAAAATGACCCAACTGACCACATCTCATACATTTACCTTGCTTCTTCCAACATTTCTCCTCTAAGTGTCCTTCCCTCCAACAATAACTACATACTCGTTTAACTTGACTTATGATTTTCTGTGGTCCTTGAGAAGATCCTCTAAGTTGCGAAGATGTACCCTGAGATCCTCTATTATCGCCATACTGATGTTGTGGTTTTGGCTGTACTCCTTGTCTTGTCACATCTGAAGCAACCTTGCTTTCACGCTCAACTATGTCGTTAATTGCTTTCATTGCAGTTTCAAACATACCTTGGAACATCATTCGAACCTCTTCTCTAACATTACCCTGCCCTGAAGGCCCAGACTGATCTCCTTCTGTCCCAACCATTTCAATAAGTACCTGCATAAAACCCTCAACGTTACTCATTCTCTACACAACTACCCTCCTAGGTCACATAGTCATTCTAGACCATCTACAACCTAGCTGTGATACCAACTGTCGCGCCCCAGACCCGTGGTCCTACTTGGCCTCACGCTCGGGACACGAGTGGAAGACGTTATAAAACACTTTTTGAAATTTTTTCCGAAATGTAGTTTTATAAAGTTTAACAAAATCCACACTCGAAGATCAAAGACTTCATTTAATTTTCAAACAAACTCTTTCACAAACGAAAGTACTTAGCCCGAAGGCCTACAAACTTTTATAAAAATATACATACACCAACATTATCCAAAATAATGGTGTTAAAAAATGATGAAGTCACGGAAGCTCTACCCAAAAGGTATTACATCTATGTAATGTAGCCTTTACAAAACAAATCCCAACTCTTACCACTTTAACGTCCTCCCGTGCCAAAGTGTCCTATCCCCTGGACTCGCCTTTATCTTAAACAGTAAACAAATAAGGGGTGAGAATGAATCTCAGTAAGCTACTAAAATGCAACTGCGTTACATGCTGAAATGATACTCGGAATTGAACAATGTCAATAAACATTCACATAGCACATAACATGAGAGGTAAAGCCAACTCATCTTTCCACACGTAAGGCGGAATAAAACACTCATAAGTGGATACTTAGTCAAGGTTTACCGAAAGAACATTAGCCAAGGTTCTCGAATCAAACATATAACCATCTGAGAGGTATCAACTGAGCAGCATCAAAGAGCTGAAGCCGGGATACCGAAAACCAAACCATAACCATAAGAACCAAAGTAACAACGGGGAAATATGACACAAAGTCATAACCCAAATGCTCACTTGAGGGAGCTAACTCATCCCATCCAAGGCCAATCTGGACTGGGGAAAAAGGCCCAGTGGAAAAGCCTTATAGTGAACTTGGCTGTGTGCCACTATAATTCTTTCCACCTCCACTCGATTACAAAAAAGGTCCAGTGGAAAAGCCTTATAGTGAACTTGACTGTGTGCCACTATAATCCTTTCCACCTCCACTCGATAACACAAAACCAGCTGGACTTTCAAACAAAGCATTGTAATAAATACTTGCTTAAACAACAACCGGGGCAATGATTCCAAAGTAGGGAACCAAGCCAAACACATCACAAAAAGCACACAAAAGAATCACTCATAAGAGTTCCCAATAACATTGACATTTAAGTCATAAACACAACCTTGTACACATATGAAACCAAATCATCATCTACCATTTTAGATTCCCAAAACACTTATCTAGGCACCCTAGACTAGGACACAAAACTTAGCCCAAGATCGGGTCCTAAACCAAGTCAATGAAACAATTTATTTTTTTCAGTAAAAGTGGGCGACCGCCTGCCCTAATCTTGGGCGACTGCCCAAGAGCCCTGTTTTAAAATTCACTTTTCAGTAGTTATGGGCGCCCTCCCGGCCCCATAGTGGGCGACCGCCTAAAAACCCTGCCAGGCCAAAATTGCACACTTTTTACTCCTTTCGTTTCACCGCCCCAAAAGTACAACACTTACACACTTAACATTTATAGCCTTACTAAAGCTACCAAAAATCAGTCCCAAACAACTCTAACACTACTTTGAACCCAACCAAACCACCATACCAAATACTCCATTTGTCCCAAAGTTACAAGTATCACAAATATTATCCAAATCACAAAAATAACAAATATAAGTATCAAGTATAACATATATGACCATTTTAACATTTAAAGGGGAATTAGTAACTTACCTATTTCCGGAAAAAGTATCGCAGAAATATGTTTTGTTCGGGTAGAAATGACCTACTCAACGCCCTATTTCTTCCATGAACCGGAGAGAGTAAATTTTTAGTGTGTGTGTGTGTGTGAGTCGACTGAGAGAGATAAGCATGCCTTATATTGAGATTTTTACTCTATTTTTCCAACTTTGATCACCCAAGTTTCATTTTTAACTCTTAAGCCCCTAAACTTATATTTTCAACAAAGACCCTAAAGTTTCAACTTAATCAATTAACTCCCTTAATCATTATTATTACTAACTAAGTAAATAACACAAATAATCAAGTAAGATGTGCAAGTCATAAAATATGATGCAACACATAAAATGCACACATAAGTTCAAATTAAAATCCCAAAAAATATAAAATAAATAGGGACGGGTTTTTGGGGTCGTTACAGAATATATCATTTTCTTTGTTAAAAAATGAATATATATTTTTCCAAAAATAAAATAAAATAATATATCCTAAGTTACCTAAATTAAAAAGACTAAAAAATATAAAAAGACGCCATATTCATACCCTAAAAAAAAAAAAACCATAATATATCATTATCTTCATCTCCCCCAACTCCACCCCCCCCACCATCTTCTTCATCTTCTTCCTCAAGTCCGCCCCAAATCCTCTCTCCGCCCCCACCATACCCTCCCTATATCCGCCCCTCTTTCCCCTCCCCAAACCCCTTCCTCCATTTCCCTAGTTCGACGCTCCCAGCCCCTTCTTTCCCAGTTCGGCCCTCCCCTTCCTTCTCCCCCGAATCCGACCCTCCCCCACTCACAATCCGACACTCCCTCCATTCTCAGCCGCGTCGTCACTATCTTTCCCTCATCTAAGCCCGATCAGCACCTTCCCAGTCGCACCAAGCATTATTGTAGAAGCCCAGATCTTCTTCTTCTTATTTTTTCTTTTTTTGCAAAATCCCAGATCTGGGTTATTGTTGTTCATTTTTCTTCAATTTTGATATCTAAAATTGTGAGGAATTATTTATTCGGTGTTTAAACATGTATTAATTTGTTAGTTTGGATTTGAGTTTGAAGAATCATACTAGAAATTGATATTACAATTCCAAATGAGTTTTTGAATCTCTTAATGATGGTGGTGGGTGGTGGTGGATGGTGGCCAGATTAATGGAGGTGGTGGTTGTAACTGGTGGTTCTAGCCCATGCCTAAAACACGTAAAAGCCCTCTCTTTTTGATGGTGCCGACCGAATCTGGGTTGTGGTTGTCGGAATATGGGTTGGGGTGGCCGGAATCTGGGTTGGGTCACCGGAATCTAGGGAAAATGGGTGGTGCTTATGAACTGTTGGTGAGTTGTCTGGTAAGATGTTGATTGCCACAACCAAAAACAAATTGACATCTATGCCCTTCTATTTTCAAAGAAAATGACTAAATAATCCCTCACATGACATGCACATGACCCTTTTTCGTTAGATTTCTAACGCCATTGGGGGGAGGGGGCAAAAGTGGGACAGGGGATACTTAAGGTGCCACTTTGGGACAAAATCCGCGCGAGGGTGCAAAGTGGGAATGGGTGGATACTTAGGGGGGGGGGGGTAAACATATTTTGGCCATTTTTATTTTACTTTAAATTTTAACTTCTTTTTCTAATTAATCAATATAGAAGACCTAAGTAAATACCAATATTTGCCGACGAGCCTTGACTCAGTTGGCATAGTCCCTCGCTTTCCTACAGGAAGGTTGAGGAATCCAACCCCCTCCCCATATGTTGTATTCCAAAGATTAGTGATGGCAAAAAAAAAAAATTTTTTTTTGAGCAATGTTAAGGGCACAAAATAATGTCATAAAATCTTGCTCACAACATGAAGTGGCGATATTTTATTGGTTGCATCGATAATGGACCTACCACACTCTAATTAAAAACACCAATAAAATCATTACACCTAGAATTTTGTGAGTAAGTTTTTGTGACTTTTTTGTGCCCCTAATATTATTGTTTTTTTTTTTTTTTGAAACAAAAGTAAATACCAAGTTGAAAAAGTCCATTTATATAGGGAACAACACAAGGACCAAGTGTCTAAAAAGGGCAAAAGGAGGACCCTATATGTTGGACAAAATATCAAAGAAAATAATTGATTAAAGGTTGAACCTTAACAAAAGGAAAAAGGAAAGTGCCAAAGTGATAAGCCCACTACTGGACAAGTGGGTCCCAGTACCATCATTTCCCTCCAACTAGCTCGTCCTTCTCTTTCCCTACACTCCATTTCCTTGGTTTCCTCTTAGGTGACCACTTTATGCTTTTGCCTCCTCCCCCATCCGGATTTTGTGTAGCATTTTTTTTTTTTTTTTTAATGAATAAACATTATGCATAAATGTCTCAGTTTTATTTTGAAAGACATTTAATAATTAATGAAATTTAAACATTTTTATTGTAAGTACATTACAGTTCTTAAGAATCTCACATATTGCGTCATGAGTACGCGTGAGTCACAACTTGTAACTTCTTTAAAATGTTTTCATCAATTTTAAAATATTTTTTTTTGAAAAAAATAGGCGATTATTTAAGAACATAAATAGTTTAAAACAATGTGATTAGTTACAAGTTTTGTTTTTTTTTTAATTTTTTTTAAACATACAAATGATCATAAAATCAAACCGTCCAATTTTTTTTTACTTTTTTATTTTGATTTTTAAGTGAGTTTGTCTTATGAAAAACATGGTTTACATTAAGAAATGAAAAAATGGTTTTCTGTAATTGTCTTCTCTAATATTATTATTTGCCTAATATTCGAAAGTTCTTGTTCTAATATAACACTTATAAAACATTCAAACGGGCACTTATAAACGTTCAAACTAGCATTTTTAGTGGTAATCTTATGGATTGCCGTTTGTAGTGTTAAGAATTGCCGGCTGCAGTGTTAAATAATGTCGGTGGCAGTGCTGAAACAAGTGTGAAGTCTCTATCCTAGTGTTAAAAAATGCCTGCTATAGTTTTGAAAAATACCTATCACATTGTCAAAAAGTGTTAGGCGAGTTTGAATTAGTTCCGAAACAAGTGTCTGTTGTAGTATTAAAAAATGACTCTTACAGTGCAAAAAGTGTAAGGTGAGTTCTTATAACTTCTGATTATTAAAAAAAAAAATCACAGTACATTGTAAAGAAAGTTCCACTTATTTACTAAAATGTTACTCCGTATTTTGAAACACGTTTTACACTAGTTCGAGCATAAACACATGATTTCTTATGAGATTTTGTTATTTGTTACTAATGTCTCGGAACAAATGTCGCATTTGTTGTGCGTTAGTGCGAAAGAAGTTTGAAAAATAAATATAGTTTGATATAATAACTTAATAAAATTATAAAACTTGTTATTAATGCACCATTACAAATACTATCAATAATTATTTTTAAATTTTTATTAATATAATAAAATTAATTGTTTTTTTTTTATAGTAACAGACTCCCTCCGTTTCATGTCACTTGAGACTTATTTCCTTTTTCGTCCGTTTTACGTGACTTGAGACTGCCGAAAATGGTAAAGAATCTTTACTATTTTTCCCACTCATTCTCTTTCCTACTTTACTTTTACACTCACAACACTAATCAACTTACTATTCCTCCCACTCATTATCTCTCCTATTTAATTTTTCATACTCACAAACACCTCCTTCTATTTCTCTCTTTTACTTTTCCTTAATTTGTGTGCTAAAATTTTTTGTCTCAAATCACATGAAACGGAGGGAGTAAAAAATACGACATTTATTCGGTAAATGAGGTAAATAAATCAATGTAACACAATTTAGTGTTGAGAAAATTTTCGGAAAAACTAGTTTCTCCATAAATTATAAAAAGTCCTGTATAAGGTTTAAGGTTTAGGGTTTAGTGTTTCATTTTTAAGGTTTAGGGTTTAGAGTTTCGGGTTTCTTGTTTAGGATTTAAGGGTTAAAAAAAATGAGTTATGAAGGAACTAGTTTCCCCTTAAACACACTCTTTAGTGTTGAGCTTGGAATCATCTTGACAATGCACTCACTCGAGACTTTAACAGTGCCAAAAAGTTAATGGTAAACTATCGGTCCTATCCTACCCCTATTCTCTCTCTCTCTCATAAAATCTTGTCCAAAATAGCAAAATCCACCATTTTAGCTGAAATTAATTTAGAAGAAGAGAGAGAATTTGGAAGCTGAAAAATGGAAATGGAGAAAGAGTACCAAGAAGAGGAAGAGCTTGAACTTGGTCTTGGATTGACCCTCAATTGTGGTGGCTATCTTACTACTAACTCACCTCCTCCTCCTCCCAAACTCATTGCCAGGTTTGTCATCCCAGAAAATTCCCATTTTGTTTGGTTTGGTTTGGTTTGCAGTAATTCTGATTTATTTCATTTTTTTCTCATTTTAATTATGAAATTTGAAATAAAATGATAGTAGTAGTACTATTTATCGACTATTATTGTTGCTCATCAATCATTTTTTTTTCTTTTTTTGTTTTCTCTTCAGCTAATCTTTTTTCTTTATGTCTATATTAGTTTTGATTTTGGGTGTTGTTATACACACCCGTAAAATTAATTAATATATCCGTAAGTAGCTTGAAATTTTAAATGGTGCAACTCTACTTTAGTGCACCGTCACCGGTGTATTCATTAATTTTACGGGTGTGTATCTTTGATTTTCTTTACTAAGTTTATTTATTGTTGTATATCTTGTCTCCCTCTTCCCCTGATTTTGATGGTTTTTATTTGTTTCAGTTAATTTCTCAAAACCATCTGCAAAATTTTTGTGGGGGAGGGGGGGGGGGGTGTGTCTAACAAGAAGTGCTCTTAAGAACTTAATTTATTTTTGTTCTGTTTAAAAAAAGAAATGATTTTCCTTTCCCTTGTGGTTCTTTTGTTGGATTTGAAATAGAAGCCCTTTCCAGGAACAATAATACTTTTCTTTTGTCTGGGCAATGTACTACTTTTGTTGCACGTAGTACAATAGTAACAATGCATTGCATTGCCTTCTTGTTTGGCAATGGCACCTTAGTTTTATCTGCTCATGGATCTGATTAAATATAAAAGGAAAGAAAAAGAAAGGACTCCCTCCATCCAACCCCCACCCACCCCCCCACCCCCCCCCCCCTCCAAAAAAAAAAAAAAAAAAAAGATAGAGAGAAAGATGGTAGGAAAGGAAAGAATGAAAAACACCCTTTTCTCTAAAATTCAAACTATAGGTTTCTATAATATTTTTCTTAAAAACAAAATAAAAAAATACTCCTCCTTAACAAAAACATGATATTTAGATGAGGTGTTGTTAAATCAAATAAAATGAAAATACAGAGAACTAAAAATAGGCAAACTGGACCAGCTCAACCCCTCCATTTTGTCTTGATTGAAATCTTTGTCTCACTACTTCTAGCTTGAAGGGTTCGATAGTATCTTGATTAATGTTTTCATTCTTTCCGGTAGCAGTCAGATTGTTGGATGGCCACCTATAAGGACATACAGGATGAACAGCTTGGTTAACCAAACCAAAATTCCAGATAACGAAACAGATAAAGGAGTGGGACGGGCCGATCAAAATAAGGCTACGTTGGAGAAAGAAAGAGGGCATTTTGGGTATGTGAAGGTCAATATGGATGGGATGCAAATCGGAAGGAAGGTGGATTTGAATGCTCATTCTTGTTACCAGACTTTAGCTCAAGCACTTGAGGACATGTTCTTGAGACCCTCCATCAATTCTGTTCGTAAGTTCTTTATCTCAGTGTCAAAATGACTAACTCAAATTCATTAGCAGAATTCGTGATTGACCTTTTGACTTGTAAGCATTTTACGGGTGGTTCATTTTCTTTAAACTACCCCACACAAGCAAATTCTGAGTATATTTTCCCGGAATCATGATACTACCTCCGTCCCAAAATGATCTTCACGCTTTTTTTCTCTGTTACTACAAAGGAACTTTGATAAATAATTTTAGGTTTATTTATCCTAATGAAAATCTAAAACTTGTTTTTGATAGTATTGTTGATGGTGTATCAATAAGAAGTTTTAGATTTTTATTAGTATGATTAAATGAACCTAAAATTATTGTTCAAAGTTCTTTTGTAGTAACAGAGAAAAAAAAGAAGGGCAAATTGCACTTTAGTTACTTGAGTTTGTCGTCATGTTTCAATTGGTTATCCAATTTGTGTTTGTTACAATTTGATTACTGAATATGGTTTTTTGTTGCAATCAGGTGTAATTTTGGTTAGCCCGTTAAAAAACTAATGAAAATGGATGAAAAGCGTAACAAGCTTCTTTCGATATTGCAATGATCACCCCTACAGTTTAACTAATTTCATTTATATGCTAAATTTTAAATTGTTAGTCTAAAAATGCCCTCCCCCCTTATAAATGTCTCCAAACATAATGGAATTCATAACTATTAAAAAAATTGTGGTATTTTAATTACTCAAAAGAAAGTGCCTTATTCCATTCCAGTCTTGGTCTCAACAGCCCCGCCGTCGTCCACCACTCCGTCACCCCGTCGTTGCGCTGCCACCCACATTACCAGCCCAAAGCAATAATCCCACCACTATTATCACCATGACCACTACCACCACCACCTACACCCGAACAGCCCCAGCATACCCACCACTTATCTGGCTGCAAACTCTCCACGAACCATCACAAATTTGCTGAATAAAAACTTCCTTAGATCTACCCCGTAAATTGTAATGAATCGAAATAATAAGAACAAATAAATCACACCCGTTTCCTCAATTTCCGGATGAGAGAAAGAAGAATCAAGAAAGAATTTACAAATTGCAAAGTTTTAATGGATATGTGAGGGATTTTACACTGAACGAAAAGGTGGGCGAGATGGGTAAGATTTTATTTCAAAATCAGATCCAGATCTGATTTCCAGATCTCAGTTGAAATGATTGAAAAGTTGAATATACAAACCCTTGAATCAGCGCAAAAATGGAGAAGGATTTTAAAAAATGTCAGAGTAGAAGTGGCTGATAGAGGAATCTAGGTAGGGGTGGAGGTCTGGTGGCCGTGGTGGAGAAATAAAGCTGAAATCCATGGATGTTGTCAAGAATGGAGATCGAACTGGGAGGTGTTAATAATGAATTAGGTTTTTGCAATTAACATTTTGATATTACCATTACAAGGATGGCACTGTAATTAATTTTAGTAATGTTTTTAAGTGAATATTTTGAACTAAAATTCAAATTATAACTATTAGGTTTTAAGCCTCTTTAGATTTTAATTTTAGGATTTATTAACTTAAAATATCATTATCTTAACTGAAAAATGGATGAAGTTTGCCCAAAGTCTTTTGGATGAGCAAGAAAATTAGTGTGAATTAGATTAATGCCAAATCATGTTAGTTTCTTAACATTTGTTAAGAGTTAGGGGGTGTAGTGAGATAATTTAAATTATAGGGTGATCATTGCAATTTTCAAAGAAACTTGTTACACTTTTCATCCATTTTCATTAGTTTTTTAACGGGCTAACCAAAATTACACCTGATTGCAACAAAAAGACATGTTCAGTAACCAAATTGTAACGAACACAAATTGGATAACCAATTGAAACATAACGACAAACTCAGGTAACTAAATTGCAATTTGCCCAAAAAAAAAAATGTGAAGATCATTTTGGGACGGAGGGAGTAGGAGAAACAACCAGAACCAAAAAATCAAACTTTTATTAGGGTTGCAAAAAAAAAAAAAAAACTAAGTGAAGTTGTCTCTGAAAGGGGACGAGTAAAGTTCAAGTATACCAAGCTAAATCTTTACACTTATGGTAAAAGGCAAATATGCTAAGAAGGGGGGTATGCACGAAAAATCTTGTGTTTTGGTCCGTTTTGGTTTCCTTGTACAAAATAACGGTCACTAGAACTACTCTTTGCTTCATGTTTCTCGTCTGATAATACAAGTTCTTGCCATGCTCAGGTGGAGAGAAGCAAAAACCAACAATACCCTCCAAGCTTTTGGATGGTTCATCTGAATTTGTGCTCACATATGAAGATAAGGAAGGAGATTCAATGCTTGTTGGAGATGTTCCATGGAGGTATGCAATATCCATCCCACATTACAGAGTACTTTCTTACTAACCCCCGTCCCTAAATGACCATTTAGTTAACAAAGTTTGACTTCTAAGCAATTTAGCAGCATATTCATAAATATCCTTAATGAAGTGTATTCGGATCTAGTTATGATGTGCATACATATTTTCTAACGTATAATGGCTATGATTAGGATGTTTCTTAACACCGTCAAAAGGCTCAGAATCATGAAAACGTCAGAGGCGGGTGGACTTGGTAAGTACATTCACCTCATTGGTTTCTCGCTTCCGACGTTCCTTCGCTTTTATTTCATTTTGTAATCGAGCTTACTCATTGACATGCAGCAGCTCCAAGATCTCAAGAGAGGAATACGACAGAGAAAAATAAAAGGCCAATTTAGTAACGTCGAGCCACCCCCCCACCCCCCACACCCTACAGCCCAACCCCACCCACCCACCCACAAACACGCCATTCTCTTTACCCTCTTCTCCATTTCCGTTTCGCGTATGGTGATTTAAAGTCTGTCTTAGTTTTCTTTTCTTTTCACATATTCTTTACACAACTTATATAGTTTTGCTGGTGTTAAATTCTCATAATGTAAATATGAGAATTGCCATCTATATATACTTGGTTTGTCTTCAGTAATATCGCATTGAGGAGATTGCCATTAATTTGTTCTTTTTAAAATGCTTATGTAACTGAATCTTTCATTATAATTTGTTGCCTTTTATATAATTAAATTGTTTTTTAATGTCTATTGCCTCTACAGTTGTACTTTGATTATTCTACAATCTTGAAGTTTCGGGCCTAAAATGACACAAATTTGTCAAAACAAGGTCTTTTTTTAACGATATTCGTTAGAAAAGTCAGTTAAGTCCCTTAATTATTCTACCATCTTGAAATGGTAATGCATTTCTCTAGTGGCTTCAGCTCAGATATCAGAACACAGTTCCAGCAGAGTCACACTGAAACAAACAAGCTGACATAAAACCCGATATGAGAGCCGACGATTGTCTTATTAATCATACAAAATCATTATAAAAAATCGGACTTCGAGTTACAAATGGTTATAACGAAGTCGTGAATCATTTCTTTCCGTTTATGCCCTTACTAGAGGAATATATTTATTTCCGCACCACAAGAAAGCCGACTCTATAGCAACTAACCTCTGATCTTCTCTTACACAACAACGTCCGTCCCGTCTTATAATTGATCGGAAAATGGTGGGCTTAATTTAAAAACTCTCTAGGATCAGTGACAAAACCCGTCAACGCTGATGCTGCTGCTGTGTATGGGGATGCCAAGTATATCTGACCTTCTTTGTGCCCCATCCTCCCTGGGAAGTTCCTGTTTGTTGTAGATACACACACCTGTAATAAACAAAAGTTCAGATTTTTTTATTTATTTTTTTCAATCCGCAATCGGTCTTACGTCTTAACTTCTGAAACCTTTAGGTACACCATCAACCTAGTATTATACGTCTCCCCCACAAATTTGCTTCAAGAAATGTGAACTGGAATGGGAAGGCGGCAGCTCACATTTACTCGGAGACAGTGTGAAAACGTTAAAACTTGATGCCACTTGTTACCAGGGACGGATCCACCCTATCTATAATGGGTGCATGTGCACCCAATTACTCCTCGCATTTAATAGAAAAAAAATTAATTCAGAAACTCGCCTTTCATAGCTCAGTGAGTAGGTAGAATGTAAGGTTTTGAACCGTGTGGTCTTGCGTAGGGGTGGCAAAATGGGTGTTTCGGTTACCAAATGGATGTAATCCATTAAATATCATGTTTTAATTACTGTACATAAAACTCTTTCCGCCCCAAAATGACGTTCACACTTTTTCAGCGAATGAACTTTGAGCCAATAATTTTAGGTTAATTTAATCATCATTAGTGTAATATAAATGGCTATAACGATTAAAGCAACTTGCCTGAGCTTCATTCATGCGAGCGTAAGTGTCCTTTGGACCACCTAAACACGCACCACAGCTAGGACTAGCAGGAGTATCACAACCAGCTTCTTCAAATATCTGCGAACATGTCTTCCCACCAGATCCTGGCACCGGGAGGCTATACAAGTCCATCCACACCTTTTGAGTAGCAGGGACAAGGAATGTGGGTACTTTGACCTTTTTACCCTGCACATTATGAGAATAATCGTTGATAACCTTATAATTAAGAATGTACCCAATAAATAAGGTATCAATGATAAGCTTCCGGCATTAATCGAGCACACATGCATTATTCTCATTCAAAAATGAACCTTCATGAAGGATTAGAGTCGCTCATGCAGGGAAGCTGTGGAAGTGTGCATCGATGTGGAGTGAAGGTGGAACAAAACTACCTTGATATGAGTCCTTAAAACCGACTGTCACCTATTCAAATGTGGTTTTCACTAATTCCTCCAAAAAGGATTTTGCTCCCTCCATTCCCAAAAAGTCATACTTCCCCGAGTCTTTAAATGAATGTTCATTTTTTGGAGTTACCAACTCCTCCCTCGTCAATCATTATGGTCTAATATACACTTGCAAATTACATATCATAATATCATATGGGAGACCATCAAGGGAGTTATACATATATGCTACTAAAAGTCAAAACGTTTTTTGGATTACCCTCAAGTTAAATATGCCCAAGCATTTAGGGATGGAGGGAGTACTCATTGTTTCGGGTTTCCACTTAAAGCGTCTCATTACGAAAAGTAAACTTATAAACATGAGTTCCAAAATCTATCCCTGGTCCACTATGCTTACAAGTATATGTGTAATCAGGAATGCTTCAGCATAGGTAGGGTTTGACCAACCACACAAATTAAGAGAATCGGTTAACAATTGTTTGATTCTCAATATTGTGCTCCAAACATTTGAATTCAAAACAAGAAGGGAACATATGATTCAAGTTAGGTGGGAAAAAAAGTTAATATACTCCCTCCATCCCAAAATGATCTTCCCACTTTTTTCGACGTTACTACGAAGGAACTTTGAGCAATGATTTTAGGTTGATTTAATTATCCTAATGAAAATCTAAAACTTGTTATTGACACATCATCAACAATATTATCAATTACAAGTTTTAGATCTACATTAAGATAATTAAATCAACCTACAATCATCACTCAAAGTTCCTTCATAGTAACGTTGAAAAATCCTTTAATTTCTAACAGTTATACATAGAAGTTAATAAATACTCTCTCTGTCCCAAAATTATCTTCTCACTTTTTCTGTTACTACGAAGGTACTTTGAGCAATAATTTTAGGTTGATTTAGTTATACTAATGAAAATCTAAAACTTGTTATTGATACACCATTAACAATACTATCAATAACAAGTTTTAGATTTTCATTAGTATAATTAAATCAACCTAAAATTATTGCTCAAAGTTCATAATAACAACGGTGAAAAAAGTGTGAAGATCATTTTGGGACGGAGGGATAGTAAATGTAGTAACTTATAGCTAAAATGTAGGAGACAGAGAGAAACTAGGGAGGGATCCAAATAGAGGGAAAAGAATCTACTAAATTCTTGGAGACAAGAGAATAATATTTTACTTACAAATATGTAAGGTTTGCTTGCAGTTCAAGGAAAAAATTGATCCATAAAAAAGAAATGTTCTCTTGTTAGCAAATGTTGCTACGCAAGTGGTTGTGGCCTAAGAAAATTCAAGTAAATCTCATGAAACTGTAGGACTTTGTACTATAAGTAGGTCTCCAGCTATCACACTCATGTCCTTGCCGGTGAAATGCAGAGTCATTGTATGTGGGTTTAAAGGAAAAGTGATGAACATATAGGAGAGATATATCAGAAGTAAAATAAAAGGGTTAATGACAATTTATGGCCTGAACTCCAGGGGTGCGTCTAAAAGGGGTCTCGTTTTTTTTTTCCCGCTAGATCAGGGCTTCAAATCATTTTTTTTTTTTTGGCAATTAGGGGCTTTCTGACGGTTTCCGTCAATTTCCACCGTTAAGTGGACACGTGCGCTGCACGTGACTTTTGACTGAGGGCAAATTGGGTAATCCCGTTTGGGTTAGTGACAATTTAGGGCCTGAACTCAAGGGTGGGCGTCTAAAAGGGCCTCGACTTTTTTTTCCCGCTAAATCAGGACTCAAAATCAATTTTTTTTTGGCAATTAGGGGCTTTCTGACGGTTTCTGTCAAAAACCACAGTTAAGTGGACATGTGCGCTGCACGTGACTTTTCACTGAGGGCAAATTGGGCAAACCAAATTATTTGAATGGTACTCAAACTACTCAATTCTCACATGACTTTATTTCCTCTTCATCTTGTGGTGTAGACATGCTCAAACGGTTCCAGTTTCGGTTCCCCGGGAGGCGCTCGAGCTCGACCTTTTCTCGTGGCCGTGGGTTGTGTATCATGCACGTCACTTCTTCGTTTCCTTCATGTCCTCCCATATTTTCACCACCAAGAGCAAGACCCCCATCATAAGAGGGATAGTAGGCATTATCATCTTGCTCTGGTTCCGGTTTCGTAACCGGCGGTTCCACAGTTCTAATATCCTTGGACCCGTATTCGAACCGGCTCTGCACGGTTCCTGGTTCGGTTCCCGGTTCCGATGGTTCCCAGGTATAGCTGGTTCTCGGTTCCGGTTCTGCCGGTTCCCGGTTTTTTTGGGCGTGTCTATATTGTGGAGCATATTAGTTTCATATCAGAAGAAATGAGAAGATATTTATTTTTAACAGAAAATGTTACAAAAATATTAGGTATATGTTCAATTACAAGTGCCTAAAATTCAATCGCTCTTTAACTAAATCCGAAAGATAAACCAAAACTAGTTAATTAATCTGCGAATGAGTGTCAAATTCTACATGTAAAATAAAGCACCAAAAATACAATTACATAAATTCCATAATAATTAGGTAAATGAATTAGCTTTCGTCACATATATTCCCTAACTCGACTTCTTTACCTTATAGCGTGGGTTGTGTCTTGCGTTTCTTCTAATCTAAACAGGATTGCCCAATTTTCTCTCAGTGAAAAGTCACGTGCAGCGCACATGTCCACATAACGGTGGTTTTTGACAAAAACCGTCAGAAATCCCCTAATTGCCAAAAAAAAATTGATTTTGAGTCCTGATTTAGCGGGAAAAAGAAGTCGAGGCCCCTTTTAGACGCCCCCCCTTGAGTTCAGGCCCTAAATTGTCATTAACCCAAACGGGATTGCCCAATTTGCCCTCAGTCAAAAGTCACGTGCACCGCACATGTCGACTCAACGGTGGAAATTGACGGAAACCGTCAGAAAGCCCCTAATTGCCAAAAAAATTGATTTGAAGCCCTGATCTAGCGGAAAAAAAAACCGAGGCCCCTTTTAGACGCACCCCCTGGAGTTCAGGCCCTAAATTGTCATTAACCCAAAATAAAATGAACCAACATAAGCAATAAGATATTCTCAAGTCTTACCGAAGCTAGAAAAACTTTAGCTGCAGCAAGAAAATCTTCAGTTTTCCCTCCAGTACAAGATCCAATATAAACTCTGTCAATCTTCACGTCCTTGCATTCCCTTGCTAAAGCACGATTATCAGGAGAGTGAGGCTGCACAAACCATATAATTATTCCATTAATCTACCAATATTCAACATCATAAACCATTTACAAGATTTGTCATCAGGTTCACAAATACTAAAAGAGATGCAAGGAATTACTAGAGGGATCAATGGGAAAAACACATGCTTAAATGAAAAAATACTCCCTCCGTCCCAAAATGTTAGTCCCATTTCCCCTTTTTGTTTGTCCTAGAAAGTTAGTCTCATTTCTCATTTCCAAAATTAAGCCTTCAAAATCACTGAATTTCAAAAACTTGCAATGTAACTTTAAAATGTTTGAAAAGTCAAACAGGACTATCATTTTGGGACAAAGGGGGTCTATCATATGGAAGTGGATCAAAATGATTGAACAAAAAAATCTTTTACAAATGGAATTCTTCAGCATTTTTCGCCCTCTTCCCTAATCATTCATGAAATTAGAAAGAGATAAAAGAGATGACACAACCCACCTTTGCAACCAGTGGCTCCAGTTTTGAAATATCGAATCTATACTCTGAAAGATATCTGCAAGACAAAAAGTGAAGGAATCCCGTCACCATGTATTGCATCAGACATTACAACTATGAATGGCAGAAAAGTATGAAGAAATTCATTCTGAAACTATTTAGAGCCACTGATAGAGATAATACTGGAGATCCTATAAATATCAGGCTAACGAAATCGTTATAGATAGGCAGAGAGATATCTGGTGCGGGACCCGAAATGGTCTCATGACCAAACCCTTTCTGTATACGAACTTATAGTAGAGTGTTGAGGAATAGGAGTGCCAACAAATTTTATCATTTCTCAAACTAATGACCGTCATAGGAATCTCCAAGTATTAGCAACAAAACAACAATGTTACTGCTAACTGTTTTCAGGTTTCAAAACAAATTTGAATATAGCTTTTTTCTGAATTGATCATATTATCAAGAGTTCTTTCTAGGTATTCACCAAAAAGATCTGAGATGGAAGTAAAAGTCTAGACATTTAGAAGATCTTGCAGCTAGTTAAAAGTCAAGGAGGCCTTCAAACTCCGACCGGAATAATTACTTGTCTCAATGTAATTCCATCATCGAGTACATCACTTGCCAGCAATCTACTTTAATCAATGAATGTAAGAAATGCTCTTAATCAAGAGCAAATTCGAAAAAAATAGTAATAATAACTGGACATTCATTTTGGGATCGAGGGAGTACAAAACAGAGTGAAATGTCAAAAGCATAGGAAAACAAAATTCAATACAAGAGCCAATAATGTCAACTTCAGAAAGGAAACAAAGAAAATCACCTGGCTTTCCCATCACTGTAAACTGGTTCATAAGGCAAAGACGTTCTGTCCTGCGAAAGCAAGGAAGGGGGAGGGGGAGTTCAAGTCTTAGCAAATAAACTTACTTGAATTGATGCATAAATGTAATTTCTCACCAAAACAAATTTAAATTTAGAGTCATCGCGTGTATATTTTCCGAACAAGAAAGTCAGTCAAGAAAATTAAGTGACACTAACCTCAAGGTACTTGAAAGTAGTACTATCAGCCGGGACGATACCATTCTTCCCTCCAGCTTCAACAACCATGTTGCACAATGTCATTCTTTCTTCCATCTTTCAACATAAAGAGAAGAACCATTAAAATATTAAGTAAATGTACGTGGGAAAAAAAAAATGCAATGTAATTTTTGAAGCTATAAACACTCACAGATAATAAGCTTTCAACAGTTGAACCAACAAACTCCATTGATTTATAGGTTGCACCAGAAACAGATATTTCACCAATAATCTACAATGCAAAAAATATTAGTGATAAACAAAGGTTAAGAGTTTGTCAACCTACTCATACAAGAACCACAAAGAAGCCTTGGCAATCCATTAAATCAAGAGAAACCAAAATTCTCTTTTGGTGAGGCATACATGAATAAACGGGATTTCAAAGATCGGGAAATGCTAAAAATTCGCTAGAGGAACTAGTTAATTGCCTCTATTCAGAATGTTCTATAATAATCTGGCATTTAAACGTAATGAATGGGTAACATATCAAACTTACTTGTAAGATCAAGTCCTTCGCAAGTAAATAATCTGGCATTTCACCGTCCATCACAAATCTCAAGGTTGGAGGAACCTGTAACACAGTATCAAAGTTAGAACGGTAATAGGTACTACTGGTAGGAAAAGGGTTCTTGAAGAAGGTTAGCAAGTCATTAAAACATTGATACCATATTTAACAGTTCATCTATAACTTTTCAAATATTAAGTTAGCATAATGTACTGCTTGATGCCACCCCCTCCAAAAGTAAGCCATACTTTAGTGACACTGGGACATAATCTTAACGCTTTCATGTTTGGAAAGACTCGAACTTTGTGAAAATGAAATTTATGGCACTTACAATAGGATAACCTTAGGGTTCGATGCTAAGAAGTTAGAAAATAAAGCTTATTGTGGTCAAGTACTCTACCACAGTTTGAAATGATCTAAATTCCAAATTTCGCCTTTTGAGTAATCAGTAACGGTTTCTTGATCAAGAAAAATATAGGACTTTCCAGAATGAGCATACAGCTGTCAGCGCCCTACTCAATAAAAACAAGTAATACTCCCTTCTTACCAGCAAAGGTTCCAGCTTTGACTTTTTTGGTCAACTTGGATGGAATTTGACTAAAGATCTACAACACTTTGTTTGTTATTACTTAATACAAAGTGATAAAAGGTGCAATCCGCAGTATTCTGAATGTACCTGTTGATGGATGAAATTTTATTTCGTAAACCTGGTACTTTGAATTTTGATTTAATTTAGGCCCAAATAGGTTTCTGAAAACAGAAGTGGACTCTCTGGTTGGAATGGAAGGAAATCACCATTCAGGACAATGTACAGAAAAATAATTGGTCATTTGATACTCTAAACACGGTGACCTGCAAAATTCAGCTGATAGTGTGAAAACCATGGATACAGCCTAGTTTTGCCTCACTATATTGACTCAATTATCAAAGTTATGTTTTCTTAAAAGAAGTGCTGACGTAATCAAAGAAATAATATCTTCCTTTACACATGGAAACCCCCAAGGCATGAGCTTAAGCCAACTTTCTGATAACGTGGCAAACTTTAGTACAATGAACAGATTTAGACCCAATTCATGCTGCAATGTACTTCAAGATTCCAGATAGTAAATAAGTACAGAGAATAACACAATTTAAACTAGAAACAGACACAAATCTAAGATAAAAAAAAAGAACATAGATAGCAGAGGAGGTACGATCACTTCTTTCACAGACACAGTAAGATCAATAGAACAAACATTGACAATAGTAAAGAGAAGATAAACCTTAAGCAACAGTTTTCCAGCACCCAAAACGAAACCAGCATCAGTGTTTCCAATTCCAGTGGCAAATTGGCCAAATGCCCCAGCAGTACAGGTATGAGAATCTGTACCTAGAAGAACCTGATGCCACACGAATATATTTCAGAAAAAATATATAATAATAATAATAATAATAATAATAAAAATAATAATAATAATAATAATAATAGAATAAAATAAAATAAAATTGAACATTAAAATAACATTCTGAAGTGATAATTGAAGGGGTTCCAGGAACCTCTCCAGGTCTGCAATGGCCTTCTTGTGCAAGAGCAACATGGCATACACCTTTATAGTCTGGGTTAGCCTGCAGATCATAGCGCAAAGTTATACATCCATGTCCATGAAGATTAATCAGGTTCTGAAAATGCAAGGATGGAAAAACCATACCTTGAAGTTACCAAGATCTTTGATATCATAGAAATATTTGATATTTTGTTCAGTGCAGAAATCTCTTAAGATATCGACATTTCTGTTTGCTCTTTCGTCAGATGTGAATATATAATGGTCAGGAATAATGACAATCTTTTCACGGTCCCACACCTGTAAGTTTAGGATTGAAAAACCCGCATAATTCAGATGCGATGTAAACCAAGATTATTAATTTTATGGAAAATAAGAAGGAACTTATCCTGATCAACCAATGCCCACATAAAAAGAATGAACGACAAGGTTCCAACATAAATCAGAAAGAACAATTATTTGCAAACAAACTTAAAGCATTAACTTAAGTAAACAAAACTAAATAACATTCACTTGGAACATTAGATATCAGTATTTTATATGGTCAAATCTTTCTGGTCTCAGTCTTTAAATGTCAGCTTACAGTTCCAGTTCATACTTACGTTTTTACATACATATGTGCCGATAGATCACATCATCTGGAGTCTTAGAGTCTAATAGAACTAATCCAATTCAAACTACTCAACCGAATTGCTTACAAATATCACTTTATATATTTTTAAGGAATCAGTCAAGATAAACATCAAAGTGCTTAGTTCACTTCGATATTACATTCTTTAAGTTTCAAATGAACGACGTCTCTTCCTTTCAAATATCCCTTTCCCTAAAACAGGAACCAATTTCACTCAAAAAGGCACCATTCAAATTTATTGTCACTGCATATGATGAATGACCCACAAAAGCAAAGTCTTTACACACGACACAAAAATAATGAAAAATTTCATAAAATGTCTCTGACTATTAATAGTTGCCCCTCAGCCCAAATGAGTAATTTTCTTAGGAAACAGAAATATAAAGAGAGGGAAAAAAAAAAGCAACCAGAGGAGTACCTTGGCATCCTGGCCAAACTCTTTCTTGAAGACACCAATAGAACCAGGACCACAAACATCATGAGTCATCAAGATATCAACATTCACCCATACATTCTCCCCTGGGCTCAACTGCGATTTTTCTGATGCTCTCGAAAATATTTTCTCAGTCATTGTCATCCCACTCTTCACCTACACACACACATAAAATTAACCAATTCAAACTCTAAACAAAACCCACAATTGAATAAAATCCCCAAATCGCAATTATATACAAAAATTGAACAAAACCCAACTGAGCCAGTAGTAGAAGGCTTCCTCTCAGATTGCTGGGGAGCCACGACTGCTCTGATTTTCCGGGAAAATCTTTTCTTGGGAGTTTGGACGGAGAAAGATGATTGTTTGGTGGAGAACGATGAAGATAGAGCCACATCTTTCTGCGCAAAAACACAGATAACATAGATGGGTTAATTTCATTTTGCAATTCAAACCCAAAAACAAGATATCATTTTGAAACAAAAAATATGAAAGATTGGGGAAATTTTAGGAGATTGATAGAAAAAATAAAACCTGGGTGTTGAGGAAAGATGCTGAACTGGAAGAAAGAGCTGTTGAAGCCATAGATTGATCTGCAGAAAATGGGGGAAAAGACGTGGTTGAGTATGATAACTGAGTCTTTCTTTGACGGCTGTGATTGGCGGCTGTAGCTTGGAAGGGGAAAATTTCAGCTCCCTGCCCTCAGAATTTAGCCAAATTCGCCAGAACCTCCCTTCAGTCTTATTCATAATTTCCGATAAATTGAAGATTAAAAAAATAAAATAAACATTTATCTCCAGGCAAGAAAATTCAACATTCCCATCCACCCGTTCCACTAAAAAACTACACGTTTAGTACTTAAAAAAAGAGTTTATTGCAAAATTGATATGCATACTTTCAGTTTTTTATCAATTTGACTTGTGAACTTTGGAAACATCAAATTTGACTTGCGTACTTATGATTTTGAAAATTTTGATACCGTTTTTTTAACACCCATTAAAAACATAACGGGATACTCTATATAGGGGTTAAAAGTGTAAGGAATAAAACATAAAGTCCTAAACCAATATGTTTCAAAACCTCCGGCGAGGTCTTAACCTTAATCCACAGAGAATCCTCTTCCACAGATAGTTGTGATAGAGTAACTGAATTAATGCTGAAATCGCACCTGATTCGCCTATAAGTGCTCGATTCTCGCCTCTGTTCTTCGCTAGCATCCTCAATCTTGCAGCAACCGACTGTTTGACTGCGACGAAAGCCGATTTTAAGGCACCAATAAGATTTTGACGGTGGGTTGGAGCAGGGGCGGATCCAGTGTGTGACCAGGGTGGCAGCTACACACCCTGGATTTTCCAAAAAAAATTACCGAGTAGTTATAAAAAAAAAACTTTAAGGGTGTAAGTTGTTATTTTTGAAAGAAGAGGGGTGCAGAGTGTTAAACATAATACAAGTATAGTATTCTTATGCCCGATGTCCTTCTTGGTGCATTTTTATAGTGTGATTTTAATTTTTTTGTCATTTAAAGTTTTAAGCCGACCTGACCGGACCCCAAAAGAAAGTGCACACCCTCACCTCAAATCCTGGATACGCCACTGGGTTGGAGGTCCTCATGCGAGATACTTTCGATTATTTCTGTTGAGAAGTTCTCCCTCTCTAACAACCCAACACAGGGCTCATCTGGGTCGGGCTCTAGATTCGGGTTTGACCCTGTGACAAGATTTTCCAAATCCGGTATACAGGCTAAACGTTGGAGTTCGCCGAAAATGTGGCTGCTTGCTGCAGGCGGAAAAGTCACTGAAAGCTTGCGAAAGCTTAAGTTTTCAGAAGTAGCCGACGATCTTGCCGATTTGGTGGTCCGCTGCTGCAAAATTGAGGATGCCATATTTGTTAACCTTTCCCCTCCTCACATCACTTCTGTATAAAAGATTTTAGTGTCCTTTAAAACAAAATTGTGTCTC
Source organism: Campanula takesimana (assembly GCA_026119855.1). Taxonomy (NCBI): domain Eukaryota; kingdom Viridiplantae; phylum Streptophyta; class Magnoliopsida; order Asterales; family Campanulaceae; genus Campanula; species Campanula takesimana. The sequence continues at coordinate 794,023 of JAOWBW010000365.1, read as the reverse complement.
TTCACTAATCAACATTTGGCTCTTTGTTTTTTTTCTCTCCCTTAAGGATATACACACACATTTATGTATTTATCAGTTTCTCTCTCTAGATTTTGAAGAGACAGAGAGAATGAGATTGAATTTGAGAATGGGGAAAGCTGCTAGGTGGTTTAGGGATTGCTGCGAATGAATAAAGATAATGAAAATGTGGATAACTCTTCCAATTCGAGTGACTGGAAGGAGAAGAAACGGTGGAGCTTTGAAAAATTAGGTCGGAGACATTCCCCTATTAAGCATACTGGGTTAGAAGAGGGGAGGGGGGCTTATATGTACTAATTTCAAGAGTTATTTATTGTTTTAGGATTTTAAGTTTTGTTCTTTACACTTTTACCTCCTAAATGGAGTATCCCGTTATATTTTTAATGAGTGTTAAAAAAGTGGTATCAAAATTTTCAAAATCATAAGTAGGCATGTCACATTTGATGTTTCCAAAGTTCGCAAGTCAAATTGATAAAAACATGCATGTCAATTTTGTAATAAACTCGTACTTAAAAGAAGAGTGTACTATTGGAAAATTACAAATTTCTGAAATGAAAATTTATTTTATTTTATTACAAAGTCCTTATAACTATTCACCTGATATTCTCTACCCACATTTTCTTTTCAATTTCACTTTTCATATTTACAACACTTAGGGATGGCTAACCGAACTATAACCGAAATAACCACAACCGGCAAGATCCGGCCTTAAAACCGGAACCAGCAAAACCGGAATCGGCACCCTTTTGATCCGGCTAAGGTTCAAGGCTATGAAAACAGTTGAACCAGCGGTTTTCAAACAAGATGAATCGTAATCAGATGAACCGCATGTAAACTGTCAGAACCCGCCTAAAAACCATAAAAAACTGTTAGATCCGCCAGATTTTTGACGGTTTTATCAGAAATAGCCGTTAGCTAACGGGAAGTTGACCAAAAATAGCCATGTTGACCGCATTATTAGCCAAATTTGGTGCACAATTTTTTTTATTATCCTAACATATTATGATACGGGGAAAAACGCAACAGAAAATAAGAATAAAGAAGATGGATAGAAAATGATAGGATGCTCACCACTTCAAGGAATCCACCTTGAAGATACAAGGCATAAACAACTCACCACTATAAGGAATCCACCAAAGAGATACAGGGTTGTGTTTGTTCACCACTAAACAGAATCCACCGAATTGATAAAGAACAAGAAAAGATGGTACAAAGCACAATCTTATATTTTATAAAACTCAAAATCAACTCCCTTTACAATACAATTGGTAGGGTATTTATAGGTTACTTGGAACATCCCTCCAAGTATAGGAATACTAAAGATTCTAAGGGATTAGTATAATAATTATTATTTAGGATTAAGATAAAATAGAAAGCTCAAAAGACATGCTAAACATCAAGATAGTCCAATTTTCGGATGAATCTGATTTTCTGACTACCCTTCACGAAAATATCTATAACTCTCTCTAGATTGATCAAAACAATGATCCAAAAAGTTCTCCAGAAACTACATTCAGAGGTATTTCTAATGGTATATTATTTGTAACGTTTGGCCCAGTAGATTGATAGATACAACCTCTTGAAGTTGACTGAAATTATTAAGATTAACAAGTGCCAACCATTTGGCTCCCGCATCATATTACCTCAGCTATAAATACCACTCCCTCCCCTCACAATTTTTCACACAAACTCCATTCTCTCTCTCTTAACTTTCTCTAACGAATTTCGTTAATTTCATTGATTCTCAAGCTCAAATGATAATCCAACTTTCATACTTCCATCCAATATCCACATTTCTACCAAACATCTGTATTTCATCTTCACTTGTCCCTATTTTCTTATTTTAAAATATGAGTTTTCTTCAAAATTTAACAACCAAGAAGGGTAATAAGGGTAGAGGCCAAGGGCAACAATTACCTTTCTCATCCTTGGCACCACCATCACCACCACCACCACTACCACTACCACCACCATTTGTTGATCTCAGGAGGAGAGTGAGCGACTGCCCACTCTTACAGAATGTTGACTATAAAATAGTCATTTATCAACTCCCCCACACATAATCCTTGTTTGTCCTTGAGCAATTTAAACATTGAACAAAAAGGAAAAAGGAGTGTAAATGACACAAATAAGAGAAACAAGAAATGTCATCAATGCTCCCTCAAAATAGCGTTAGGTAAAGTATTGCCTTCGTAAAAATGCTTTGTATCTAAATTTTTGTCCCAACAAATTTGTGAAAAAGACTCCAAGATGATATTGGGGAGTAGATAGAAAAATTCGTAGATTTATATAGCATGTATAAATTCTATCAAGTAAAAGAATTTTGAGATAACCAAATAAATTTGCGGGTCACAAGTATGGATTGAAAATAAATTCACTCTTTAGAGTGCTTTGTGAAGAATTTTTCATGCTTGAAAATACATTACTAAACTGTGACTTTTTATTCCTTAACAAAAATATTCATAAGTTGTTATGCATCGTGAATCACAAAAATGGAAGGTGGAGGATGATAATGGAAAAGGCTAGAGATTATATTAATTAAATGTGGCAATTGAGTTTCTTGTTTTAAATTGTCACACTCTATAATGATTTGTTCATTTTGATATTAAGGCTTTGACCAATAAGTCTCTAGGCCAAATAAAAACTACCAATAAAGATAGAGATTTTGGAAACTCGCCAAAAAGTCCCTGGAATTTTTGCTGAACAAAAATGCCCCTATACCAAGCGCTGGACACGTTCTTCTCCTTCTACGTTGGCTTCCACACTATTTGGGGGGTTGATTCGCTACATCTGCATTCCCTTTTCCTCTACTACTTACTCTTTTTTTTTTCCACCCAAAATTTAAAAAGCATTATCTCAAAATCTACAAATAGAAAAAATAATCTGAAACCACCATTTTAATCGTGTCGTCATGACGAATCAAATAAGTTCACTCAACACATAATTCAGATTATAAAAATTCATTTTTCTCATGTAAAAATTTAAGAAAATTATTTTCTATTTCTCAATTGATTTCATAATTGTGTGATTTTTTTATTTTGTCATTTTTTCATTTTTCACTTGTAAATCATTTCTCAATTGATTTCACAGTTGTGTCATTTCACACTTTTTTGATTTCACAGTTCTGTAATTTTTTAACTTTTCACCTGTAAATAAATTCTCAACTAATTTCACAGTTATATGATTTACAGTTGTGTGATTACACAGTTGTGTGATTTACAGAGCTGAGAAATTAAATTACCAGTCGTTTAAAGCAAAATATATTTAGTTAATAAATGCAGTGAAATACACCATTTGAACAATAAATAACCAAATTTATCACTTATTTTTCACTTGTGAACGATTGTAAAATTTATTTATCAATTTTTCACATTTAAAACTGATAAGTTCATCTCTCAGTTATTCTCATTTGTTCATAATTGAGTTTAAAACTGAGTTATTTATTCCTCATTTGTTAATAATTGAGTATAAATTTGATAAATTAAACTCTCAATTTTCACAATTGATAGTCAAATTTAACGGTTGTTTGATTTCACATTTGTGTGATCTTTAAATAGTTGAGAAATTAAATTACCACAATTGATACTCAATTTCTCGGATGTTTAAGTTCAAAAAATGAGACATTCATTTCCCATTTGTTCATAATGGAATATAAAACCGATTAATTTATCTCTCGATTTTCACAAATAATACTCAATTACTTAATATGATTAATGGTTGTTGTCACATAACATTAGAAACAACATATATAAATTGATATTACGGTTGTATGATTACACAATTATGTGATGTCATATGTCATTTCAACAGTTGAGAAGTCTGTTTATCACAAATAAATTCAAGGCTCAGTTGCTCCAAATTGCCGTTTTTTTTTTTTCCTTTTCATTTTGAATGGTTAAAACTGATAAATTCATTTTTCACTTGGAAAAATTATTTCTCAACTGATTTCACAATTGTATGATTTCACAATTGTGTGATTTCACGATTGTTTCATTTTTTCATTTTTCAATTGTAAAATTATTTCTCAACTAATTTCACAATTGTGTCATTTCACAATTATGTGAAATAAACTTGTTACACCTTAAAAACACATCACTAATAATTACAGAAAAAAAACTAAAATATCTTTACCCAAGTCAAAAGTCCAAACCACCAGAACCCAAGAAAGTTCATGGCTTCAAAGTTTGTGCTCTTCTGTAATTGAGAAAGCAGGTGATTAGATGCATTACTACCAACTGCTTTCCTATGTAGAGTATCCGAGCTAAAATAGTTCAGTCTTAAACAACTGGCTCCAAATTTGAGCATCAAAATTAGAAAGTAGAGTATAATTGAAATAAGAAAAACAAACCCAAAAAGACCGTAAAACTATTTAAAAAGAAACCCAAAAAGGCCCTAAAACAATCGGAATTAACTTCAAAACATGGTATGTTTGGTCACTAACCTCGTGGATAAGTGATGTCTTATCTGCTTCAGGGCCTTTCACCTTCAATAGAGGCTGTTCATACGGCAACCCCTATATTGATTACATTGACTGACGTAATTGATTTCATTGTTTATGGTTCGGATTTTAGAGTGAGGAGGCGATGTAAGAGTGTGGGGATGGGTTAGGGCTACTAGATCTGAAGGATTACTGGAGAAGGAGGTGGTGGATGAATGTGGATGCTCTGGTTATAGAGAGAGAAAGAGGAGTTTCTGCATATAGAGAGAGAAAGAGGAATGCGTACGTCGTAAGACCATGGATGGTATGGAGGGGTAGTTTCGACATTATATGAGGCCCGAGGGATTTATTGGTAAAATTGATTTCAACTCAGGACCCTATGGTAGAATATGAATTGTTGTGTTTATATTGATAAATTACACCTTCTATCAGAGACTTATTGGTAAAAATCTCTTTGATATTTGAGTGGACAATATACAAGAAGTTTATAATTTTTTTAATTAGCCTTGAAAGTGGAAATGGAAATGCGGTTTTAAGTGAAGGTTTTGTGATTCGGGAAGTGCATAACAAGAATGTAAATCTTTGAAAAGAATAGAAATGAAAGTTTTTGTGATGCATACGCAAGTATGATTTTAAAGTTTTCACAAGTATATGTCACCAAACTTAAATGACCACACATCCATTAATAAAATTATTGCTCTTATTTAATAAACTTTATAAATCTATATTAATTTTAGAATTTTCTATTTACAACCCAATATAATCCTAAGTTCTTTTTATCAAATTTTCCAAGAAGTAAAAGTTAGAAAGAAAAAAAGTTTAATTAGGAAAATGATAATTAAGATTATCAATAACTGTGTCATCAAAATGGGAGCATTGTTTTTTTTTTTTTTTTTTTTGAGAAAAATAAGAACATTGGCCTTACATTTAACATGCATAAAATAAAACATGAACTCTAATAAAAACTTACTAATTCAAAAGATTGAAAGAAAAACTAGCATGCAAACTAAAAAAACGGATAAAATATTCTACCCCCCACACTTAAAATAAACATTGCCCTCAATGTTTCAAAATAGAGCAACGGACATTAAAGAACGGGGGTGGGTGAATAAAATTTTCTGTGGTGGTGGTGGTGGAAATTTGTTTCAATGTCTCATGCCGTAATCGTAGATGTATTCGACTCTTCCTTGGACATGGTTTACCCGACCCTTCGATGTTGTTGCGGAATTGGTCGAAGTTGTTAGAAAATTGTTAGAGTCTATTGAGAATTTGTGCGTTTTGTTGGACCATTTGGGATTACTAGATGACCATTTGGTTGAATTGATTATAAAATTCGGGAGGCATTTGGTTGTGGTCCATTGGTTGGTGTTGTTCTTCTTTATTCTCCTCTTCTCCCCCCATATTTTGCCCTTGATTAGGACCCTCATTTTGACCTAAAACCCGGGGTATAAACCACGTGGCACTCCGATTGGCTTGCACATCCGGTAAGTCATCATTGGGTAGGGTGATATATGGTATCTTGTTATCCCCTCCCCCTACAAAGCAAGTGAAACCACCTTGATTGTTATCGTCTACCATGTTCATCGTCTTTAGGGCCTTAATATCTAAAATCCCTGACCCCTTAACTGTTTCCCAAGCTAGAGAACCCGTCACATATTTAGCAATAAAAGTGATTAGCCCTCTACATATATATCCCCTTTGTTATTCACAACCACTAGGTCAAACATTTGCTCAAGTAATAGCCTCCCAAATTAACCTCATCATGCCCCGTTGCGAAGGCCCAAAGCAAGAACAATTCGGCTTTATTGATGGTTCTCTTATCCTCCCGTGCAAAGATGGTTCACGCATAAATCCTATGAATTATGCGGAGGACAGGATGAACGATCAATGAGGCCTTAGCGAAACGGGAGGTAAAATCAGTTCGCCCCGTTATTCGTCTCCAAAAGGAATTTTCAAAAAAGACATTTGGGATATCATTGTCATGATTTCAGTTTGAAGTCCATCTAAGGATACCATTGAGTTGGGTCAACGAGATGGTGTATTTGGTGTTGAAAAGGCAAAAATCAATAAAAACCTCCTCAAACATCTCCCCGGTTCGCTCGTCTACGGAGGGCCCCATTCTCTTTCCCATTGAGATTAAAAACTCCAAAGTCATTTTTTTTATAGGTTTTGGCTTGCAACTAGAGAAAACCCACAGCCGTATGGATTCATGTAAGTCCCTAACATTGGAATAGAGACCTAATGCTCTCAAAGCGGGTAGGTCGAGAAATTGAGTGGGTTTCACTGGCTTGTTGCTTAATTTGGTGAATTTGGAACTCTCCAATCTTGACTCAAAGATAATTCCCATGGGTCAATTGTTGGGGTGAAGTTGGGATTCGGTGGCGGAGGTGGTGGGTTTGAGGTGGAGTCATTTACATGGGGCCTCTTTGTGTTTTTGTTTCTTTGGGATCTACCCTCCATTTGAAAATGAAACAGAGCAACAGATACCAACAACCAAACTGAATTCTAGAGAGAGAATGATTGAAACTTGATTACCCGAAGTTTGTGAAGAAATCGGTGATGAAGCAACCTTGGAACTGGTGTTGGTGTGTATGCCCTAGGCACGTTATTTGAACGATTAATATTATCATTTGCTTATGCTTTAATAAAGATATTGAATGTTTGATTATTATATCTTTTGCATGTTTATTATAATAATCCCCGTCCCTGATAATTATGATTAATTATTAGTATAAGTATAATAGATAATCATTTGATGATTATGTGTATGGGATACAATTAGACTTATGGGTATTTTTTGGAGAACAAATACTGGACTGACCCCTATGAGATTTTTTTCATGGTCACAATGTCATAATTAAGTCTCATATAGTTATATCACTGGAATCTCTAGACCTGAAGTTATTATAGTCTTCCACATGATGAACATTACGTTTGACATATTTAAACGTTACCCCTAACCGGGTAGATATAAAGAATATGATTGGCGTAATCGGAATCATGTAGGGAAGAGTAATAAGCCAAGATGAGATTTTTTTCTCGTCAAGAGAGATGTCAAGCTTTGGCAACTCGATGAATGGTATTGATGAAACGCATGATCACGCTCAAATGAATTGATTGGATCAATGACATTTGTATTATCAATACATTCGGGATAGAGAAAGCATTGAACAAGGTAAGTTGACCATTGACCATGGCTTACGTTCAATAGATATCGTGTAACAAAGAGATTGTGTTATGTTCTATTTAGGAAACTTTGGATTTCAAAGTTATACTAATTGGGTAGTCATAATGGCTTGCTAGAGTCCGCTTATGACTTACGAGGTTTGAATGGTTCGGACTCGTAGCCAACTTAGTATAATCCTATTGGGTCACACACGTAGAACAGATAATTAAAAGGAGCGCAAAACGAGGAAACTGTTGGAAGCCACCATACGGCTGGATGCCCTTCGTACTCCTGATTAGCGGTACGGCTGCCTTCCCGAAAACCAGTTTATTTTAAGTCTTTTATTGTTGGACAAGAAGACCTAAGTCCTAAAGGGTTTTGGACACCCCTTGTATATAATGTGGACTGACGGGAATTGTTTCCACATTATTGATTTGATCAATTCCAAACTCTTTCTTGGAGAAAGAAAATACACATAATATACTAGGATCATTGTGTTTGATTATTCCCAATCATCAAACCACAATAATCTTGAGGAGATTTAAAGAATCGTCCTTCACAATTGTTTTTCAAACCGAAGGCCTAGCAGTCAAGTTCAAAAAGGCGTTCTTGAAATCTGTTCGTTGTGTGGATCACCGATAAAGGGCGTTTCTCTTAACGTCTATTCCAAGTTTTATCTCGATCTACAAGGGTTAGTTTCTTTCATCTTTATATTATGAATTATTGTTCATAACGGATCTAGGCTATTGGGTTTTTTTCTTCTTCATGTCTTTCTTCCGCTGCGCATGATTGCACGAAACCCAACAACTGGGCCTCCCTTGCTTGTACGTGCCTTAAATCCTCCAAAAGTTGTGTCTTGAGTTTCAATTTGGCTAAAATCCGAATGTTGAAAATTGGGGATTGTAGACACCCCGTCTTAGACCTCTCATGTCCCGATTGCATACACATTCTCTGTCCTCCTCTTTTCTGTTAAATTTTGTTACTTTTCGTTAACTTTTGTTACTTTCCGTTAAGTTCTTGACTTACTCCATTAGTCTTGGACTCGACTAAGTGACAAAGTCAACCTTGAGTCTTTTTTTACTTGGTTTTTGATGACTTCCGTGGTGTTTGTTAAGTTTCTGACTGATTTCGTTAGTTTCAGGGCTTAACTACATAACGGGACCAACTTTTGGGCTAAAATATGGATTTTCTGAAGGTGGGACGTGCGCGCCTTTGCCCTCCTTTGTGGGAGGCGTGATCTTCCCATAGGGGGGGGTGGGATGTGCGCGCATCCCACCTCCAGAATCTCAGATTTTGCCAAATTTCCCTCATTTTCTGATTTTTAACCTCCAAAACCATTATGCCTTGGCTTGATCCGGGGAAGAGCCATCTTTATGACCAAAAACACTTTCCTAACACCTATAAATACCTCTTCATTCCACCATGGAAGGGAGGAAGGATTCTTGACTCAAAAACTCTCTTAAAACTAAAAGTTCATTTTCAAGAGTGGTTACTATAGACAAATTGGTTCTTTCCCATTCAAGCACAAGGTACAATGTTTATTCTCTTCTTCTAAACTCTTAATCTTATTTGCCATCTTCATCTTTCATCTCTTCTATTGTGTATGCAATCTCCATAAAAAGGAATACAACCAAAAGGCCACTTCACTATTGAAGTTTGGTCAAGGTTACATTCCAACATTCTAAACTCTAGTTTAATTTACTATTCTTCTCTTAATGTAATCTTTAGCAATTAATCAATAAAACAATTCCCTTTTATTTCCCCTTTTCTCTTCATTGTAATTGTTAACACTTTTATATTAATATTATTTGAAGGACTTTTTAGCAATAGAACACCAATAGTAGCAAGACCCGCGTAAGCGGGGCGGAGTGGGTGTTTAAGTACTACCCACTCCGTCACCTAACCCCCGAACCCGTCTTTTCCCGAATATCTGGTTTTGTATATTAAATTAGGCTATTTATTTAAGTTTTTCTTATGTTCCTTTAAAAACATAGGTGGCGACTCTAAACAAATTAAAACAAGTTAGACATCCTAGGATAATTCACCGCTCTAGCCAAGTTGTGGTTTTCCCGGGGTATCTACAGTGGCGACTCCGCTGGGGATAATTTAGAGGGTTAAACTTGCGTTTCTAATTTTGATGTTCTTTTATTCCATTTTCTGGGCATTCTGGTAAAAAGGGTTGGAAGCGCGCGCCTCTGGCCTTCTTGGCCTAAAGCGCGCGCGTCCGACCCCAATTATCAGAATCGCCCGCCTCTCATCTCGTCCTTCAATTCCATATTTCTGTGCTAACAAATTCTGCAGGGGAAATAATTTTTATTTAGGGTCAAGGCAATACCTTGAACCCACTGATTTGCAGGTACTGCCCAGAATCGGGCGCCTCAGCCTCTCTCGCTCGGAGGCGCGCGCCTCCCACTCTCACTGCCCAATGCGCGCGCTTCTGGGCAATTTTCCCAGAAACAGAACAGTGCACAGAACAGAATGATTGAAAGTGTGTGGGCACTGGGTCTGCACAGAACAATTTTTATTTTCTGTTTATTTTATCGGTCACACGGGTGATTCGAAAGTTGTAATTATGTGCTTATTTTTTTTCTTTTCTTTCTTTGAAAAAAAAAATATATTTTGTCATTTGGCATGACCTTATACTACATGCACATATTTCTATGAATTGCTCACTATCGAGTCGCACAAGTCCATAACCCCAAACCCGTCGAGGCCCGTCCTAGAAAGTTTCAAGCTCCACCCGACCTTAACTCTTTCAAAGCGGTAAACCTCAACCCGTGGCGTAGTTCATGACTACATGCCGGGGGTGACCTTAAGCCTCTCTTTAGCCGAGCACAAGCCAACACAATTCTAGTTAGGGTCTAACACTCCGTGACCAAGTCGGTTTTCGTGTGTCGAGATTTTCCTAAACTAATGTCATCAAATCATACATGCCGTTTCCAAAGAAACAAGTGGTTACTATGGACGAAATAAAACACCGTCCCCAAATGTATGCCTTATGATATTAATTTAGTTTAATTCCGTCACATGTAGGTATCACAAGCGTGGTGGAATCCGATGAGTATATGAGACCGCGAGAAGGTCTATATACTAGTGTGACGATTCCACTATTTTTCTAGAAACCCCAAAAAAGGACTCTGTCCTTCCGACTTTTGTAAATAAAAAAAGAGTCATTTTCTTATATGGTTGAGTCTTTTTTTTCTTGTTTGTGGGTTGAATAATTTTACTCAAAAAGTATTTGTGGGGCCAACCTAAGATCAACCGTGTTCTTCCAATAGGTCCAATGGCTTCCAACAGCAACAACAACAACAAGGGAGAGAACATTTCCGTGTCCAACGAAAGGCTTTTCAACATAATAAGAGCCATGGGGGAACAAATGGATAGACTTGTCGAGGGTGCCCGCCGTAAATACAATTTGTGGCAAGCCCGCTTTGATCTCGAGAGAAAAATTCACAAAGAAGAGATTTCCGAACTCAAGGCCAATTTGCAAGAGCTCACCGACAACAAAGCAAAGTCCAATGGTAAAGCATGCTCAAGTGGCCCGTCCCTCAAAAGCCACAAAAGTATCGCCAACGACCGAGTTTTCACTCCTCTCCTAGGAATGACCCGAGCCGAAGCATTTGAAACTTTGGTGGCAAGTGGAAAGATCAAGCCTTTACAAGGGTACAAACCCAAGACGATGCGTCCCAACCATGCCCACCACAAGCATTTTGACTACCACCAACACAGTGGCCATCTTACCGAGGAATGCTTTGTCCTCCGTAACATCATCCAAGATTTGATCGACAATGGTGAATTTACCGTGGGTGAAGAGCAACTCATAAAAGAAGAGGCTTGGTTTTGAAATAGGGTTTCAACAAGAGATCATGTTACAAGGAGGACTACAACAACAAGGACAACGACAACAATCTCCGTTTCTCTTTCTCTACCTAGAAATAGGATTAAAAAAAAAAAAAGAGTCAAAAGTCCTCTTAAGTGTGCATTAAAGTTTTCTCTCATCCCATGTTAAATTTTGAGTCAATTATGAAATAAAAAGTCGTTCTTGTCCTCATACACTCTTCCAAGTTGTTCAATTTAATTCTTGGCAAAATGATGAAAAGATGTCTAAGCATGTTTTGGAACGAAGGCCATCACTTGAAGGCCTAGGGGCTAAACATCGTGACAAAAGGCGACAACATCAACGACAAAGCCAAGAAGCAAAACAAGGTTGAGCAACATCAAGCAAAGTTTTCAAAGGGGGATTAAAAAAAACAAAAGCTCGCTAGGTTGACTCTTCAAAACAACCTAGGAAAACGTTAGAGCATAAAAAAAAATCCCCCTCATTCAAAGAAGTTCACATCAAGATCATCATCATCATTCTCCAACGAAGGACGAAGCAAAATCAACAATCACCACGGCGAATGGAGTATCCACAAGAACTACGGTGACCTGAGCCTCTACACTGGAGGAACGTAGGCAACCTGCGGGTCCGGTCTCATGTAATAAAGAAGATATGTTTAGCCCTAATGCATTATGGTGATCGACCTTCATCTCAAACTTGTCAAGACATCTTTGTACAAGTCATTTGCCAATGAATTAATCACCTCAAGATTGAACAACTTTCTTAGAATTGGAATCGCTTTGCGTTCCTTATCGAGTCTAGGGGCTTCCTATCTTTCAGCGATACACCCAGTTTCTTGCAATCAAATTGGGGCTTTCCTTCTATTCTCTCTTAATGACTTACTTGCCTTCGTGAGTCATTCAAAAAATATATAAATACATGAAGTCAATACTAGGGGCTAATTCCCTAGTCGAGTCAATGTTACTCATCATTAGTGACAAAAGGTCTCCACCGTAAAATCACGTGTCTCTTATCCTCAGCTAGAGTCAATGCACACTTCCTCATTAATCGAGTCAAAATGAAGACGCAAAAGAGATGCCCGCTAGATTGAAAACCCGAAAGGGCGGTCTAGGCAAAAAACAGGGTGCGTCATAAAAAAAAAAGAGAGTGAGAGAGAGAAGGGAAAGAGAAATGGAGATCCCCGGCCTCTAAAGAAGACAAGTTATACATTAAATCTCCTCAGTAAATCAATTACCCACCGAGTCAACTTTGGAATTGCAAAAGGCCCGACAAGATATGGCACAATCAAAGGTCGTCTTGGGTTGTTGGCATAAGAGAGATTGTTCTTGCAATGTGCATTTTTGGGCTCATGTGAAAGAAGGCCCGTCCGAGAATGAGCTCATGATTGATATGGGGTACGTTGTTTCACAAATAGTCCCCAGTATGTCATATGGTTTGGGCAACAAATGGCAACAACGTGTAACTCAGTTTTCAAGCTTCTCCAAGCATGTGCCCCTACAGTATGTCAAAAGGCTTCCCGAAAAATGGAGTAGCTCTTTCCATGTCCTCTTATGTTTGTTCCCTCGCACGAGGATGAGTCTCTTGCTTTTCTCGACAAATGATGATGCCCTAGGGGCTATGTGACTCAAGAACGAGAGCTTCTTCTGCTTCATTTGATAGTTAAATGAGCCCTAGGGGCTACTCTCAAGAAAGATGTGTGAGACTATCCTCAAAGTCTCTAAAAAAGGAATGATGAAAAGCCTTCTCGTTCTACTTACAATCAATGGTGGCACTCTAGGGGCTACAATCAAGTTTGAAAGGCTCCCTCAGCAAGAAGCAATTCACTTCACCTCCCGACAATGGCCTCAGCAAAGTCATATGCAACATTGGAAGCATCCTCAATCATTTTGGCACCAAAGGTCTCAAGGGGCTTCGCAATCTACAATCTTTCGGGCTACGACATTACAGTGATCCAAGCAAAGGGAAATATTGGGGCTTCACAATTGACATTCTTTTGGGCAACGATACCCAAGCAATTCAATGTGGGGAATAGTCCTCATGGAACCAAGCAAGCTTCAAGGGTCTCTCAGTACTTCACGTCAAAGGTCTTCTGGTTTGAAAGGAGGGCTCCGATGTTATGAATGAATTTGATGATTCTTATGTTATGACTTACGACAAGGTTATGAAGAAAGTCTTAGAGAAAATGTAAAATATTCAATATGCTAAACTCTATCAAAACAGAGTTATAGGGGGAAATGCCTCGGCCAATCCCAATGTTTCTGCAATTTAGTACCCCCTTCTCCAATATCAAAAGCAAAAAGTGTGGCACTTGCGCCTCAAGCACTAGTTGCATCCGAAGATCCGTCTTTAGTTCAACTCAAGAAGACTCAAGCAAGCATACCCATTTGGGGACCTTATCACACCAAGATCTTATCATCCATGACCTCTACAACACCGCAAGACATTACTGCACTTGGGTACCAACCACAATGAGGCTATTTATCTCCCCACTAAGAGAGGAAGAAGGACATCTCTATCAAGAATCCTACCAGACGTTACATCCGCTCTCAATGCCGAGCCGATTCCAAGATAATTTGGGGATTTACATCGAAAGGTCTTCACATTCCACCATCTTGAAGCTCGCAAACAACAAGTACATGACATTTGGGGCTTGGCAACCTCTCGAAGCTTGGTATCAATAATCTTCTCTTGGGGATTGCTCACGTCAACAATAAAAGACGATTCATTTGAACGAGTCAAAAGCTGATTTATCTTGGGGCTTCACGAGTCACTCAAAGTTTGGCATCAAAGGCGTTCTAGGGGCTTTACGATCAGCAACCCCTTATCTCGGCATCAAAAGTCTTTTAAAGCCCCATAATCAACAAATCTCTTGGGGCTAGACATCAATCTTCGTTGGGCACGGCGGCGACAACGACAGAAATCAAGCAACAAGGCAATCCGGACTTCGATCGAATATGACTTGATCTTGGGTTGGATTTACAAACACACAATGCTTAAAATGGTTCACCCACGAACTAAAAATAAATAAATCTTTTTCTCACATGTGTACATATTCTTTTCCTTCTAATCTTTAAAAAAAAAAAAACGACAAAAAGATTTTTATTTTTCTTTTTCTTGTCTCTTTACTTGCGTAAAAGTATTTGCTCTTAGCTTCTTCCTCAGCGTTCTCCATCATCCTTGAACTACACTGGTCTGATTCCCTTCAAGGGATATGTAGGTAGCCTTTTGGCACGACCAACCCATCATCAAGAGTGATCATACCTCCATCGAAAGTGAAAGCAACTCATCAACATCCAAAGCATGGACATTCTTCATCAAAACCACAACATCAGAAATCCATCCCAAATCAAGCGGCCATGGTAAGTGAAGGTATGAACATCATTCACGCTTTCTGCAAATCACATCACACATAAAAGTAATTTTTCCATTCTTGAAAAATCTCTCTCTCAAGCAATCTCTGCTTTCCAAATCACATCACACCACAATCACAATTGTCTTTCGCAATTTCTATTTCACATCTCACACAAGCACATATATCTGCAAAAGCATACATAAAACAGGTACAAGCATTCGGCAAATGGATTCACAAACGGATTCAGCAAAGGGTTCACAAACGGACTCAACCATCGGATTCACAAACGGATTCGACCAATGGATTCACAAATGGATTCAGCAAAGGGTTCACAAACGGACTCAACCATCGGATTCACAAACGGATTCGACCAATGGATTCACAAATGGATTCAGCAAAGGGTTCACAAACGGACTCAGCCATCGGATTCACAAACAGATTCGACCAATGGATTCACAAACAGATTCAGCAACGGGTTCACAAACGGACACAACCTTCAGGTTCACTAACGGACTCATTCAATGGATTTACTAACAGATTCATCAAGCGGATTCACTAACGGATTCGTCAACAGGGTTCACTAACGGACTCATTCAATGGATTCACCAACGATTCATCAAGCGGATTCACTAACGGATTTGTCAATAAGGGTTCACTAACGGACTCATTCAAAGGATTCACTAACGGATTCATCAAACGGATTCACTAACGGATTCATCAACAGGGTTCACTAACGGATTTATTCAAGGGATTCACTAACGGATTCATCAAACGGATTCACTAACGGATTCGTCAACAAGGGTTCACCAACGGACTCATTCAAGGGATTTACTAACGGATTCATCAAACGGATTCGTCAACAAGGGTTCACCAACGGACTCATTCAAGGGATTCACTAACGGATTCATCAAACGGATTCACTAACGGATTCGTCGACAAGGGTTCACCAATGGACTCATTCAAGGGATTCACTAACGGATTCATCAAACGGATTCACTAACGGATTCGTCAACAAGGGTTCACTAACAGACTCATTCAATGGATTCACTAACGGATTCATCAAACGGGTTCACTAACGGATTCGGCCGGTAGATTTACAAACAGATCACGCCACCTCCTCTATCAACAAAAGCCGCTCACACAGAGAGCGCACCCCTATCTCTCGCAATTTCAATAATTCCTGCTTTTTATCGAGTCTTTATTTTCTTTTGTCGATGTCCTCGGCGGTTGTCTTTCTTTCGTCGACGCGTTTTGCTTTGCAATCCACGTCGCCGAGGGGCTCTGTAGACACCCCGCCTTGGACCTCTCATGTCCAATTGCATACACATTCTCTGTCTTCCTCTTTTCTGTTAAATTTTGTTACTTTTCGTTAACTTTTGTTACTTTCCGTTAAGTTCTTGACTTATTCCGTTAGTATTGGACTCGACTAAGTGACAAAGTCAACCTTGAGTTTTTGTTTACTTGATTTTTGTTGACTTTTGTGGTGTTCGTTAAGTTTCTGACTGATTTCATTAGTTTCGGGGCTTAACTGCATAACGAGACCAACTTTCGGGCTAAAATATGGATTTTCTAAAGGTGGGACGTGCGCTCCTTTGCCCTCCTTTGTAGGAGGCGTGCGCTTTCCATGGGGGGGGTGGGATGTGCGCGCATCCCACCTCCAGAATCTCATATTTTGTCAAATTTCCCTCATTTTCTGATTTTTAACCTCCAAAACCATTATGCCTTGGCTTGATCCGGGGAAGAGCCATCTTTGTGACCACAAACACTTCCCAAACACCTATAAATACCTCTTCATTCCACCATGGAAGGGAGGAAGGATTCTTGACTCAAAAACTCTCTTAAAACTAAAAGTTCATTTTCAAGAGTGGTTACTATAGACAAATTGGTTCTTCCCCATTCAAGAACAAGGTACAATGTTTATTCTCTTCTTCTAAACTCTTAATCTTATTTGCCTTCTTCATATTTCATCTCTTCTAATGTGTATGCAATCTCCATAAAAAGGAATACAACCAAAAGGCCACTTCACTATTGAAGTTTGGTCAAGGTTACATTCCAACATTCTAAACTCTAGTTTAATTTACTATTCTTCTCTTAATGTAATCTTTAGCAATTAATCAATAAAACAATTCCCTTTTATTTCCCCTTTTATTTTCATTGTAATTGTTTGCACTTTTATATTAATATTATTTGAAGGACTTTTTAGCAATAGAACACCAATAGTATCAAGAACCGCGTAAGCGGGGCGGAGTGGGTGTTTAAGTACTTCCCACTCCGTCACCTAACCCCCGAACCTGTCTTTTCCCGAATCTCTGGTTTTGTATATTAAATTAAGCTATTTCTTTAGGTTTTTCTTATGTTCCTTTAAAAACATAGGTGGAGACTCTAAATAATTAAAACAAGTTAGACATCCTAGGATAATTCACCGCTCTAGCCAAGTTGTGGTTTTTCCGGGGTATCTAAAGGGATGAACTAGGGTTTGGGGTTTTTGTAGAAATTGGTGGATATTGGGGTAGTTGTGGGTGGGGAGAGTGTTTAGATGATGTGAGTATGGTATGGGAAAGGTTAATAGGTGAGATTGAGGGTGAATTTTGAGTTTGGGAATGGATTTAGGGTTTTTCCGGGTATGGTTAGATTTGGGGTGATTTGGTGAGTTTTAATGGTGGGTATGGTGTTTGGGTGATGGATTGGTGATGAGGGAGGTTTAATTGATGGGAAATGATGGAAGAATTTGGCCGGAGATGGTGTATTTGGAGGTGGGGCGGCGGAGCTTAGAAAGGGTTTAGGGAGAGAGGTTGAAGATGAAGAAGGGAGTGAGTGGTTATGAGTTAACAAACCCGAATTTTGTTGAACATACGCGATTCCCCAGCTTTGGATTGGCTAAGCGTTGTAAAAGGAGCGGCCGAGCTGATCGGGCAGGTCAAGGATATGGAGGGGCCGTATCTCTCCTTTTTACATTCGACAATTGCATTTTCTTAGTGCACGAACCAGCATTTATGAGTACTCGACCGATGTACTCGGGTGAGGGTTGACTTAAGAGCGGCGTGTCTCACTTTTTTGCATTCGGGAAGTGTGTGCTCGGCCAAGATTTGTTGGGCACTCGCCCGTGCAGCTTGGGCGCTCCTTTTTTGATGCTCGCCCGCTCTGACACTTTTTTTTAACACCTACAAAAAAAATATTAGGAAAACAACAAAAAATAAAAATATTATAAATAACTAATTATAAATAAATGAAATAATCCATCGGTTACCATCCCGATGATGCTTGTTTAAGGTCATTAGCTCGACCCCTTTCTTTTAACCGCGATGGGCAAGGAATGGTATTGTGATGACCTATTGTCTTTAACAACTCGCCATTGCATGCTTATTTGAGTGATTGAATTTCTGCGGTCGATGCACATGTGACATCCGGTACTCGTTTTTAACAGGATTGATTGTCTATAATCTTTGCATGCTCGCCATCCCGATGTTTTCCTTTCTTTTGGTGCTACCTCTTTTGAATTTTCAATTATGTCATCTTCCTCCTCATCGTCATGCAACAACCTTTTCCAATCTATATCACTGGACCTTGATTCCTTCATTTATTTGATATATTTTCTATAAGTATCAAGTTCATCTATGTGATCATTTTTTTTAGAATCCATAGATTGTATTACGTTTATTTCCTTATAATGTTCTTTAGAGGTCTTATCTTTATGGCAAGAGTTTTCGAGAGTCGAGTTTTGCTTACTAAATTCAATCTTTTTATTTCTAACATTTAAAGTAAGCGTACCCTTTTTCAAATTGATTATTGCTCCTGTGGTGGCAAGGAAAGGCCTTCCTAAAATGACTGGAATTTTTTGATCCTCCTCAATATCGAGGATAACAAAGTCTACAGGGATGACTAGGTTCCCTATTCGACAAGGCATGTTCTCCATAATACCAATTAGGTATTGTATAGAGCGGTCCGCTAGTTGGAGAGAAACGGTGGTGGGTTTGAGTTCCCCCACACCTAATCTCTCACTCACTGAAAAAGGCATTATGCTAACACTAGCCCCTAAATCAAGCATTGCATTGTCCACGTTACACCTAGCAATGCTACAAGGTATTGAGAAAGTGCCAGGATCTTTAAGTTTTGGGGGAAGTTTCTTTTGCAAAATTTCACTTACATCTTCCGCTAAAGTGAAGTTCTCAAATTCTTCTAATGGCCTCTTTTTCAAAAGCATTTCTTTTAAAGGTTTTTCATAAGCATGATTTTTTTTTACGTCATCAGAATATGGAACTTTAACATTTAACGATTTCAAAACTTTCAAAAATTCGGCATGTTGATAATTTACCCCTTTCTTGATTAACCTTTGAGGATATGGTATTGGTGGAACAAAATATCTACCAAAACTAGGGGGTTTAGTCTCATTTTCACCCTCTTCATTAGTCTCAACCATCGATGGGGTCTGACTATGGTTCTCTACCTTTTCACTCATGGTGATTATTGCATTAGCATGCTCATTGTGGTGCTACAATACTGCAAGAATGTTTGAATGTGGAGGTGAGGGTCTTCGAAAGCCGATCTGCTGAATTGGTTGTTTAAAACCATGTGTAGACATTGCGGCTTAATCTCAAAGTTGGCCGCATCAGCATTTGGCACAACTATTGGTGTTCTAGAACCCGGAGTACTTGGGTTGACAAAATCCCGTAGGGTTTTAGGTGGTGGTGTAGCGGGTTATCCTTCTACTTTTTGCGCCATCTCTCTTTCAAGTACTTCTTTTAGTCTTCTTCACCATTAGTGAAAGGTTCTTTCAGGTTCTGGATCAAACTCTTCAAGGACGATCCGGGTTCTTTTCATATACTTCTAGAGTACCTAAAGAATGTTATAAGAATGAAAACTTCGAAAAAGATGTTAGATAAAAAAATAAAGACAATAAAAGGAAAATATTAATGATTAAAAAGCAACTAATACAAAGTAAACCGTTATCCCGGCAACGGCGCCAAAAACTTGTTAATCCAAAAACGAGGGCTTAGTTTATTCCGCAAGTGCACGGTGTTGTTATAGTATAGAAATGTGCAAGTACGGGTCGATCCTACGGAGACAAAGTTACTTTAGGAAAATATTTAATTTTATGTAAAAATAGTAAATAAATGAAATGATTGGGAGGATATAATTGTTTTGTTGTTTATCAAGAATGAATTTCAATCTACTCTAACTTTGGATTAAAACTTCTTATGTTGGAAGAACTTTCAGGATTGGAACTCAAACAACATGCATTCATCAAATAATCACGCTCTTTAGATTAAAGTTTCATTTTAAAATCAATAATGGTACATTAAGCCTATACTACTTCTCACGATCAAGAAAGTAGTATTTGCATTCTCATACTAATCATGGTCGATCTCTCAATGATCCACGAGTTAGTAAGAATCAGTTAAGTTTATGAAAATCTACGTACTTTCCACTCATGGAACATCCCTAGGCCATTAATCTACTCTCGTGATTAATAGAAACCTAGTTTACTTATGGTTCTGCTAGTCGAGATTCACGGCTAATTTCTTCTCTTGACTAACTAGAATTCATACGAAACATGGACATCATCATGGTCGTAGACGTTAGATACAATATGAAGAATTTTTTTTAAGATGAAGAGAAGAAAAAAGGGCATGAATTAAGTAATGAACACATGAGGTTGAATTTCCAACCCCAATAATATAGGAGATTACTCACGAGCCATTGTTAAAACAACAAAGATGGAATATAAATAAGGCATAAAATAAAGTAAAGGAAAGATACTTATTCACAAACACTTGTAGGAAGAACAAGGAATGAAAGTAATCTTCAAGAACTTTTATTTCTTCAACTCATAATTTTTCTCTCAAGAACACCTTAATGATTCTCAATAAATGAATAATGATGTTTAAAGAATACAATTTTTGCTAGATTATTTTTACAACAAAATATGGATACCTAAAATACTACTTTCTAGTCCTTTATATAGGCCTTGGACCAAGAGTTGCACCAATTCCCGAATGGTTTCTTGAAAAGGCGTCTTTTAAAAAATCTGAACTGTTACAGGTATTGCACGGCCATGCAAGGCAAGGCACTCGGCCGTGCAGCTCGGCCAAGTCAAGGAAGTGAAGCGGTTGTGCAAGGTTTACAGATTGTTTTTTGTTTTTCGCTACTTAGTGCACGGTTGTGCAAGCCATAACACTCGGCCGTGCACTTCATCTGCTGCTCCATATCTTCATTTTTCTTGTGCCCAAGCATTCCGTCTTGCTCCCATTTATTCTTCCTTCCTTTCTCATCATAACTAATGCCCTTTTTAGCGCAATAATCACCTAAAACCTGTTCAATTCCACAAGAACACACCATCAAGTGCATTATATCAACGTAATGAAATAAAATGAAATAAATTAGGTTAATTATTACTAAAATAAGGTAAAAAGACTACATTTTTGGACCCTAAATGACTATAAAATAGTCATTATCAAATGTTGGGAGGTCTTCTGA
This sequence comes from Campanula takesimana, assembly GCA_026119855.1. Classification (NCBI taxonomy): domain Eukaryota; kingdom Viridiplantae; phylum Streptophyta; class Magnoliopsida; order Asterales; family Campanulaceae; genus Campanula; species Campanula takesimana. The sequence goes on along the minus strand of JAOWBW010000365.1, from coordinate 772,734 downwards.
GTTTTGATCTGGTGTGGTGCGGTTGCACCATAGTATGGTGTGTGGCCGCACCTTGTACTCTTTCGCACAAATTTTTGGAGGCCATAACTTCTTTATATGAACTCCGATTTGGAAATATATTTTTGAGTAATATACAATGGTCTTGATTGATTAGTGGTCAAATCTCTTTATTTTTATTTTATGGTTTGCTCTTTATCTTTCCTTATCACACTTTAAAGCCCAAGAATCTGTGCATTCTTCCGCTCCTTCCCTATACTTATAAACACTCCAATAAAACATTAAAACACCTAAGGTTGAGAATTAAATAAGTCATAGAATCACATCATTCAGATGGGTTGTTAGAGTAATGACTTTGAAAGATAAGTCATAGCAGAGAAGAAGACAAATGAGAAAATCAGGCAGTGCACGAGTCGTGTAGAGCAGTTTACCCCAAGCGATCAAAGGAGCACGCCTAAGGACCTGGGACTTGAAGTCTTGGTCACGACTCGTGCCCATATGCACGAGTCGTGCAATAGCGGCAGTTTTAACCAATTTTGCACATAAGAAGGAAAACGCGTGGGACAAGTTACTTGTGGAAGTTGTATTTTTAGACTCTTGTTGTCTTCAAGGTTAGGTCTCTAGCAGTATAAACACTAGTTGTAAACTAGTAGCCTCCATAACATTGAAAGTAAGAGAGAGATCAATAATTCTAGATCTAGGGTTTGCACAATTAGGAATTTTGTGATCAAAATTCGTGCAACATAGATTAGTGTGATCATCAGATTTTCTTCTGTAATTATTTCTCCGACCATATTAATAATATTTGTTTCCCTATGCCCGTAGAAGTAGCCAATAGATTGTTGGTGAACCACGTAAAATTCTGTGTTCTTATTTTGTCGATTTGAATTCATTATTATTTGCTATCTTTTGGGTCTGATTTACTAATATGGTAAAAACACATCCATTGGTAATGAACTTGCCTTTTGTCGGTCTGGTGTAGGTACAAAGTGGAAGATACTTTCTGCCAAAAACAAATTGTTATGAACATTATCGTGATGCCATATTTTATGGTGATAAGTTTATTACTTAAAATGGTTACTCCATTGAAATCTGGGATATCGTGGAAGGTAGTGATCTCCCTATCAAGAAGAATGCAATTGAAGGTTTTTGTCCAAATTAAATGACACAAGTTACAAGAAGATTATCGAAGTAGAATAGTGTCTTGGTAGAATTGTATTCAGGTGATTTCATGCTTATTGAGCAATTTGTTCAAAAATTTTATAACACATGCAAAGGCACCAGTTTTCTCATTTATATGATGGATGTACGCATGAAATAGTGGGTTGAGGTTGAATCTGTAGAGCATAATGTGGCTTTTTTAGGTGGAAATATCAATATGTGTAGTTCCAAGGATGTCCTAGGATGCAAACCAGGTTGCACTACTTCACTTATGGCTACATATACCATTTTATTGATGTGAAAGAATGTGATTTTCATGTGGGGTTTATAGTTTAGCAGATAAAAGTATTGAGAAGTAGTACCATTTTGGATACTTCCTAAGCCCTAAAATATTCAAATAGAGATCTGTTCATGACATTCCCGTGTTTTATGTTCTTCAATATTAGCTTAATAATGTCCACAATCCCAAAATACCAAAACATGTTATGATTTTATTAAATATATACTACATATTTTGTTTTATTGTCACAACACAATTCTTTTATGAAAAATATTTAATTTTTTTATGTTGAGTTTTCTAGAATTTGAATGATTATATTCATGAAATCAATCTATGAAATTAATTCTAAAATTTGATTTCAAATTTGATTTGCAGTTCACTATTTTATAAATAAATAATTTGGCTTGTAAATTTTTTATCATGTTAGATGTTTGACATTTCTTAAATAGGTCATTCGCAATATTTCCTTTACACATATTTGCAAATTTGTTGTAATATTATATTTTTTTGTAACTTAATTCGTAATATTTATTTGTTGTTGCGAATCTATTGTAAAAACCGATAAAATGTCATTTTTCACGCTGAAAGCTAGAGCCAATACAAGGACTTTTTCAACTTGCAAACACAACGCTCTTTTTCATGCACCTAACACAATTCGGTTGATCATAAATATCTCCTCCTCCAACTCTCTATGTAAAAAATATATTTTGACATCTAGTTGCTCATGTTGTTTCCAAATTCCGATGTGCAACTATCGATAGAAGCACCTTGATGGAAGTTTCTATGTTTAACCCTATTGTTTATTATGAATTCTACAATTGTATCATGTACGTAGTAGTGTTGAGAAACATGTGGAGTAGTAATACACTCTAGAGGAGACTGGTCCACAACAAGAGGAAGATGAACACTTAAATTCAAAAGGAGAAACATCAAATAATTCATTTCCATCGAATACTTCATTACCTACACCTAGTCAACACGGTGTGGCTCTAGAACGAACAATGAGATTTACTTTGAATCTTCCCAATGACTTGCTGCAATGCAATGAGGAGATGAGATGGAGTCACTTCATAAGAATCAAACTTGAGGATTAACACAGAGACCTCCAGAGAGGAAGAATTTCACTTGTAAATGGGTATTCATGAAGAAAGAAGGTCTAATATCTTTAGTACTGTCTTCCAATCTTCATCTCCGCTCTACTCCGGTTCACTTGAAGGGGGGGGGGTAATAGCGGTAATCCCGCACTCAAGAAACGGACTCCACCAAGCAAGGAAACGTGCAGCAAATCAGTCCATATCCTTAGCTATTAGTTGTTGTATATCTTGTAGATATTCACTAGTCAATTAGTTACTGATTTTTAGGAATGTGATTAGAATAGAATAAAGTAAATATTATCTCCTAGTATAGATGTATGTACAGTAAGTATATAATGATCACAAAAACTAGAGATACCACATTGAGTGGGTTTTCTACCATATCAGCCATGTCCTTTTCATCTCTCTCTCTGTGTCGTCGTCTTCTTCTTCTCTCATTCTTTTGTTCTCTATTTTCGTATATGCATAGGTGGTTATTTCGTACACCAATTTCCAACTTGTAACACCTTAATATAAATACTTTTCACCTCTCTCTCCGTGTCGTCTTCTTCTTCTTCACTTGAGACATATTTTCATTTTGGTCTGTCCCACTTCACTTGAGACTCCCCAAAATGACATTCTTGTTAATAGTAAATATGTGGAGCAACACCTAGACCATTTGAAGCAGATTTTTGATGTGTTGAGGGAACATAAATTATATGCTAATCGTAAGAAGTGTCATTTTTTAATGGAACAAGTAACTTTCTTGGGCTATATTGTTACAAAGGAGGGTATTAAGATTGATGATTCGAAGGATGAAGCTATTACTAGCTGGCCGACACCAACGAGCATTCATGATATTCGACGTTTTCATGGTTTGGCTTCTTTTTATCATCGATTTATTCAAAATTTTAGTAGTGTTATTGCTCCTATTACTAAATGTTTAAAAGCGGGTGCGTTCTTTTGGACAAAAGAGGCTGATACAACTTTTTAGATTTTGAAGTACATGGTCACGCAAGCTCCTATTTTGGCATTACCTGATTTTGAAGATATTTTCGAGGTCCATTGTGATGCTTCTAATGTTGGTATTGGGGGTGTTTTGAGTCAGAATCGGAAGCCTATCGCTTTCTTTAGCGAGAAGCTGAACGATGCCCGACGAAAATATTTGACTTATGATAAGGACTTTGATGCTATTATTCGCACCTTGAAACATTGGCAACATTATCTTTTGTGGAAGGAATTTGTGTTGTATTCTGACCATGAGGCACTTAGATATATTAATCTCCGGCATGCTAAATGGGTGGAATTTATCCAAATTTTTACGTTTGTTATCAAGTATAAGGCTGGGGTTCAGAATCGCGTTGCGGATGCCCTGAGTCGACGACACTTGTTATTAACCACTATGCGTGTGGAGGAGGTTGGATTTGACACTTTGCATGATTTATATCGTTATGATCAATTTTTTCGTGGTATTTGGGAAAAGTGTACTCGCGGCAGCTATCAGTAGTTTGTTATTTTTGATGGGTACTTGTTTAAAGGGACCAAATTGTGAATTCATTCTGTTCGTTGCGAGATTTGATTATATCTGAGAGTCATGAGGGGGTACTAGCGGGGCACTTTGGGCAGGATAAAAATTTGGTGTTGGTAGAGGATCAGTTTTACTGGCCTAAAATGGGACATGTTGTTGCTAGATTTGTAGAGCGCTGCTGGGTTTGTCATGTGGCTAAAACTCGCAAAACCAATGCAGGACTATATACTCCTTTGCCGGTTCCTGTTGCACCTTAGGAGGATATTAGTTTAGATTTTGTGCTGGGTTTGCCACGAACACAGCGACAAAAGGATTCTATTATGGTTGTTGTTGATCGTTTCTCCAAGATGGCACATTTTGTTCCGTGTCACAAAACATTTGATACAACTCAGGTAGCTGACTTGTACTTTAAAGATATTATGAAATTGCATGGTATTCCTAAATCTCTGACGTTGGATAGAGATGTCAATGGGACTTAATACTTTCACAGGCTGAGTTTGCTTACAATCATTCGCAGAACCGTACCACTAGTAAGAGTCCGTTTCAGATTGTCTATGGGCATAATCCCATTAGCCATTTAGATCTTATACATCTTTCGGTTACTACTCAGTACAGTTTCGATGCGGACGAGCGTGCCACGCAAATCAAGGCACTCCATGAGCAGGTTCGAGAGTGGATCATTCAGCAGAACAGCAAGTACAAGCAGCGTGCTGATGCGCATCGTAAGAGGGTTGTGTTTCAGGCAGACGACTTGGTATGGGTTCACTTGTGAAAAGAGCGTTTTCCATCGGGACGATTTGGTAAGTTACAACCTCGAGCGGATGGACCGTTTCAAATTGTGGAACAGATTAATGATAATTCTTACAAGGTTGATTTGCCAAGTCATTATAACGTCTCCACCACTTTTAATGTGTCCGACTTGTCTGCTTACCATGGTGATACTGATCGCGATATCGACTCGTGGTCGAGTCTTTTCAAAGGTGGGGAGAATGATGCAGAGCTATAGTCCCAGCAGCAGCTCGAAACAGCAAGCACGACCGTGCCTGGTTCCAGTACACGTCCGTGCGTCTGAAGACAACTATGGGAGTACTATGCGCATTGTTTTGAACGATCGTGTCTTTGTGCAACACGCGATCGTGCTCGGCGATTTCCTGGTTATTCTTTTCTTTATGTCGAATTTGAGAAAAATTTAAGTAGGGTTATTTTTGTCTTTATTTGTCAAGTTTCATTAGGGTTATAATATTTGTTATTAGAGTATTTAAACTCACTTAGGGTTTCAAAGAACACAGTTTTGTTTTATTGAATTTTATAGATAAAGCTTACGCTGTTCAATTCAAATTTTTGTTCTATCGGTTCGGTCTACAATCTCTAGTCTCCGGTATCAGTTATGTTAAGATAACCTATCTATTTCTAGGGAGGCATAATAATTGTCATAGAAAGAAACTGGACACACAAACATAAAAGTTATATGCCTTTAACTAGCTACATCACAAGTACCATTGTTGCCCTGACCAAATGAAATGCTTGATGGTTTCATTTTGTTTCACAAATTAAATTTGCAAGTTTAATCCTTGTTGGATTATGATAACACATGCAAAATCCTAAATAGAATATCTAGTATGCTGTTTTAGAGGGAAATACCCATAAGAATAATACTAGGGCACAAAAAAGTCACAAAATCTTGCTCACAAAATCCTAGGTGTAATGATTTTATTGGTGTTTTTCATTAGAGTGCAGCGGGTCCATTATCGATGCAACCAATAAAATATAGCCACCTCATTGTGTGAGTAAGATTTTGTGAACTTATTTTGCGACCCTAGCATTGCTCTACCCATAAATATGCACTTGTAAAATGCGAGTTCCGTTCATTTATTTTAACTAAATGAATTGTCTAACTGCCGTTGATTTTTTATTTTTTTAAAGGGGATGCTTTGCAGTTTATGTTTTCTTCTGTTGGGTGACTCTCAATTATTCTTAGGCAAAAAAACGGAGGACAGGATCTTTGGGCGACCGCACATGTTGTTCTGAGCGGCCGCACACAAGGGACTCTTCAAAGTCAAAATTAAACATGGTTGTTTGGGTGACCGCACAAGTGAATCTGGGCGGCCGCACAACTGACGGGCCGGGCTGAAGTAAATCCGGGAAGGATTAGGTTTAGGAGAGTTTTAATAAAAACCTGCCGTGTGTGTCTTATTCTGTGCTGCAACCTTGAGAAGGTTAGGGAGAAAAGCTAGGGTTATTCACTATTGAGAGATTGTGAGATTGTGTGATTGATTATCACCTTGTCTTCTCCTTGTACTCTTGATTGATTATAGTGGATTGTTCTCCGTCGCCTGTGGTTTTTTACTCTTCTTGTTTAGAAGGGTTTTCCACGTAAATCTCTGTGTTCATCTGTTTTCAATATTGCTTTTCTTTACTATTTTGTGCTTTAATCTTTGCATGATAAGTAATTGTTAGAGCATTCAATCCTAACATTTGGTATCTAGAGCTTGGTTTGAGGTTCTTGTATTACTTATCGTTAGAAGATGTCAGAGAAGTACGAAATTGAGAAATTCGATCGCAATGTCAATTTCGGTTTGTGGCAAGTAAAGATGCAAGCAATCTTGGTGGGAAAACAATGTGTCAAGGCTTTGCTTGGTAAGGCAAAGAAACCAGAAAACTTGACTGTTGAACAGTTTGATGACATGGACGAGAAAGCTTTGTCTCTGTTGCATTTAAGTCTCAAAGATGAAGTGTTGAGGGAGGTAGTGAGCGAAAAGACTGCTGCTGGGCTCTGGCTTAGGCTTAAACAACTTTACATGACGAAGAGTATTAGTAATCGGTTGCTACTGATGAAGAAACTCGAAGAATGTAAACTCAAATCAGGTGAGTCTTTGGAAAGACATCTTAATGATTTTGATGGTTTGGTCATGGACTTGAAGAATGTCGATGTTGTGATTGATGATGAACAATTGGTGGTCAAATTTCTATGTTCTTTACCCCCTGAGTACATGCACTTTCGGGTGACAGTTTTGTATGGGAAGGATGAGATCACTTTAGAAGAGATCAAGAACACTTTGCTACAACATGAAGTCATTGAGACGCACTTGACTTCCCCAAGTGCTGAATCTCAAGGTGATGGGTTAGTAGCTAAAAGCGGCAGGAAGTCAGGAAAGGGAACGAGTGCAAAGAACTCGGGTCAATCCAGTTCAAGTGGAAAGTTTAAAGATGTAATATGTTATGGTTGCAAGGAGAAGGGACACATCAGAAGGTTTTGTCCAAACAGAAGGGACAAAAGGGATGATAGTACAACCGTTAATAAGGGTGAAGCGGGAGTGGTGTTTGATAACACTAGTGATGACAGTGACAGTGATACACTTACTGCTTGTGATTCATGTACCAAAATTCATGATAATTGGATTTTGGATTCGGGTTGTTCTTATCATATTAGTCCCAACCAAGCATGGTTTTGTTCTTATAAGGCTACTAGTGGAGTACTTTTGATGGGTAATAATGCTGCATGCAAGGTTGTTAGTATTGGGACTATTAAGATTAAGATGTTTGATAGACTAGTGAGGAAACTGCAGAATGTCAGACATGTTCCTAAATTGAAGAAGAACCTGATTTCTCTAGGCATCTTGGATAGTCTTGGGTATAGCTTAACCATTACGAATGGTGAACTATCGGCTATCAAAGGTGACTTGGTGGCTTTAAAAGGAAAGAAGGTGGGGACATTGTACGATCTTCATGGGTCTATGGTTGTTGGTGATGTGTCTGTTGCAAAGGGTTCTATGACTGAGGCGGAGGTTACTTAGTTGTGTCACATGATATTGGGTCACACTGGCTTGAAGGGAATGACAGAGGCTCGGTGTCTGTTGTCACAAGCAGGGTTAGGTAAAGAATTATGGGTGGAGGCGATTAGTATGACTGCTTACTTGGCTAATCGTCCTCCTAATTCTAGTATTGGGATGAAAACTCCGGTGGAGATGTGGTCAGGCTCTCCAGGAGATTACTCGAGATTGCGTATTCTTGGGTGTCCCGCCTATGCTTATGAGAACAATGGAAACAAATTGGAGCCGAGAGCCAAAAAGTGTGTCTTTGTTGGCTATACTACTGGAGTGAAGGGATTCAGGTTCTTGGATCTGGTTACATCTAAGTTCCTGATAAGTAGATATGTCACATTTAATGAATCTCTACTTCTCCATGAGAAAAAGGGTTCCGCAGAACGGTTACACAAACAGGTGGAGACAGACGGAGATGATACAGAAAGGGTGGAAATAGACTTAGATGAAAAGGATATGTCTGATGAAGCAACTCCAATTGATTCTCTAGGTCAAGAGGAGGAGACCAACAAGAAGGTGGAGACAACCAGTGATCATGGTAGAGGAAAAAGGGATAAAAAACCTCTGGTAAGATATGGCTTCGAGGAGTTGGTGGCTTATGCATTGTCCGCTGCTGAAATAGTAAGTATGCATGAACCAGTATCTTACAAGGAAGCTATGTCATGTGATGACTCTGCAAAGTGGTCGGTTGCTATGGAAGAAGAGATGTTATCTCTCATGAAAAAGAAATTAGTCAGCTGCAAGTGGGTCTACAAGTTCAAGGAAGGTGTTTCAGGTATTGAGGAAGTAAGGTACAAAGCAAGGTTAGTTGCTTGGGGCTTCACTCAAGTCGAAGGTGTAGACTACAATGAGATATTTTCACTGGTAGTTAGACACACATCTATTCGCACATTGTTGAGCCTTGTGGTGATGCAAGATCTAGAGCTTGAGAAGTTAGATGTAAAAACGGCTTTTTTACATAGGGGTCTTGAGGAGGAGATCTACATGCACCAGCCTAAAGGGTTTGTAGTTGAGGGTAAGGAGGATCATGTTTGCCTGTTGAAGAGATCCTTGTATGGTTTGAAGCAGTCACGTCGACAGTGGTATAAAAGATTCAACACTTTTATGGTTACCCATGGTTTTGCTAGGAGTGAATTTGATAGTAGGTTTACTTGAAGGGTTGTAGTGATGACATATTGATTTATCTTGTATTATATGTCGATGACATGCTTGTGGCTGCAAAAGATATCAATGATGTCAACCAGCTGAAATTGATTCTGGAAAGTGAGTATGAGATGAAGGATTTAGTTGATGCAGATGCCAAATCTGTAAGTACTCATTTGGCATCTCACTTTTGGTTATCTTCTTTAGATAGTCCCAAGTCTAAAGATGATATGGATTATATGTCACGTGTTGCATATTCAAATGATGTTGGGTGTATTATGTATGCTATGGATTGTACTCGACCTGATATCGCTCACGCAGTGAGCGTTGTTAGTTGATACATGGGGAATCCAGGGAAGAAGCATTGGAATGCTGTCAAGTGGATTCTGAGATACTTGAGTGGTACACCAGGTTTGTGCATTGTATATGGCAAGAACAATGATGGTTTTGCTGGGTATGTTGATTCAGTTTGGGGCGGAAACCTTGTTGACAGAAAATCTACAACGAGGTATGTGTTTTATCTTGATGGTTCTGTAGTTAGTTGGAAATATGGATTGCAGGAAGTCACAGCATTGTCTACTGCCGAGGTTGAGTATATGGCTATAACGATTGCTAAGTTAGAGCATTGCTTGAACTTAGTTGGGGTTACTAGTCATTGATGCCCTTTGGGGTGGGGCGGCGGAGAGAGATAGGGATGTTCCCTTGGTTTACTAGCTTTTTTGGGATTGATCGTCAAGGTGGAGAATTGTTGGGTGACTCTCAATTATTCTTGGGCAAAATAGACGAAGGACAGGATATTTGGGCGATCGCACATGTTGCTCTAGGCGGCCGCACACAAGGGACTCTTCAAAGTCGGAATTAAACCTGGTTGTTTGGGCGACCGCACAAGTAAATCTGGGCGGACGCACAACTGACGGGCCGGGCTAAAGTAAATCCGGTAAGGATTAGGTTTAGGAGAGTTTTAATAAAAACCTGTCGTGTGTGTCTTATTCTGTGCTGCAACCTTGAGAAGGTTAGGGAGAAAAGCTAGGGTTATTCACTATTGAGAGATTGTGAGATTGTGTGATTGATTATCACCTTGTCTTCTCCTTGTATTCTTGATTGATTATAGTGGATTGTTCTCCGTCGCCTGTGGTTTTTTATTCTTCTTGTTTAGAAGGGTTTTCCACATAAATCTATGTGTTCATCTATTTTCAATATTTCTTTTCCTTACCATTTTGTGCTTTAATCTTTGCAAGATAAGTAATTGTTAGAGCATCAATCCTAACATCTTCATTTGCGCATGTACTATAAAACGACTAAAAAAACTACATTCTAAGACACTAAAATGTAGTTAAAATTGTATTCATACACCGGCTTTTGGATTATTAGAAAAGGTCAAAAGAAAAAGAGAGAGAAAAGAGAAGGACATTAATACTATACACTGTGTATTTAGATTGTAGTTTTATGTTTAGATATGATTGCAGATTGGTTAAATGATGAATATAAAATGAAAAATGTTGACAAAACATATTGACCTTCACCTTAATTAGTTATAGTGGACACATTTGTTTTGATTTTTTGTTTGTTTCAATTTTTTTGGCCACTTACACAAACCAACTTATTACATATTCTTAAACCAAGATCTTTTGTCTAATGGCCATTATAATTGAGATGAAAAGAGTATTAATAAAGAAGAGTAAAAAGTACAGAGCCATTATTCATTCTGTTAAGAAAGGATATCAGGATTTATGACTATACAATTCTGAAATTACATCATAAAGTTCATAGAAAGAAAGTGAACATACAAGTAAAACCGAACTTGTATTTAAAGAAGACATAGGAGAGACTATGGAGTTGAACAATGTTGAATTAAAATGGAAGGTGAGATCAAACAATTAACATGCATACTGCTCTGGGTTGTATCAAATGTGTCATATGTGGAAGGACTCAAGCACAATCTAATTAGAATTAGCCAAATCTGTTACAAAGGGTTTCATGTAATATGCTCACACAACTTATATACAGCTAAGAGCCCTAATGGTCAAACCATCTTACCTGGTTTCTAAAAAAGAAATCTTTATTGCTTATTATTGGAGATTACATAAGATTCAAATGCCATGTGCTTGCTTACCTATAATAAATCTGATTTGGCTTATCTTTTACACAAAAGAATGGCCCATCACAATCTCAAAATCATAGCCAAACTTGCTTCATCAAACATTGTCAAAGGTCTTCCCAAGACATCCTTTAAAAAGGATAAACTATGCAATGCGTTTCAATGTGGAAAACAAAACAAAACACATTTTAAGGTGAAAAACAGAATGGACACCAAAAGGCCACTTGAACTGATTCATATGGATCTATTTGGTCCAATAAAAACAAGAAGTCTTGGTGGGAAAATATATTCTCTTGTTCTTGTTGATGATTATACAAAGTACACATGGATCCTACTCATGGAGTCAAAAAATGAAACACTTGGTCATCTTGTGAAACTTTTCAATCAGATTCAAACTTGAAAGATACCAAAGTAATCAGAATCATTTATGATCATGGTACTAAGTTTGAAAACACTAAAGTAAAGGAATACTGCAATGAACAAGGCATAAGTCACAATTTTCAGCCCCAAGTACTCCTCAACAATATGGAGTTGCTAAAAGGAAAAATAGAACTATTTGTAAAGCTGCAAGAACCATGTTATCTGAGAACAATCTCCCAAGGTACTTTTAGGGTGAAGTTGTTACAACTGTAGTTTATATTCAAAAGAAGACCTTAATCAACAAGTATCACATCAAGACTCCATATGAACTGTGGAATGGAAGAACACCTACAGTTTCTTACTTTCATGCTTTTGGAATTAAACGCTTCATTTAAAACAATGGAAAGAACAATTTGGACTTATTTGAGTCCAAAAGTGATAAAGGCATATTTCTTGCCTACTCTGCCTTAAGTAAACCTTACAAAGTATATAATAGAAGAAGAATGGTTGTTGAGGAATCTATTCACGTGGACTTTGATGAATCCCAAAGTTCCCTTGATATAAAATCCAGTGAATTTGATGAAACTCTTGGAAATCATGATTCACTTCCCAAACCCTCACTCGTTATTTCCCAAAAGATAAAAAATGACTACCTTGACTATCTTCCCTATAAGCTTCCTAAAACCACATCTAAAGATTTCCACTCTTTAGTAACCTTAAAATCAATGATATTTCCATACCTCAGTCATCTGAAAATCAGCCTCTCACCATCAATGACCCAAATTCCACCACTGATAGTGGACCTAGGTAGGTCTGATAGTGGACCTAGTTCATCCACTAAAGACTCATACATTCAAGTCATTTTAAGGCCAACACCATATATCTACATAGATCTCCCAATCTATCACATTTTCATATATGAGCACCTTGAAACCTTAGTTCTTGGAGATATTTTAGGAGTTTAAACTAGAGCCAACATTGAAGGATAATCCTTGTATAGTTCTTTCATCTCTCAAATGGAACCAAAGAAAGAAATGTTGAAATCCAAAAGTGAGATTATTGGTCTTGGAGTGAAATATGATGATGATCTCATGTCAATCGCTTGGAACAACAAACAATTCTACTTCACACAGAATAAGAAGAAGCTTCACTTACTAAATTTGGAAAAAGAAAGGTTCCTCATAGCATTGGATCAAGGACTCGCACTACCCGAGCCTCAATATGCAGTGATAATATCTTTGGGCATGTTGACAATTACACAAGAATAATAGATTTCTCGGATAATCATTTCTCAACTCTTTCTTTCACTAAAGACAATTTTAATTTATGTCTTTTTTTGTTAGGGATGTAAAATAATTTTTTTTGCATCTTTCTCTGGGCTAACATTCTGATTTTATTCAAGACAAATTTGTGTTTCTTCATTGGATTATGTTTCTTGTATAATGTTGCAGGATTAATTCTTTCCAAAAAGGGGGAAATTCTTAGAACCTAAGTTTCTAAACAACAGTTTTGACAAAGAATTAATGAATTATCAATAAAACATTTCACTCTCAAGCATCAACAAAATCTAATTCTTAAACTGATGATTTTATTGAAGAAACACTTGAAGAAATCTTACTAGCAAATGTCCACTATCTTAGACATCCATACCAGTCGTGATAGTGGATCTCAAAGCAAAGATAGCAGACCAGGGTTGGTCCTGCAAAATTTGGGGCCCAAGGCAACCTATTTGGTCGGGGCCTTAAAATTTTCCCACCGGCAACAGTGTCGAAACATTTTCATCTCCAGTCGTTCTTCCTATCATGGTTTCTAGTTTATTTCTGACTTTCATAATGTTTATAGCATTCTTGAACAGTGGACCTTTAAATTGCATCATAGGCTAAACGGGACTTGAAAATTTTTATTAATAAAATATTGAATTTTATACGTGGACAATTGGGTTTTGTATTTAAATTGGATTGAGATAAGTGGCAAAAAAAGAAGAGAAGGGAATAATGCAATTTTTAGTAATAATAGTAAAGGATTAAAAGAAGGGTTAAAACTTTAGGGTTCGTTTGGAATGGTGGTATATTTTTTTAAGGTTTAAATTATCATTAACTTTTTAAAGAAATATTTAACACAAAATTTTAGCGATAGATGCTAATTTTAAAAATATGTTGCAATGTTGAAGTAAGTTTTGTAAATGATTGATAAGAATATATTTTAAAAATTAAATTAAATTTTCTAATTAAGTTTGGAAGAATGGGATGAGACCCAAGTAAATTAAACTTGATGAAATTGGAGGAAAGTCAAATGAAATTCGCTAATTAGCTTGGAAGAAAGTTAGAAAGCCTAAACTAAAAACTAAGAGAATGTGAAAGAGAAAGCCCAAGTAGGAGAATAGGAGAAAAAGAAAAAGAAAATGCCCGAACAGCGATTCGAAGATGGGGTATGTACCACGCACATGGCACTTACAGTCACTGATGCAATCCGACATTCACAAACAAGTCGAAGATCCACCGGGACTAGCCTCAAGACCCGCCCGGGCCGGACTTGCACGGGCGCTCCAGCTTCAACACTCGACCGTGCAGAAGAGGGGTTGAGGGTCGGCCATTTGCGTAGTAAATTGCACGATCGTGCATAATCATAAGCACGGTCGTGCCCGACGTTTTCTGAAGGCATCAATTCCGTTTTGAAGCAGATTGTCAAGATTATTATTCCTTTTTTAGTTAGAATTCCTTTTTAAAGTAGGGTTTAATTATTGTTTTAGTTTAAATACTCTTGGTAGTCTTTTATTTTGGACAAGTTGATTATTATTACTTCAAGAATTGCTTTACAGTTGTTTATCTCCTCCTCTTTAACCTCCTTTATTTCTTGTTCAAGAATTTCTTTGAAATTCTTCTTGGGAATTTTAATTCATTGCAGAATAATTGATTTCGATCAATTATTGTTTATCATTCCGCTGCGTTTTTTCATCAGTTGGTATCAGAAAAGGTTGATCCTTGGACGATGGTTAACGGTGAAGAACACAACGAGGACACACAACAACAAATCCTTACTGCTATTAACCGCTTGGTGGAACAACAAGTGCAGCAAGCAGCACAACACGCAAAGCTTGTGGCGGCGATTGGGCGTTTAGCAGTTGGAGGTGGTGTTGGTGTCAACCCCGGAAACTGAAACGGCGCGTGTTGGTCCCAAAGGGCAACAAGGGTATGAAAAATAGCTTAAGGGGGGGGGTGAATAGCTGTTTTAAAATTCTTTTTGTACCCTTGATAAACTCAATTGCAAATGCGCACTTTATCAAGTAAACGTTATGAAATGCGCCTAAGTGAGTGAGTGAAATGCACAGTGGAATTTAGTAGTGTAAAAAGGCGCAAAGTGTGATAAAGGGGGCGCACACACACTCTAAGGATTTTGGCTCAAAGTGGGTGAAATAAGAGACTAAGGCAAATGAGTTAACAACACAACACAATTCAGATCAATCAATCTACAATGAGTAAACAAGCAAATAGTGAGTGAAGATAATAGCTTGAAGGTAAATGACAAGATAATAACACAAGCTATTTGGAGAGGTTAGATCAATGAAAGATCTACGTCCTCTACCAAGATGGTTAGTCTTGGATTTCTAATAGAGATCTTATATTATGAGAGAGTGTTACAAATTACAACTTTTGAGCTTCTACACTAACTCAAAATCTAATATTCTATGAATGAACAAATCCAAAACAATAACCGGTGTATCTCTAAAAGATGGATCTAAGTGATCAAACTTAAAGAGGTGCGTGTGTGATTTTAGTATCAAGGCTCTTTAGATCTTTATGATTTAGAGCACAATGAAACTAAAGTGTTATAGCTTGAAGATCTGGGCTAAGGATGAAGGTATGAAGATGTTCTTAAGGAATTCTGGAAAAACGAAGGCAATCTTCAAATCTTCAACAAATGCTTTGAGAGAGAAATTCTTGAAATTCTTAGCAAAACTCAGCAACTTCAAAAATGTTGAAGTTATGGGGTATTTATAGTGAACATTAAAAAACTAGCCGTTGGAGATCCTTGTGGATAAGATGAGCTGTCGCTCGTTGATTGGAGCATGCATATATTATGGCCATTTTGACACTCAACATAAATGTGACCGTTGTGAACACGTGTCAACAGATTAGGCGCATATGCATCTTTTAACCACCGTTGGATCATTGGCGTAATTTGAATTCTCTTCAAGTCTTTGAATCTTCAATAAATCACTGAGTGTTGAATAAACACATTGAGGCGCGTTTGAGCCAAGAGGCGCATTGAGCCAAGAGGCGCACATTATGTGTGCGCTAAACCAAGGGGCGCAGAGGCGCGTATCATATCTAGGAAGAAATCCTTGTGCGCGGGTTCTGAGAGGCGCATGGCGCGAATGAAGAATGGCGCATATGCGCGGCTCAAACTCACTGAGTGATTTTTCTTGAATCTTGATCTTCTTGCCCTATTTCTAAGCCTATTCTATAACAATGGACAACCTAAAAAAATGAAGTATAAATACTTCTTACATGTGGGTCTAAAGTCCATGAAATAAAACTTAGGTGATGGATCAATCAAATCTAATAAATCCTATTACATTAAAACTGAAATATATGTGGGCATACCCAACAGCGCGCGTGAGGAAGATCTCCGTCACGTTGTCCGTACGGTAGGGTTAACCGTAATAAACGTGATGAGGGGGTCATGGGAGCACCCCCACGCCCTAAGATTCAGGCAGATATTCCATATTTTAATGGTGATTTATCGGTTGAAGATTTTATAGATTAGCTTGCAGAGGTTGAGAAATTCTTCGATTTGATGCAAGTTAAGGAAGAACGAAAGGTCCCTAACGTGGCCTACAAATTGCGAGGTTGAGATTCTGCATGGTGGGGACAATTGTTACGATTAAAAGCTCGTACTAATAAACCACCTATTCGTACATAGAGAGACATGAAACGGGAGTTGTGGGGTCGTTTCTTACCTGACGATTTTGAGTACGTCCTCTACACCAAACTCCTTAATTGTTAGCAGGGCAGTCGTACAGTGGAGGTATATGTTCATGATTTTCTGGCCATATCTACAAGAGTGGATTTGTACGAGACAGAGGCACAACAGGTTTCACGGTTTATTGGGGGTCTTCGTATTGGTATCAAAAATCAAGTTGAACTATTTTCTTCGTTCGTGATGACGGAGACTATTACTAGAGCAAAAGGGTAGAGAATCAATTGGTCTCTTCTTTTCGTTCCCCTACAAATTTCAAAAAGTTTGGTGGCGCCTCTTCTTCTAGCACCAAAGACCAAATTTTGGTTGCTCATAATGATGGGGATTCGGAGCAAACACCGGCTGTGGATTCTAAGGATGATGGTGGACAGCAACCTATAGCAACAAGGACTCAACCGGTTCATCGCAATAATAATATTCCCAATACTTCTAATGCTTATGCAAAGCCTCATGGGAATAAATGCTTTAAGTGTGGTCAACCGGGTCATATCTCTAGTAATTATACTAGTTGTAAGGATAAAGGGGTCCATATGGTGGAACGTGATGGGTTTCTTGAGGATGGCGAGGATGATGAGGGTCCAGAAGAAGTTTATGACCCTAATCTAGATGACGAAGATGATGGTGATGATCATGCCTCCTATGTGGTACGTAAACTTATGTTGACTACCCCGGTTGAAGAAGGCGATCCTCAACGACACAATCTTTTTCACACCAATGGGAAGGTACATAATTTTGCTTCTACAATTATTGTTGATAGTGGTTGTAGCTAAAATTTGGTGTCACGTGCGTTGGTCGATGAGTTGAAACTTGAGGTACGCAAACATCCTAGTCCTTATTCTGTGGGGTGGATTAGTAATGTCGGCAAAATCAAGGTACATGAGCAATGCCTTATTCCTCTTTCTATTGGTCGTTATACGGATAAGGTCTTATGTGACATTGTTGATATGAATGCATGCCACATTTTGTTGGGTAGACCTTGGCAATATGATCTTGGCATTGTTTATGATGGGAGGGAAAATTCTCTGAGTTTTACAAAAGATGGGGTGCGTTTTCATTTATGTTCTTTGAAAGACAAATGTTGTAGAAAACAAGGACCTCGTCAATAGATTATTTCCTTGAGCACAACACATGAAGAGGATGTTCTTTCTCTAATTCAAGACATTGTGAGTAGTGTTGATCACGGGGAGGACGGGGCGGACAATCACCATCAACACGCTGCACCAAATGATTTACACTTCTATCCGGTTCATATCCGTTTGCCCGAGGTTGTACATCGGGATCTTGTTTGTGCCATGTATTTGTTCCGTTGGGTTGAGACAATCCCAATTTTTTCATGGCCGTCAACATTAATGGTGTTTCTTTATTCAAAATATCTTTTCAAATGGAGCGGCACTTTTCAAATGTTGGAGATGAACTCGGGACGAGTTCTTTTTAAGAGGGGGTGTATGATGCAATCCGACATTCACAAACAAGTCGAAGATCCGCCCGGACTAGCCTCAAGACCCGCCCGGACCGGACTTGCACGGGCGCTCCAGCTTCAACACTCGGCCGTGCAGAAAAGGGGTTGAGGGTCGGCCTCTTGCGTAGTAAATTGCACGATCGTGCATAATCGAATCATAAGCACGGTCGTGCCCGGCATTTTCAGAAGGCGTCAATTCCGTTTTGAAGCAGATTGTCAAGATTATTATTCATTTTTTAGTTAGAATTCCTTTTTAAAGTAGGGTTTAATTATTGTTTTAGTTTAAATACTCTTGGTAGTCTTTTATTTTGGACAAGTTGATTATTATTACTTCAAGAATTGCTTTGCAATTGTTTATCTCCTCCTCTTTAACCTCCTTTATTTCTTGTTCAAAAATTTCTTTGAAATTATTCTTGGGAATTTTAATTCCTTGCAGAATAATTGATTTCAATCAATTATTGTTTATCATTCCGCTGCGTCTTTACATCAGTCACCTGCCTTGACCAGTGGAACAATAGCCATTTCATGTTTGAAGTTTAGATGTAATATATATATGCAATAAACATAAATTGGGGGCCCTAAATTCGAGTAAATTTTCGGGGGCCTAAGGTGACCACCTTACTCGCCTAGCTACAGGGCCGGGCCTTGCAGCCATTTCATGTTTTAACTTTTAGATGTAATATATATATACAATAAACATAAATGGGGTCCCTAAATTCGAGTAAACTTTTGGGGGCTAAGGCGACCGCCATACTTGCCTAGCTACAGGGCCGGGCCTGTAGCAGACCTTCATCAAAGTGACATGTCAGTCATGACAGCTAAGCTTCCAGTCAAAGTCAAACCTGACATGTCACTTTTAACACTATTTGAGTAAAAAATAGTGGACTGAAGAAACCTAAGCCCCAAGATATTCAAGACCGTTGGGAATCAATAGATATAATATGAAGGACTATAAAGGCTCATCTTCAACTCTTTATAAACACACCTTTTTGAATCAACTTCAAGCCCACAAAAGCTTTTAAGCAAAACACCTTTAATGTGCACACTTAATTTGTCCATTCTTTTGCATTATTCTTGTGCATTAGCTAAACTTCAAAGAGATCTCCTCAAGCTATTTGTTAGAGCTATAACTAAGAGATCATCAAACCTTCACATTTGTGAAATCATTTTCTTTTCTTTTTAAGTGCTTTGTAACAAGCACAACTTAATTAGTAATGCTAATTAAGTTGGAAAATTCTGAGGGAACTTTCCTAGCAGTTTTTTGTAGTTACTTGACAAAAGATTAGTGGATTGCTCTGTTCACTGTTGGGGACAGCGAGGCATGGACGTAGGAGAGTTGCTTTACCCTGAACCACGTTATATCGTTGGGTTTGTCTTTTTATTTTCACACAATAACTCACATCACTTGTTTATATCTTTACTTTGTCTTTTCATTATTTCTCCATTTATCATATTTTATTTCTGCTGCAAATCTCAATAACACACATTGTACTTTAAGATAGTCGACCTATAACAAAGATAGTCGACCTCTTAAAGTACTAACTTATATCTTTATTTGGTGCATTAGTTACAACAAGTTCTTTCAAATTGAGCTATATAAAGATAAATATTAATGCAATATTAAAAGATATCTTTATTTTGTGAACACGATTAATGGTTATCACGAAAAAAAATCTTTATATGTTTGGCGACTAGAACTGATTGTGGGAGTAACTACTACTCAATTGCAAAATCTTATTCTATATTAAACACGTTAACTAGAAATTGTCACTACACCATATATTAAACACTTTAACTAGAAATTGTCACTTCACCAAAAATTGTGTATTCATTACTTTCACATATCCTTGCATTAGTTATATCATACACTGACTAGGCATGATCATATATTCGATTTCTTCATTCTTAAAGATATTTATTTCCTAATTCTTGCATGGGTTGTCATCCATTAAAAAGAAAATATTCTTTTCAGTCTCATTAGAATATAATTTATTTTTGGTGCACCAAAAAATCAGTATCACATTTCTAAATAAAAAAATTATTTTTATATGCAATTTTTCAATGATAGAGGTTATGCATAAATAAGTAAGAAGGTAACATATAAATAAGTAAAATACATTCCACCTCAGCTGCGATATTTATTATGAGACCAAGATTAGTTTTTTTCGAGCAAATGAGACCAAGATTAGTTAAGCACATACACGAGTATATCTCATGCTTGTCTATCTTAATATATTTGTTATATTTATCATTAATGCATTATTTAATTATAAAAACCATTTGCATTATTTATTTACTGTTCATACAGTTTAGACTGAAAGTGAGTGTAAAAAGAAGGTTCATACTGTTGATTTATTTCATTGTATTGCTTCCCAGTTGATCGGAGTGACTTCATATTACTTATACCTCGTCATCGTAATGACTACAACAAACCATATTGCCAAGTGGTCCGATCTTCCTGTCGATTTGTTGAATTTAATCTTGTCAAATTTGTCAATCCTTAATGAAAGGCCCTGTTATACTGAATGAACAGATTAGTTAAAACTTGGACAGATAACTGTTTGAGATTAGCTGTTGAGAGATAATAATAAAAAGAGATGTGCAGCGGAATATAAATGAATGAATAAATGAAAGGACAAGTGTAGTGTGTGTGTAAGTGTAAAGACAAGAGTGTACACAGTATTTTAAAGTGGTTTAGAGGCACCCTTCTCTTACATCCACCCCCACTGTTAGAACAGTGAGACCAATTCACTATAATATTCTCTTCAATAAGAGTTACAAGAATTGATAAGGCGAGTTCATTTGAACCCCCTCTACTTAATTGACACTTCAACTAAGGTTGCTTCTTTCAAAGCGAGAAAAAAAAAGAAAAAAATAATAATCACAAGTGTGTTTACAAAATAGCTTGGCTAGATGTGAGTTGTAACTGGGTGCAAGATGGCACAATATTTGTAGGGGATTTAAGCAAATATTTAGATCTGCAGTGTGAATGCAGGGGAGTTTTGAAGGTTTTTCAAAGGGAGAAAGGGTTGTAAAAATTAGGAAGGTCACTTGACAACATGCCAGTATACTCCTTTATATAAGGGTTGGCATAAAGCCGTTGGGGACAAGTAGCTGTTTGGGGGACAAATGTACAGAGAATTAATGGTCAGTCTTTGACTTTGACTGACTGTTTATTATTCCTTTGTTTGCAGGTTGACAAGGTAGTAGAGGGTGTATTCACACTTGATCAAGCTTCAATATGAGTTATTCTAATTGTTGATAATATTGGAATAATCATTCTTCAAGGTTTTGATGACATGGAGTCTTAGCTGTTGGTGAAGAACAGTCTTAGCTGTTGGAGCAGGGGAGCTTAGCTGTTGGAACATGGGAGCTTAGCTGTTGGGCTTTTAAGACATAGTCTGTTGAGGCTTGATTGAAATTAGTATCTTGGTAATTCATGTGGATGTAATAGGTAGTTCTTCAGTTTGTTTGATGTGTAGATAATAGATAGATCATGTATAGGCTTGACTGTTGGCTTGTATGGAAGCAGGGCAGCTTAGCTGTTGAGCTTCTGTCTTGGGTTGCCTGTGCTCAGGTCTTGTATACATCATATAATCAATTGATTGATTATTTATTTATCAAAACATATTTACTATGATTAATTGTGAGTTAAACATAGTGAGATACTAACAATTTCCCCCTTTTTGGTAAATAAATACAGACAATTGATTATGTACCTGCAAATATAATGCTAAGGAAATAGAACACCAATGAAGAGAAAATCTTCTTGATAGTTTTGCTTGGCAAATAAACTGTTAAACAAACTAAATTCTACTTTTAAAGGAAATAACTGAAAGGAAAAGATAGGCATTGTTCTGAACAGCTATTCAAAACATAGAAAACAAACCAAATAACCTATACTAAGCATTCTGAATTCTGTCCACAGCTTTTAGTTCTTGAGTGAGTGCAACTCTTCTCACTGGTTCATTCCTTCTGTAGAACCATTCATTGTTCCAGTCAAGACCCATCATGTGGTTATACTAGAAATGTTGGTCTTGTCTGGCTATCAACTGATTTTTGGTGAGAACAGGTTGATTGTAAAGAAGTCTTGGGCCAATCCAGGCTTGCAGTTGCTGAGGAGACATGGTTTCTTCTGCAGGAGAGACCCCCATGGGATAGTCCTTGTAAAGAGATACAGGCCTTTTCTTGATGAATTTAGGTTGGGTAGCTTGGAAGTAGGAGTGGATGGATGCCTGAGATGGTCTTGGAGGCAAGGGTTGGCTGTTGGGAGGAGGAGGATGAGGGAAGGCTATTAGGGTTGGCTGTTCAGGAGATGGAGGGATTGGATTCTCACCTCTTTGAAGGATGAACTCAGATACATTGTCAAGCTTTTTGAGAATGGCAGATTTGAGTTGTTTGATGAGGATGGCTGAGAATTGGTTGAAAGTCAGTGAAGGTGAGATGATATGGAGGGGTGTATTTGAATGGATCAAAATTAGGAAGGAGATTTGCAAATTGTGATCTGGATTTCTTATGGAATGTAGGAGGAGGTGGAGGAAGATGTTGAGGATACACAGAAGATATTGGAAAGAGACTCTTGACAATGAGTCCCATTATGCAGCTCTTTTTGGAAAGCAGAGCCAAAAGATGGACTGGGCATATTGAATGCACAAAGCATACACAAAGGAGGAAGGGATGTAGAGACATTCTTGAAGATTCTCAGAAACAAGATGGCAAAAGAAAAATTCCCATTCTGGAAGAGTTGAAAGAGTGATGGGATTGGGTAGTTTCGATGCTTTGAAAAAGAAGCAGTATTGGGTTGAGATTCTGAACTGTTTCCATTCTTCATAGGCATGGAACAATTGGCCCCCAATGTTTCTAGCATGAATGCTCATATGGGTTCTAGTCATATCCCAAGGGTTGGAAATATTGTGAGGGTTGAGAAGGGAAAGAAGGTGAGGAAGAGAGGCAAACTTTTTGTGAGCCTCAATGACAGTTGTGACTGAAAAGTCAATGTCACAATCTAAAGCCCAGAAGCTAGGAGTGGGCATGGAAGTGTCTAGATCAATTTGAGAGAGACAAGGTGATTTAGAAGGTGGGATAGCTGATGAGGCACGTTTAGGAGTAGATGATCCACCCTGACCTTGGGATTGCCTTGCTTGTCTAATCCTCATAAAATCAAAGGCCTTGAGAGCCTCATCCATAGAAAAATTACTAGAAAGCTGTTCAAAAAGGATTGATATATCATCATCAGACAGATTAGACACAGATTTATCTTTGATAAACTCAATGATTTGAGGATTGAGAATAGGAATGACAGTAAGTTGATCAGGGGATGCAGAAGAAGGGGATTCTTGAGTTTGAAGGGAAGGAGGAAGATGAGTCTCAGTTGATAGGATGAACTCATGAACAGGAGAGTTCCCCCTAGACCTGACAGAGATGTCTGGACTGGGTGAGTTCCCCCTTAAGATTTCACCAGGAGAGATTATTTATTTATCAAAACATATTTACTATGATTAATTGTGAGTTAAACATAGTGAGGTACTAACACTTAACATCCCCAACTTCAAATACGTATTTTCTTCATGGTACATGACTGCAAATGCTTACATCTTGCGCGATTTGAAGAAGAATTTTCGTTCTCAAGTACCAATACTTGTGTTTTTGCCCGAAGAAGAAGAAGAAGAAGAAGAAGAAGAAGAAGAAGAAGAAGAAGACGATAATGATTCATCAAGTCTATGTTTCCATAGCCCCCATGATAACTCTTTTTATAAACCCAAACATAGATATGACGAACTACGCGATGGTCTTTGCATCGGCTCCTCTCATGGATGGTTAGTGATGTTAAATGAAAAACTTGATCACCCTTACCTCTTCAACCCTTTCAGGCTTGTCAAAATAAAACTCCCACCAATTACAACATTCCCACACATTTACGTTCTTGAAAAATTCGGTAGTCATCAAGTCGCGATTTTCTATCATGACCCTGATTGTGACTTAACAGAGGGCTATCTTGACTCTAAGAAAAATATCATTGGACACAGAATTATTTTAAAGGCCGATTGTTGTGCGCGTGATGACAGCGAGAGTAAGTTTATAGTTGTGATGATAATTGAGTTTGATAGGTTCTATTATGGTAACGAACTTGCCTTTTGTCGATCTGATAGAGATAAAAAGTGGAAGCGGCTTCTTCTAGGATTTGTTTTTATGGACATTATCGTGATGTCATATGTTACAGTGATAAGCTTTATACCTTAAATGGTTATTCAATTGAAATATGGGATATCGTTGAAGGTAGTGATTTGCCACTCAGGACAAGGGTAATTGAAGGTTTTTGTCCAGAAAAAACCCCGGAACTTAAGAGAATAGCATCGGACTATGATTATAATATGGATTGGTTCTTGGTTGAATTGTCTTCTGGTGATTTCATACTTGTTGAGCAACTTGTTGAAGTAGTAGATAAGAAATGCAAGTCGCCGGTTTTCCTAGTTTACAAGTTGGATGTAAGCCAGAAAAAATGGGTAGAGGTTGAATCCATAGGGAATCATGTGGTGTTTTTGGGTGAAAATATCATTGTGCGCAACTCCAAAGATGTCAGAGGATGTAAAGGGGATTGTATCTACTACACTTATGGCTACAGATACAATTGTAGTGATGTGGATGAATCTGATTTTCTTGCGGGGGTTTATAGTTTAGCAGATAAAAGTATCGAGCCATTTGAGTTTTGGAACAAAGAAGTAGTACCCTTTTGGATACTTCCTAATCCCTAAAATATGCAAATTGGTTACTCTTTTGAAAGATATCTTTAAGTAAAAATCTCCAGAGACAAATGTATCCAGCGGGTGATATTTGAATTGAAATAGTTCAGGCACAAGTTGTTTGAAAAAAATATGTATATTTGGTTTCTTATGGAGTGAAATTTACAACTTTTTTATTTTTACATATGGTAGTCCTCGTTACTGTGTAGTTAAGGTGAATTTTTGGAAGAAGACGTGGATTTAAATTTAATTTTTCTATAAAAAAACACTAAACATTGACAACGTTTCTATAGAAATTAACGTTGTAAATTTACAACGTTTTATATATATTGTGTGTTCTTATAATTCATATCGTTTTCGTAAATTGTTGTACTTAAGCTATATGCAATGTGTCAAGTGATGCAGTGGAATACAACCTAGATCAACCACGACAGAGGATCTAGCACAAACGAAGGAATAAAACATTTAAACAAGCCAACAATGGCTTCTAGGGTTTGAACCCACAAAGTTGCACAGGCAAACTTTAAAATCAATTAATCAAAAACATGTTCAATACAAAGTAGGAAAAGAGTATTTATACCATAGCAACTAATAAAACAATAACCCTAAAATCATTTTTAACAAAATACCAAAAATACCCTCAAAACAAACAATAAAAAAGAAGTCTGAAAATTCAAAATCCCGTCTGATTTTAGCGGGCTCGGTCGTGCTTCAAGAACAGCACGGTCGTGCCAACAATATCGAGCCTCCCACCTTTTTCACCCAGTTTTGGCACGGTCGAGTGTTGGAACTTGCACGGCCGTGCATGGCTGGTTCGGGCGGGTTCTGTCTGTGATCCGGGCGGACATTTACTGGGTCTTCACGATTCCTTCTTCTTGCTACATCATACACCCCCACTTTAAAATGATTCGTCTCCGAATCATGTACCATAAAAGGACCACGCATCCGGGGAGTATTCATCTGGCACTTGCCAATCGAAGGCGCTGGCGTAGGATGTCTCGCAACAAGTACTGGTGGAACTCGAAATGCATCCCTCCGCTTAGCTCTCCGTACTGCAGCAGCTAAACAACTGGATCGAGCAGTACCTGAAATAAATGATTTTGTAGCACACAAGAAAATAATTCCTTTCCCTTTATCAACGCCAGGACGAACCCCTTTTTCATTCAACGGGCATAAATGAATTTCGACCCCCTCCTTCACAAAACTAATAACATTAGTACGCCCATTGTGAGTAGAATCGACGTCATAATGCCATGGTCGCCCAAACAATAACTGGCACGCACTCATATCAACAACATCACAAATAGCCACATCCTTATAATTACCAATAGAAAAAGGAACGACACATTGTTCCGTTACCTTTATTTTACCGGTAGCATTAATCCACCCCACGTGATATGGAGTTGGATGTTTCGTAACCTCCAGTTGCAATTTATCCACCGTCACCCTAGCAATCAAATTATCACAGCTCCCACTATCCACAATGACTTTTACCTTGTTATCCGCTACAAGCCCAATAGTGCAAAAAATACCATGTCTGTTAGGAGGTTCATCGACCGCTGGAGTTGTCAAGGTCACTTTATTACACATAAGTGCCTCATGGTCACCCTCATCACTTTCTTCATTCGGGTCTACCCAAATTTCCTGGATGTCATCATCAGCCTCCTTCTCTCCTACATGAACTTGCCCCCGATTAGGACAATTATTAGATAAATGGCCAGGCTGTCCACAACGAAAACATTTACCACCAAAATTCTTGGCATAGGGGTTAGGATTCTGACGCCCTGCAGTTGTATTAGTACCCTTCCCCACCGGCTGATTCGGAACAGTATCCTGCTTCTCATTATTGGTTTTAGAGCATGTGGACTGTTCGGTTTCAACTACTGGGGATTTAGACCTCGAAGATTGTCCAATATTAACGGGTTGATGGGACTTAAAAATTGGGCTAAGTTGGTTATACTCAACAGTTTTAGCACGAGATATAGCCCCATCAAGAGTTTGAACAGGATATAATTGAACCTGAGATTTAATACTAGGGCGAAGACCATTCACATACCTTGCAGCTTGTTACCCTTCTGATTCGCCCAAATCGTTACGCGCAGACAGTGTATGAAAACTGTGCGTGTACTGATCGACAGTCATATTGTCCTGCTTGCATTCAAGAAATTTCTAATAAATTAAATGCTCAAAATTTGCAGGAAAAATCGATGTTTCAGAGCCATCTTCATGCGACCCCATGTGCGAACTGGTAATTTATTCTGCCTCCTCCGGTTGTTATTAAACTGCTCCCACCATGAAAATGCCCCACCGCGAAGCTTGTAAGCCACATATTACACTTTTTTCTCATCTGGAATATTCATCAAGGCAAAATATTTCTCTACCTCCGAAAGCCAATCTGTGAAATCCTTCACGTCGAGCTCACCCATGAAAAAGGGTAGATCAGCTTTAATTTTAGGAGACTGATCCACGGGTGCAGCGATAAAATCATCTTCACCCTCCGAATCTGAATCCTCTCCTTCAGCTTGTCGGTGTCTTTCTTCGGCTGCTTGATTCATACGATCAAGGATTGTAAGAACAGTGTCGTTGTTGTTTCCGTCGCCGTTCACCATCTTCCTTGGATCTCACCTTACTGATACCAATTGATGCAGCGGAATACAACCTAGATCAACCACGACAGAAGATCTAGCACAAACGAATGAATAAAACCTTCAAACAAGCCAACAATGGCTTCTAAGGTTTGAACCCACAAAGTTGCAAATGCAAACTTTAAAATCAATTAATCAAAAACATGTTCAATACAAAGTAGGAAAAAAGTATTTATACCCTAGCAAATAATAAAACAATAACCCTAAAATCGTTTTTAACAAAATACCAAAAATACCCTCAAAACAAACAATAAAAAGAAGTCTGCAAATTCAAAATCCCGTCTGATTTTAGCGGGCACGGTCGTGCTTCAAGAACGGCACGGTCGTGCCAACAATGTCGAGCCTCCCACCTTTTTCACCCAGTTTTGGCACGGTCGAGTGTTGGAACTTGCACGGCCGTGCAAGGCTGGTCCGAGCGGGTTCTGTCTGTCATCCGGGCGGACCTTTACTGGGTCTTCGTGATTCCTTCTTCTTGCTACATCATCAAGAGAAGTTGTCTTCAATGCTTTTACAACGTGTATAAAATGTTGTCTAAATTTTGAACCTACTAAAACATTGGTTGTAACAATGTTTTTAGAACACTATGAAAGAGTCTTTTTATTGCACACCTTTACTTTTCAGATCAAAGAACCATTCGAGTTTAATAGAATGTTTAACATGCATTAAATTCTGTAGTGCCATTTTTAGCACCCTAATTAAAACTTTAAATCTTTCTACAATTGTTACAGTACAGATCGTGAGGATAGACCCAAAAGAGTGTTTTCTTAACATCTACAATTTTTCAATGTAATTAAACACAAACGTAGGAGGGGGGGGGAGGTTAGCTGAATAGCTACTAATCGTATAAAAGAACACAACTACTTTAAGAAAAGAAAATGAATACTACCTCCGTCCCAGTTTAAGATTCTTAGTTTTTTTGTTGTTTGTCTGAATGATCTTTGAGCAATAATTAAATGTTAATTTAGTTATCCAAATGAAAATCTAGAACTTGTTATTGGTACACCATTATATATACTATCAATAACAAGTTTTAGATTTTTATTAAAATAATTAGATTAACATGTAATTATTGCTCAAAGTTCCTTTAGATAAACAACAAAAAAACTAAGAACCTTAAACTGAGACAAAGGGAGTAACAAGTTTGGAAGTAGGTATTAGTGTTTCGGCCAAAGGAAATACAAAAACAATTGAATTGTTTTAATTTCTCGTTGTAATATAAAAATTCATCTTTCCATACGATTAGTCATTTGTAAACACGTAATCACATTGACGCTTATTGCTTAATAAAACTATGATATGATCTTCGATTTCAGTTAAACAACAATTTTATGATTTCAAAAGACCATGAATAATGAATTCAACTTTGATGTAACTTATTAAAGTCTTTCTTCTCTGCAATGATCAAATGTATGAATTATGAATCTAACATTAAATCCAGCAATATAAATTTTCAAGTAACAAAAAACTACACATATTAAGAAGTTCATAAAAAATAATATGTAATTGTGAAATGTAAAAATATTCAAAACTTCAAATTATTTTAATGAGACTCAAAACAAGAACTCATCACAAACTTAGGGTTCCAATAGAGGACATTCTTCAACCAAGAGTTGGAATTTAGTTTCTCAAAACCATGGATAATAATTTTATTTTTTTAAAAAAAATAAACAATAATTGTCTGACAAAATTTTGGGAAGGAGATGATAAAATTTACAATACTAGAAAATCCAACTTAGGCGACCACCTAAGGCAACAAATAAGATATGGTCACATAAAAGAGCCTTTTGCCGACCATGTTAGAAATTGGTCACCAGAGATAAGTGGCTCGCGTAAAATCTTTGGCGACAAATACGTTCATCTCCTAGGTAGGTATTATGTGACAAACAAAGTCTTTTTTATGTAAAAATACATTCTTTGGTGACCAATTCACTAAACACCTAATATACTCTTTAAGTGACAACTATCAATTGTCTCACCTAAGTACAACTTGGTGACAAAGTCTTTGTGCCAATGCCTTGGTCAGTGACCTCTGGTGACAAACATATTCATTCATCACCTTGAATGGTTTATTTTGTGACCATATCTATAATGACCAATTCAGTATTCACATTAGACAAACTTGTTATGATTAATCAAATTGGGTCATCAGATGATACTCTCTCTCTCTCTCTCTCTCTGTCTCAGATTAAGATTCTTACTATCTTTTTTTATTTGTCCCAGACTAAGGTTCTTAGTTGTTTTATTACTTAAAATGGACAATAGGGTCCACTTTTCATTCTCACAACAGAAACTCTCTACCCACTTTCTCTCTCCTACTTTCTCCTACATTATTTTTCATACTCACAACATCTATTTTTTCTTAATCTCCTTCTAAAGTAAAACTAAGAACTTTAGTCCGGGATGGAGTGAGTATATTTTTGGTGGTCAAAGCTTTGGCATCTATCATACTAGTCACATTATTTTACAAATTAAGGCGACAAATGTTTAGGTGACCGTTAGTTGGTCACCTAAATATTTATTTTTTTTGACAAAATCATATTTCTTCATATCAATATATTCTCTTAAAAGATTTTCTTCTACAAATATATATATATATATATATATATATATATATATATATATATATATATATATTATTTGGAAAATGTTTCGTGAACAGTTACATAAAAAATTATACTCCCTCCGTTTCAGAAAGATGGTCCACTTTTGACTTTTTATGGTCAATACAAGTGAACTTTGATTAAATATAAATGTCAATCTAACCATCCTTGTGAAATCTAAAACTTGTTATTGATTAATCATCAAGTGGTTTAGCAATGACAAATTTTAAAATTTCATTGGGATGATTAGATTGATAATAATCTTTTGTCAAAGTTCACATATGTTGACCGTCAAAAATCCAAAGTGGACTATCATTCTGGGACAAAGGGAGTATTCCAGTAAATAATTTGTGTTTCCATATCAACTTCTCATCAAACTGATTCTTTTGATAATTTCATACATTCAAATTTTCTAATTAAATTAACTGTGTTAAAAATAATAATTCATTTAAAGGGACAAATAATCGGTCACTTTAAATATTTAAGTTGGCAAACTGTACATTGGTGATCACCATAAGATCTTTGCTGACTAATTTATATTATGACACATAATCCAAAATGTTATGTGAAACTAATTATCAATCACTACATCAAATGAAATCTTTATCTCAATAGTTACATAAAAAAAGATGTCTGCAATAAAGATGTGATAATATTTTTCCTTAGGTGACAAAGATTTTGGTAGTTTATTTATTTTTATTTTGTCACCAAAAATATTTTAGAGTACTCCTTCCGTTTCATGTCACTTGAGACTTATTTTCTTTATCCGTCCGTTCCACTTGACTTGCGACTGCCCAAAATGGTAAAGAATCTTTACAATTCCTCCCACTCATTCTCTCTCTTACATTATTTTTACACTCACAACATCAATCAACTTACTATTCCTCCCACTCATTCTCTCTCCAATTAATTTTTCATACTCACAAACACCTCCTCTCACTATTTCTCTCTCCTACTTTTCCTTAATTTGTGTACCAAAACTTTTGGTCTCAAGTGACATAAAACGGAGGGAGTATATATCATCTCTTATCAGATACAATCTGTGTACCATACACATAATCTTCAATATTTGTTCGTCTTTCAAGAGTTTTACATTGATCCTTTCCTTTTGCCCACTTCTCTCATATCATCTTTTTATCTTTTATTCTACATCAATCCTTCTCATTCACTTTCAAATTGATTATAACTCCCTTTTATAATGGATAAAAATTGGATGTATATTTTGAACAAACTTAATAGGGAATAGCTTGGGTTGATAGCTTTCTTGAGTTTGCATTATCTTATAATCACAATGCATCTGGCATGATCTCTGTCCTTGCCCTAACTGCAACAACATGTTCTTTCATTTCATCTGTTAAGTAAAATATCACTTGTTGTGGAAGGGGATGATTTTTAATTGTACTACAGGGACATATCACGATGAACGATCATATGCTTGCTGCTTCAACATCGTTGCCATCTCAGTCGTAGGACCAGCAGTATTTTGATGACTGACCAAGTGATGAGAAAAATAAATGATGCATATCCATTTGCGTCAGTTTGTTATAATAGTTTAGGCAAGGACGTAAACGACGTGCATAGTCAAGAGATTTTGTACTATAAGAAAACTCTTGCAATACTACTTGCAAGAGTTGTACCTGTGCACTCTGGAAACAATTCTCTTCACTTACTGGCTTTGTGGAATTACTACATTACAAAGTCAAATGCCGTATGATTTGCTGGAGATGATACAACGTATTCTTCCCGAGGGACATACATTGCCTCATTATACTAGCATTGAAGGTGTCAAAGATGTTGGGGTTCGACAATAAAAAAATTCATGCTCGTTCAAATGATTGTGTATTGTATTATAAGAAATACGAGGCTTTGAATATATTCCCCATGTGTGATTATCTAAGATACAAAGCTAGTCATTATTATGCGAAGAAGATACTTATATACAAGACAATGTTATACTTTCCACTAACACCTAGATTTGTATTTGCACACCGCAAAAGACATGAAATGGCATAAGGAGGAAAGTGTGGATGAAGATATGTGGAAGTCATTTGACCTTGACTACCCTGTTTTTGCACTAGAGCCTCGTAACATAAGCTTAGAGCTTGCTATAGATGGATTAAGAAGTTTCCTATGTTTCAAACTCTAACTCTTTCTCTTAATAATTGTGGAAGTCTCATAAAAATGTTGGTGATTTTAGTGTCATCAACGATTTTATGTAATTGGATTTACTAGGGACCAATTGGATTTCCCGCAAAAAATCATGACTATTGGAGATCAACAGTCATGTCTACTCCTAATTCTCATCTGTTTATAAAACAGATTTTGGTCTCAGATTATACTTACGAAAAATCCTAACTAATCTCTGAGTTTCTGATCTGTTTTCTCTGCCTAAGATACAGATTGTTTTTGATTGTCTATCCCAATAAAGATTTCGTGAAACCCAAGCAAAAGGGTCGAAATACTTTGTTCGGAGAGTGAATTATACACGATTCAATCAATCATCCAGGATTATCAATTTACCCTAACCCCAATTTTCTAACAAAAAATCATGTTTTACACTCGTATTAGCGTAAAACATGTTTTCAAAATGTGGAGTGATATTTTTGTAAATAAGTGAAACCCTTTTGCAATGCGCAGTGACATTTTTGTAAATAAACGGAACTTATAAAAACTCACCAGACACTTTTTGATACTACAACAGACATTTTCAATATTACAATAGACACTTTTTAAAACGAGGATATGCACTTATTTCCTAATTTATAGAAACTCACACGACGCTTTTTGAGACTGTAAGAGGCATTTTTCAATACTACAACATGCACTTTTTAACACTATGACAAACAATTCTTAACACAACACCAAAAGTGTCTGTTTGAATGTTTATTAATATCGATTTGAATATTTTATAAGTGTTATATTAGAACAGACACTTTCAAATACTAGAACATGCACATAAAAGTATTAGAGTAGGCAATTACAAGGCAATTACAGATAACCTGTTTTTCCATCTCTCAGTGTAAAACATGTTTTTCATAAGAACGACTCATAATAATTTTCTTCCCCCGGTCCTTAAGAGACTTAAAATATCCTCCAAGATAAGATAAAATATTATGAGTGTGTACCTCTTTATTATTATATTTTTCAGATAATCTTGAGAAAAATGTGTTCTACACTAACGCTAGTGTAGAACGTGTTTTTAAAAAAGCGGAGTGGCAGAATTGAAAATAAGCGGAACGCTGTGAGAAAGCGCGGTGGCATTGATGTAAATAACTGGAACTCATGAAAACTCACCAGGCACTTTTCGAAACTGTAGGAGGCATTTTTTATTATTACAATAGGAAGATTTTAACACTAGAGCAGGCACATGTTTTGACACTACCAATGCATGTTTAGACATTTTGATGCATAGAACATGCACAAATAATGCCCATAACAGGCATCCCATCACACATGAGAAGGCATTTTAATTGAACAAAAGGCAGTAGAGGTATATGACAATGTGATTTAATTGGATAGGCACAAATGAAGCCTATAACAGGCAATACATAAATGAAATTGATAACATGCATATTAAAATGAATGAGAAAGCATAAAAAATGAAAGAGAAGGCATGCATTTGATCAAGGCCATGACAGACAAACAAAGGCAAGGCAATGACTTAGGCAAGGCATATAAAAATGAATGAGAAGGCTTAAAAAAATGAAAGACAAGGCATGAAAAATTGAAGACAAGGCATTTTCTCAAGGCCAAGGCATACAAACAAGGCAATGACTTAGGCAAGACATAAATCAAATCAATAACAGGCATATTAAAATGAATGAGAAGGCATAAAAAATAAAAGAGAAGGCAGGCGTTTGATCAAGGTCATGGCGTCTGGATCTGTGTGTTTAGTGTGTGTAATTTTGAGCGGAGTCGTTCTTATGTAGGAACGCGCTCTACACTAACGCTAGTGTAGAACGTGTTCTACGTACGTAAGGACGACTCTATGTTTTTTGTTTTTCACTTTTATTTAGGTTTTACCACATTTTTTAAAATCTTGCACGTCAATTTGGAAACCACGTTTTGTTCTTTGGGGACGGCATTGAAGTTTGCTACTTCAGATTGAAATAAGGCATGGGCACCCTCTTCTCTAATGATAATCCTTCAATTCTTGAACGCAATTTCCTTCTACTTTCATCTTCTTTACTCTCCTCATGGCATAATAACAAAGCACATAATTTTATTAATTTGCATCCTTATTAAACACAATAATGTAGGAAATAAAGATTAAATATATCATACCACTAGGAAAAACCCCGTGATTTATTTACAATTTGTCGTTTATTTAGTTAGTCAAATGGAGTATATTTTATTATGATTAAAGAAAAATAATTTTTTAGTATCTCAAAAATACAACTAAAAAAGAAGACATGTAAATAATCAATTACATTATAATTTTATTTTTATTTTGGGGGGATAAATTAAAGAGTAACTTATTTTCTAACTTTGGATTTAAAATCAATATTAATGTTTTTTGTGACTTTTCCTTTGTTTGCAGGATTAGAGTTGCATCAACATAAACTTTTTAATTTATTAGTTAAACAAAATAAATTGTTTGAAGACTTTTCATTTGTTTTAAGTAACAAATCAAAAATTTATTTTTTGTGACTTTAAATTTCAAATTATGACTTTTCATTTCTTATACCGGAGATGTTAAAGTCATTTTATCATAATTATTTTTAATATATTAAATTTTATTGAGACTCTTCATATTTTAGTAACTGTTGCACTTAAATGAATGCATATAATGATATATGGAAAAAAATCTTAGGTACAAAATTATTTGAATGTATAATTTCAAAAAATCATTCATTTTAGTATAAACAGGACATTCAATTTGGAATGAAGAGAGTAATTATTATGATTTACTAGTATTATTAATAGTAATAGTTTATTTCTATTAAAAAAAAATTATTAACTTATAAATAATAACTATTATAATTAACTAATACTGTTAATAGTAAAAGTTAATATATATAGTAACTATTATAATTAACTATTATTGTCAATAGTAAAAGTTAACATATGTAGTAACTATTATGGTTAACTAATACTATTAATAGTAATATTTAACTTATATAGTAACTATTAACGTTAACTAATACTATTAATAGTAATAACTAACTTATATAACTATTATAGTTAACTAATACTTCCTCCGTCCCGGAGTAAGAGTCATACCCCTCATTTGCACGCTTATTAATAAATATTGGAAGTGATGTAAGAGCATCCACATTGGTGACTTTTTTTTGGGGTCATGGCTGATGTGGAGGGCTATGACTCTTACATTTACCCACAATGGTGACTTGAAAACAAGTCATCCATGACTTTTTCTATTTCTTGTTTTGCCAGATGACTGGGGGTCATGGGAAAATGGTAAATACTTTCTCACTACCCGTGGAACATACACTGTGTGAAAGCTTTTGGTGAGAGAGTGCACCACACGCACCAACTCTCATGATATCCCCATGCATTGAGTGATCTGCCATTTGGAAAAGTAACACATTTTTGCAATAAAAAAAATTAAAACTCTCATCCATTGTTTGAAAATATAATTATTAGATGCATTTTAAACACAGATCCATAAATTTATTTAAATATTTAAAAATACTATCAAATAATAATTATAATAATAAAAAAATTATTAATTCTTATAAATAATATTATAATAAAACATTTAAATTATTATCATATGAAGTAGTAGAATAATTAACATTAATAAAATAATATAAATAGTTATAAAAATTATAGAAAAATTGAGTAGGAAAAGTTGAATATGATAAAAAGTATGAAAGAGAAACTGATGACTCTAGTCACCATTGTAGGTAAAATGGCATGAAATTGTTGTTATTGATGACCGATGACGTGGAGCTGATGTGGAGGAGAGAATGACTTCTTGACTCTCAAATTAAAAGTCATTGCTGTGGATGCTCTAAATGTAGTGAGTGTAAAAGTAAAGTAGGAGAGAGAATGAGTGGGAGAGAATAGTGAATTGATTGGTGTTGTGAGTATAAAAGTAAAATAAGAGAGAGAATGAGTGGGGTGAATAGTAAAGATTCTTTGCCATTTTAGGAATAGGACTCTTACTCTGGGACGTACCAAAATAGAAAGTAAGACTCTTACTCTGGGACGGGGGGAGTACTATTCATAGTAATAGTTAACTTATACAATAATTATTATAGTTAACTAATACTATTAATAGTAATAGTTAACTTATAGAATAACTATTATAGTTTAGTAATACTATTAATTGTATTAGTTAACTTATATAATAACAATTATATTAACTAATATTTTTAGCTAATAATAAGAATATCAAGAGTCACTTATTAATAAGAATGGTGATGACATGGCTTCACCAAAAGCATTCTTTAGCCTAAATTGTCCACATGGCGAATTCGTATACCTCCGCGTCGACTTTTAATATATATTGAAAGTCCCTATTTGAGAAAATGGCAGTAGATAGTTGAAAAAGAATGAGATAACAAGGCCGACTATCTTTGAGATAGGTCTACTATCTTTGAGATAGGTCGACTATCTTTGAGAAAGGTCCACTATCTCTGTGATATAGGTCAACTATCTTGAAATGTCACTATTTTCTCTTGCACTCTAAAGGCCAAAATGAATAGGAATTATGCGCAGCGGAATAGATAATTTCTATGGCCTTATAGTTGTTGTTTAAAATAGATATTCCTATGTCAATTTTCAATTTTATCTTGTCTAAAGTGATCACACAATAAAAGATTAAAGCATATTAAAGCATAAGTGATATGATGGAAAATAAAATGCAAGACAAGAAATTAAAAGAGACAAGAATTTTTAACGTGGTTCGGAGTATAGCAACACCTCCTACGTCCACCCCCATTATCCTCAACAATGGGAAACATGAAAGCAAAGTCACGTGATGGACATCCCCACTCCTAGCCGTGTGCCAACCTGTATGCAATATTTGATAATCATTTGTATTCTTTTGTATATATCCCTTCCTTAATTAGTTGTGTAAATATCCCATAGAATTAGGCACTATGATTAGGATATCTTTAGTATAATATTTATCTCCTAGAATAGATATGTACAAAGTTGTTATATATTGGCTAATATCAAACACCAACAGTTAGGTTGGCTTTTCCCATATTCTGAGTTCTCCTTCTGCCATTGTTTTCTTCATCTCTCCTTCTCGTGTTCTTCTTCTTATTTCTAACCCTTTCATGCAGGTGATTCATTCGTACATGGTATCAGAGCAACTTGAAAATAGCCATGCGTGACGAAACCAACAAAGCCATGGCTAACGACGATCCTGGGAATGTAAACCCGTACAACAAATATGGGCTCCCCGTCCTTTTCAACGTACAGTCATACATGGGTCATTGCCGCTTATCGAATGAAAACTATCAGAATTGGAGCTCCCTCTTTCTCTCAATGCTGGAAATCACCATCTTACTGACGTGGTTTCTAACAAAAACCCACCCGCCCAAACCCTAGCAGCCACTGACAACACCCAAGGCGCCGCCAACCCTTCATATGAAGCCTTCACACACACCTCACGGTTCGTACTTGGCTGGATCAAGGCTACGGTTACCGCAGAGGTCCAACCACATGTCAATCACTGTACCACTGCTCCAGAAGCTTGGGATCTTCTTGCGAAGGAATTTGGCATAGCCTCTACTATCCACATCCAGAAACTCCAAGAAGAACTACATGACCTTACCCTCTCTCCCGGCATGAGTATTAAGGATTATGTCCTCCATGCCAAAACCCTCTCTCACTCCCTTGCTCGTGCGGGTGAAGCTGTCTCTACACAGACTCTGCGTAGTCGAATCCTTGGAGGCTTGGGTCATACTTACAAGGAATTTATAACGACTCAGAACTCCAAAGGTGACACTACTATAGAAGATCTTAAAGATCTACTCCTTCAGGAAGAGGCTCTCCAAAAGAAGTTCTCCGCCCAACACACTCCTACTGTTAGTGCCCTTCCTGCCTCTTCAGAACCTAATAAACCCCGATCCACCACACCTTCCGCTGCACCATCCCCCCAACCTCATAACAGTTCTAGGCACTTTGGACCCTCTCAGCAAGGTGGTTATTTTTTTGTACCAACTCCGAATCGTGGGGGGGGTGGTGGAAATCGAAACAATAACCGCAACAAGAATAAGAACAATGGCAAAGGCATTCTCCCTTTTCCCCAAGTCCTCCAGCCACCTCGTCCACATATACCTTCTGCCCCGGTCCCATATATGCCCCCAAACCCCTTCCACAGTCCCGACCCTAATATTCTCGTATGTCAGCTTTGCCGAAAACCGGGACACGAAGCCAATACCTGTTACCAGCGGGGAAACTTTGCTTACCATGCCCAGTATTACCCCCATCCTCATCTGCCTTCTGCAAGTGGTTCGTCACCTATGGCTACTGTTTCTTGTATTCTTGATTCCGGTGCGACTAATCACATGACGTCCAATTCGGATGTTCTGCAGCAGTATTCCCCGTATTCAGGTATCGATTCAATTGTTGTTGTTAATGGTTCCTTAATTCCTATTGCTCATGTTGGATCCACTTCGTTTAATGCACAAAATCATAATTTTCGCATGAACACAGTCTTACATGTTCCCAAACTTAGCAGATCTTTGCTTTCTATTCGTAAGTTCTGTCTTGACAACAATTGCTTCTTTGAACTAACGGCTTTTGGGTTTTGTGTGAAGGACAACCGCACCAGGAAGATTAACACTGGTGATCTATACACTCTGTCGTTCGTTCCCAGTTCGCGCATTAACTCTTTGGCGTTGATCGGGGAGCGTGCTTCTTCAGCCGTTTGGCATGCTCACTTGGGACACCCTTCTTCTCATATTTTTGAAAGTTTAGTTAATTCTGTTAGGATTCCTATTAGTGGATCAATTAAAAATAAGGAGATGTGTCATGTTTTCCCTTTAGGCAAATCTTGTAATCTTCCGTTTCAAACTCGCTCTTTTAATTCTACAAAGCCATTGGCAATTTTACATTTGGATGTTTGGGGACCTTCCTCTGTTCCTTCTGTTTCCGGTTTTAAATTCTACTTGTCTATCGTAGATGACTTTTCTCGTTATGTGTGGCAGTTTCCTTTATTCCATAAATCTGATGTGTTTTTTGTATTTTCCGATTTTAAAACTCTTATCAAGAATCAACTTTCACGTAAGATATCTGCCATTCACACTATAAAAACTGTTCAAACAGATGGGGGAGGCGAGTTTGTTAACCGTCAGTTTTCTAGTTTTCTGGTCCACCATGGGATTCACCATCGGATATCTTGTCCGTACACTCCACAACAGAATGGGGTTGTGGAGCGTAAACATCGACATATTGTCGAAATGGGTCTTTGTCTTCTTGGCCAATCCCGTGTCCCACAAAAGTTTTGGCTTGAATCTTTCACTACAGCTGTGTTTCTTATCAATAGGTTACCCATGAAACAACATCACTATATTTCCCCTTACGAGCTACTGTGGAAACGTCGCCCGGATTATCGTTTTCTTAAAACCTTTGGGTGTACGTGCTTTCCTAACTTGGTACCCTATAATAGTCACAAATTAATGTTGAAATCAACTCCGTGTGTTTTCCTCGGATACGATTCAATGCGAAAAGGGTACAGGTGCTTCGATCCCATCACAGGCCGGATATATATTTCTCGTCATGTTGTTTTTTATGAAAATCACTTTTATTATATGAATCACAGCTTTCCTACAGCTCAATCTGTCCCACGACAGCCACAACATTCAACTGGGCTCCCTCAAGATGATCCGGCACTCCTTCCTTGCAGGCCCACTCCCACTTCAGACTTGATAGATCCTGGCTCTGGCCCACTCTTCGTCCCAGCAGCCCCGGTCGAGCCTAGTCTGCCCACAAGCCCACAAGATCATCCTCTCCCAGCTCGCTCTCCTGTAGCGTCCAGCCCAGCTACTGCATCCAGCCCACCTCCAGCCACTGGGCCTCAGCCTCTTGATGATGCGGTCAGCCCAGTTCCGTTTTCTTTGGATGATGCCTCACCAGGCCCAGCTGCAACTTCTTCCTCTCTTCAGCCTACAGTCTCCAGTAATCCATCATCAGGCCTGCACATGGCTGCCCCAACGGCCCCTTCTGTGACTCAGCCTACATCTCTTGGCAATCACCCTATGACCACCAGAGCAAAAGCTGGTATCTTTCGTCCTAAGCACTACTTTGCACTGGAAGCTTCAACTGAGGATTCGACATTTTTCGAACCTCGAACTTTTAAACAGGCAGTTCCTCTTCCTCATTGGCAACAGGCTATGATTGATGAGATTAGCGCACTTCGCAAAAATGGAACATGGTCCCTTGTACCTCTCCCACCCAACCACAATGTCGTTGGTAGTCGTTGGATCTACAAAGTTAAACGAAAAGCCGATGGCTCCCTTGAACGTCATAAAGCCAGGTTGGTTGCTCAAGGTTACACGCAACAAGAGGGTATTGACTACGACGAGACCTTCAGTCCCGTCATTAAACCTGCCACCATTCGAAGTGTACTCTCGTTAGCTCACTCTCGCGGTTGGCCCATTGAGCAACTGGATGTTCAAAACGCCTTTCTCAACGGGATTCTTTCTGAGGAGGTCTACATGTCCCAACCGCCCGGTTTTGTGGACCCACATCACCCCACTCATGTGTGTCGCCTTCACCGCGCTCTATATGGTCTCAAACAGTCCCCAAGAGCTTGGTTCCATCGACTCCATGATTTTCTTCTCACCTTGGGTTTCTTCAACAGTCGGGCTGATTCTTCTCTTTTTGTTCGACATGACAAAGAATCTACTGTGGCAATTCTTGTCTATGTCGATGACATTCTGGTTACCGGGTCCAGTTCGTCACTTGTACATCAAGTCCTTGACCAAAT
Source organism: Campanula takesimana (assembly GCA_026119855.1). NCBI lineage: Eukaryota > Viridiplantae > Streptophyta > Magnoliopsida > Asterales > Campanulaceae > Campanula > Campanula takesimana. The sequence continues at coordinate 731,940 of JAOWBW010000365.1, read as the reverse complement.
TTGCTCTACTTTTGAGAGTCGTCGGTTGGGTCCTCTTAGCTTCTTCTTGGGCATCGAAGCAACCCGCACATCGACTCACTTACACATGAACCAGTCAAGGTATGCTTCGGATCTACTTCACAAATTCAACATGCATCTCAGTAAGGCCGCTCCTACACCTCTTGCTCCGGGTCTTCATCTTACGGCTTTGGAAGGAGACCCACTACCCGATCCTACCCTTTACCGCAGCATGGTCAGCGGTCTACAGTATGTTACTCTCACCCGCCCTGATATCTCGTTTGCGGTCAACCAAGTCTGCCAATTTATGCACTCACCTCGCACTTCCCATATGCAAGCTGTGAAACGCATCCTCTGGTTTCTCAAGGGTACAATATCTCTCGGGCTCTCTTTCCATTCATCCCCTGATACTTCCATTACGGCATTCTGTGATACGGATTGGGCTGGCTCTCCGGATGACCGACGTTCTACTACTGGGGCATGTGTTTTCATTGGCCCTAACCTTGTTGCATGGACCGCCAAAAAGCAACACACCGTCTCTCGGTCCAGTAGCGAGGCTGAATACCGAGCCCTAGCCTCCACGGCAGCTGAGGTTCGGTGGTTCTCATTTTTGTTCCGTGAACTTGGTATTCCTCTTACTTCCCCTCGCCTATATTGTGATAACATTTCCGCTCTCCATATGTCCAAGAACCCAGTCTTTCATGCACGTACACGGCATATTGAAATTGACCTTCATTTTGTTCGTGAGCTTCATCTTCGCGGGTTTCTTCGGTTACATCATATTTCGTCCTCTGATCAAGTAGCGGATATTTTCACCAAGAGTCTTGCTTTGGCACGGTTTACGTTACTCTCGAGGAAGCTTCATCTACGTCCCACTCCGCTTCGCTTGAGGGGTGGTGAAAGCAAAGTCACGTGATGGACATCCCCACTCCTAGCCGTGTGCCAACCTGTATGCAATATTTGATAATCATTTATATTCTTTTGTATATATCCCTTCCTTAATTAGTTGTGTAAATATCCCATAGAATTAGGCACTATGATTAGGATATCTTTAGTATAATATTTATCTCCTAGAATAGATATGTACAAAGTTGTTATATATTGGCTAATATCAAACACCAACAGTTAGGTTGGCTTTTCCCATATTCTGAGTTCTCCTTCTGCCATTGTTTTCTTCATCTCTCCTTCTCGTGTTCTTCTTCTTATTTCTAACCCTTTCATGCAGGTGATTCATTCGTACATGGTATCAGAGCAACTTGAAAATAGCCATGCGTGACGAAACCAACAAAGCCATGGCTAACGACGATCCTGGGAATGTAAACCCGTACAACAAATATGGGCTCCCCGTCCTTTTCAACGTACAGTCATACATGGGTCATTGCCGCTTATCGAATGAAAACTATCAGAATTGGAGCTCCCTCTTTCTCTCAATGTTGGAAATCCACCATCTTACTGACGTGGTTTCTAACAAAAACCTACCCGCCCAAACCCTAGCAGCCACTGACAACACCCAAGGCGCCTCCAACCCTTCATATGAAGCCTTCACACACACCTCACGGTTCGTACTTGGTTGGATCAAGGCTACGGTTACCGCAGAGGTCCAACCACATGTCAATCACTGTACCACTGCTCCAGAAGCTTGGGATCTTCTTGCGAAGGAATTTGGCATAGCCTCTACTATCCACATCCAGAAACTCCAAGAAGAACTACATGACCTTACCCTCTCTCCCGGCATGAGTATCAAGGATTATGTCCTCCATGCCAAAACCCTCTCTCACTCCCTTGCTCGTGCGGGTGAGGTTGTCTCTACACAGACTCTGCGTAGTCGAATCCTTGGAGGCTTGGGTCATACTTATAAGGAATTTATAACGACTCAGAACTCCAAAGGTGACACTACTATAGAAGATCTTAAAGATCTACTCCTTCAGGAAGAGGCTCTCCAAAAGAAGTTCTCCGCCCAACACACTCCTACTGTTAGTGCCCTTGCTGCCTCTTCAGAACCTAATAAACCCCGATCCACCACACCTTCCGCTGCACCATCCCCCCAACCTCATAACAGTTCTAGGCACTTTGGACCCTCTCAGCAAGGTGGTTATTTTTTTGTACCAACTCCGAATCGTGGGGGGTGGTGGAAATCGAAACAATAACTGCAATAAGAATAAGAACAATGGCAAAGGCATTCTCCCTTTTCCCCAAGTCCTCCAGCCACCTCGTCCACATATACCTTCTGCCCCGGTCCCATATATGCCCCCAAACCCCTTCCACAGTCCCGACCCTAATATTCTCGTATGTCAGCTTTCCCGAAAACCGGGACACGAAGCCAATACCTGTTACCAGCGGGGATACTTTGCTTACCATGCCCAGTATTACCCCCATCCTCATCTGCCTTCTGCAAGTGGTTCGTCACCTATGGCTCCTGTTTCTTTTGTTCTTTATTCCGGTGCGACTAATCACATGACGTCCAATTCGGATGTTCTGCAGTAGTATTCCCCGTATTCAGGTATCGATTCAATTGTTGTTGCTAATGGTTCCTCAATTCCTATTGCTCATGTTGGATCCACTTCGTTTAATGCACAAAATCATAATTTTCGCATGAACACAATCTTACATGTTCCCAAACTTAGCAGATCTTTGCTTTCTATTCGTAAGTTCTGTCTTGACAACAATTGCTTCTTTGAACTAACGGATTTTGGGTTTTGTGTAAAGGACAACCGCACCAGGAAGATTATTCTTTCTGGCAGTAACACTGGTGATCTATACACTCTGTCGTTCGTTCCCAGTTCGCGCATTAACTCTTTGGCGTTGATCGGGGAGCGTGCTTCTTCAGCCGTTTGGCATGCTCGCTTGGGACACCCTTCTTCTCATATTTTTGAAAGTTTAGTTAATTCTGTTAGGATTCCTGTTAGTGGATCAATTAAAAATAAGGAGATGTGTCATGTTTTCCCTTTAGGCAAATCTTGTAATCTTCCGTTTCAAACTCGCTCTTTTAATTCTACAAAGCCATTGGCAATTTTACATTTGGATGTTTGGGGACCTTCCTCTGTTCCTTCTGTTTCCGGTTTTAAATTCTACTTGTCTATCGTAGATGACTTTTCTCGTTATGTGTGGCAGTTTCCTTTATTCCATAAATCTGATGTGTTTTCTGTATTCTCCGATTTTAAAACTCTTATCAAGAATCAACTTTCACGTAAGATATCTGCCATTCACACTATAAAAACTGTTCAAACAGATGGGGGAGGCGAGTTTGTTAACCGTCAGTTTTCTAGTTTTCTGGTCCACCATGGGATTCACCATCGGATATCTTGTCCGTACACTCCACAACAGAATGGGGTTGTGGAGCGTAAACATCGACATATTGTCGAAATGGGTCTTTGTCTTCTTGGCCAATCCCGTGTCCCACAAAAGTTTTGGCTTGAATCTTTCACTACAGCTGTGTTTCTTATCAATAGGTTACCCATGAAACAACATCACTATATTTCCCCTTACGAGCTACTGTGGAAACGTCGCCCGGATTATCGTTTTCTTAAAACCTTTGGGTGTACGTGCTTTCCTAACTTGGTACCCTATAATAGTCACAAATTAATGTTGAAATCAACTCCGTGTGTTTTCCTCGGATACGATTCAATGCGAAAAGGGTACAGGTGCTTCGATCCCATCACAGGCCGGATATATATTTCTCGTCATGTTGTTTTTTATGAAAATCACTTTTATTATATGAATCACAGCTTTCCTACAGCTCAATCTGTCCCACGACAGCCACAACATTCAACTGGGCTCCCTCAAGATGATCCGGCACTCCTTCCTTGCAGGCCCACTCCCACTTCAGACTTGATAGATCCTGGCTCTGGCCCACTCTTCGTCCCAGCAGCCCCGGTCGAGCCTAGTCTGCCCACAAGCCCACAAGATCATCCTCTCCCGGCTCGCTCTCCTGTAGCGTCCAGCCCAGCTACTGCATCCAGCCCACCTCCAGCCACTGGGCCTCAGCCTCTTGATGATGCGGTCAGCCCAGTTCCGTTTTCTTTGGATGATGCCTCACCAGGCCCAGCTGCAACTTCTTCCTCTCTTCAGCCTACAGTCTCCAGTAATCCATCATCAGGCCTGCACATGGCTGCCCCAACGGCCCCTTCTGTGACTCAGCCTACATCTCTTGGCAATCACCCTATGACCACCAGAGAAAAAGCTGGTATCTTCCGTCCTAAGCACTACTTTGCACTGGAAGCTTCAACTGAGGATTCGACATTTTTCGAACCTCGAACTTTTAAACAGGCAGTTCCTCTTCCTCATTGGCAACAGGCTATGATTGATGAGATTAGCGCACTTCGCAAAAATGGAACATGGTCCCTTGTAGCTCTCCCACCCAACCACAATGTCGTTGGTAGTCGTTGGATCTACAAAGTTAAACGAAAAGCCGATGGCTCCCTTGAACGTCATAAAGCCAGGTTGGTTGCTCAAGGTTACACGCAACAAGAGGGTATTGACTACGACGAGACCTTCAGTCCCGTCATTAAACCTGCCACCATTCGAAGTGTACTCTCGTTAGCTCACTCTCGCGGTTGGCCCATTGAGCAACTGGATGTTCAAAACGCCTTTCTCAACGGGATTCTTTCTGAGGAGGTCTACATGTCCCAACCGCCCGGTTTTGTGGACCCACATCACCCCACTCATGTGTGTCGCCTTCACCGCGCTCTATATGGTCTCAAACAGTCCCCAAGAGCTTGGTTCCATCGACTCCATGATTTTCTTCTCACCTTGGGTTTCTTCAACAGTCGGGCTGATTCTTCTCTTTTTGTTCGACATGACAAAGAATCTACTGTGGCAATTCTTGTCTATGTCGATGACATTCTGGTTACCGGGTCCAGTTCGTCACTTGTACATCAAGTCCTTGACCAAATTTGCTCTACTTTTGAGAGTCGTCGGTTGGGTCCTCTTAGCTTCTTCTTGGGCATCGAAGCAACCCGCACATCGACTCACTTACACATGAACCAGTCAAGGTATGCTTCGGATCTACTTCACAAATTCAACATGCATCTCAGTAAGGCCGCTCCTACACCTCTTGCTCCGGGTCTTCATCTTACGGCTTTGGAAGGAGACCCACTACCCGATCCTACCCTTTACCGCAGCATGGTCAGCGGTCTACAGTATGTTACTCTCACCCGCCCTGATATCTCGTTTGCGGTCAACCAAGTCTGCCAATTTATGCACTCACCTCGCACTTCCCATATGCAAGCTGTGAAACGCATCCTCCGGTTTCTCAAGGGTACAATATCTCTCGGGCTCTCTTTCCATTCATCCCCTGATACTTCCATTACGGCATTCTGTGATGCGGATTGGGCTGGCTCTCCGGATGACCGACGTTCTACTACTGGGGCGTGTGTTTTCATTGGCCCTAACCTTGTTGCATGGACCGCCAAAAAGCAACACACCGTCTCTCGGTCCAGTAGCGAGGCTGAATACCGAGCCCTAGCCTCCACGGCAGCTGAGGTTCGGTGGTTCTCATTTTTGTTCCGTGAACTTAGTATTCCTCTTACTTCCCCTCGCCTATATTGTGACAACATTTCCGCTCTCCATATGTCCAAGAACCCAGTCTTTCATGCACGTACACGGCATATTGAAATTGACCTTCATTTTGTTCGTGAGCTTCATCTTCGCGGGTTTCTTCGGTTACATCATATTTCGTCCTCTGATCAAGTAGCGGATATTTTCACCAAGAGTCTTGCTTTGGCACGGTTTACGTTACTCTCGAGCAAGCTTCATCTACGTCCCACTCCGCTTCGCTTGAGGGGGGTGAAAGCAAAGTCACGTGATGGACATCCCCACTCCTAGCCGTGTGCCAACCTGTATGCAATATTTGATAATCATTTGTATTCTTTTGTATATATCCCTTCCTTAATTAGTTGTGTAAATATCCCATAGAATTAGGCACTATGATTAGGATATCTTTAGTATAATATTTATCTCCTAGAATAGATATGTACAAAGTTGTTATATATTGGCTAATATCAAACACCAACAGTTAGGTTGGCTTTTCCCATATTCTGAGTTCTCCTTCTGCCATTGTTTTCTTCATCTCTCCTTCTCGTGTTCTTCTTCTTATTTCTAACCCTTTCATGTAGGTGATTCATTCGTACAAAACAATCCACTATAATCCCTTCACTCGGGCAATACATGAATTGTTTAGAAAATCCCCTCAGAATTTTTCAACTTTATTAGCCTCACTAATTAAGCATGCTAGTTGCATAGCATAAAAGAAAAATAAAATTGTTCACAAATGTGATGTAGTTCTTCCTTAGAGTGACACTTGAATTTGTCGAATGGAAGCTCTTCTTAGGTCCTCGGTTCCCCCTCAATGTTTGGAAGGTTTGAAGTATATTTGGTGTGATATATGAATAGGTGTACGTTTTTGTTACACACACCATGAGTCAACTATCAAAGGTTTGTGTTGGGTTCATGGGTAATAGTATTAGTGTGTGCAATTGGTGTTTATTACACACACTAAGGCTTTGAAAGGAAATGGGATAAATGGTGCTGAATGCACACTTGAAATGTGTGAGTTTGGGTTTAATTTATAAGGGTAAGAGTGAAATAGCCGTTAGGTTTGGTCAAGATTTAATTTGTAGTCTTCAATGTTGAGTCAATGTTGGGAAATGGGTAAGACCACTATTCATCATTTGAAATTAATCTGCTTCTTCCTGCATATAATAATGAAACTTTCACTTAGCACCTTTGACTTATATTATCGTTGTTTCACCCTTCAAGTAATTTGGATATAACTTTTCGACGGGAGGTTGAATACAAAATCTGATTGCATATTCTTGTTTATCTTTAAATGTCCTTCCCAAATAGTCTAATATAGAATATTTTAGGGCTCATTTAAGATGTAAAAATCCTCGTTGAAAAACTTGGAAAACATAGAGGGTTTTTGTGTAACTTTTTGAAGTTTCACTCTTGACACTTTAGACCATTTAACTTTGTCCCGTTAAAGGATCAATCTTCATCAAAACACTTTGTTAGGACCTAACATATACTATAGATTTATGTTAAACAGGTTTGTCAAGCATTCAGGGTCCTGTATTATATGAACTACATTATGTACCAAAAAAAAAAAAAAAAAATTATATGAACTACAGCTCTATTCCCAGCGCATGTGCTTCTGATGAAAGATAATAATTTTCTTTGCGGGAAGGACAAACAGGATTGATGACAATCTATTTCCAGGGAAGCATAATAATTGTCATGAAAGAAACTGGACACACAGACATAAAATGCTTGATGGTTTCATTTTATTTCACAAATTAAATTTGCAAGTTTAATCCTTGTTGGATTATGATAAAACATGCAAAAACCCAAAATTGAACATCTAGTATACTGTTTTAGTGGGGAAATACCCATAAATATGCATTTGTAAAATGCGATTTCTGTCCATTTATTTTAACTAAATGAATTGTCTAACTGTTTTTGATTTTTTGATGGGGTGCTTTGCAGTTTATGTTTTCTTCATTTGCACATGCATTTTAAAGCGACTATAAAACTACATTCTCTAAGACATTAATTTTTCTTTAAATATGCATTCATACACCGGCTTTTAGATTATTTGAAAAGGTCAAAAGAAAGAAAAGAAATTGCTTTAAAAAAAAGGTCAAAAGAAAAGGAGACGGAGAAAAGAGAAGGGACATTAAAACTATACTCCCTCCGTCCCACCACTAGTGGGACTAATTCCTTTTTCAGTCCGTCCCACCAAGAGTGAGACTATCTAAAATGAAAATGTTTTAATATATTTATATTCAACCAACCCCACCATTTAACCCCACTCATTATATCTTTTCGTTTTCCACCACTCATTTTATTCAACCAACACTACTATTTACCCCTCATTCTCTCTCTTCATTTTCTACCATACATACAATACATTTTTCTTAATTATTGTGTGATGCAGGAAATGTAACCTCTACATATCCTTGTTATTTATTATTGGTGGAGCGGGTTTGCGGTACAAAAATATTCGAAAGATTGGTACAAAAAGTTGTTGACAAACAAAATACTCAACCAGAATTTTGGGTCAATTTCAAGGTCAATCTGGTAATTATCTATAACGTTTCAGACAACATATAATATATCATTGGAAAGCTCACTACTAGAAATAAAAAAAATAGCTACCAACAAATTGGTCTCCATACACTAAAATCGGTCTCTAAATAGCTAAATAGAGACGAACAAGTTGGTCTCTGTATTTTGGTAGCTAAAAACGACCAAATAAAATCGGTCGTTAAATGGAGACCAACATTCGGTCGCAAAGCCCAAAAAACGGTCTCTATTTTAGAGACCACCTAGCGGTCGCTAAATGGAGACCATTAAACGGTCTCTATTTAGAGACCAACAAACGGTCTCAAAATAGACGCATAGCCGTCTCTAAATTTACAACTATTGGTCTCTAAATTTACAACTATTGAGACCATAAGGTGGTCGCTATTTTTTATCTGCAAAAAAAAAAAACAATATATCTATAAATAATATTTACTATAATAATGAAAATGGTGACAATATCAAAACAATTTGTGTTGTGACCTATTTTATACTTCAAATAATCTTTAAGCACAAAAATTAACAAAACATTCATTTGTATTATAAGATATTTGTAAGGGATTACAATATGACAAAATCAAAATATATTACAAATTGTTGATTAAAAAAATATATATTACAAATGTCTCATTTCTCTACACCACCACCAATGCCCACCAGTCTTCCTCACTACCACACGGACAGCCACCATCACCCACCGCCTCTGCTGCCATCATCATCTTCAATAGCCCAAACAGCCACCATCATCCATCACTAACAATACTTCGACTCTGCAATTCAATAGGAAAAGAACATTAGAAGAGCTGAATTAAAATCAACCAAGAACACAATCTCTAAATCAACACACAAAATCACACAAACACTAGAAACATTAGAACACCACACAACCACAAGCACAAAAAAGCACAAACCCAGATCTGCAATAGATCAAAAATCTAAACCTAGATCTATACCTTAGATACTAGATCCAAACATGAGAAAGAGATATTAAGGCGATGTGGGAAGGAGGAACATGGGGAAGTCCTACGGTGGCAGAGTGCGGCGCTTTATCGTGGCTGTCGTGGTTACGGTATTCTTGGTGGTCATGGTGACGATGTCGGTAGTAATCGTTGGGAGGGGCGGAGGAAAGGTTAATGGGGTGAGGCGGATGAAGGGAAACGAGGTGGGGGAGGAAGAACGGTGAATGGGGGTGGTTATGGAGGAAATGAAAAAAATGAGATAAGGTTGAAGGAGATGGGAAGATGAAGAAGTGAGAGAGTGAAAATCGTGTTATTTTTTTTTAAGCAGAGAGAGTGAAAATCGTTGGGCAGCAATGTGTGGGGGGTGGGGGGTTTAAATGTGTGTTAGGTTACAATTAATTGTGAGCCATTGATAGCAATGTTATCAAGGGTCAAGATGGAGTAGAATAAGTTTGGTGAAGATCCATGTGATCTATTACTAACCAATGAACAATTGACACCTAATCTATACTCATTACCAATCTATTAATATTATTATTAGCATTTCCACTCAAAAATCAAAATACTACTAGTATTATTATTAGTAGCATCTTTACCTTTATTTATATTTTTAATAAAGGTTGTTATTAATATTATTAATAAAGGTTTTTAGTAATATTATTAAAATATATAATGATAAAAATATTTAGATAATTAATAATATTTTTTAGTTAATAATTAATAATAATGATGATATATAATTAATAAGTAATAAAACATATTTGGCTATTTGGTGAAAAAAAATAATAGTCATAATAACAAATAATTATAAATAAAAATGATAATAATCGCTAATCACCCATACCGTCATATACTTTACCACCAAACCACCATCATTAGCATCACTTAAACACCATCACCGTCCTCACCACCACCATCTTCACTACTACCTTACCACAATCATAATATCACTTTCAACACCACCAAAACTAACATTGACGTTAGGGGTGTAAGTGGTTCGGTTCAAACCGCGGTTTGAGACCGAACCGAACCAAACCATGCGGCTTGGTTTGGTTTTAAAGCATCAATGGTTCGGTTCAGTCTCAAATATTGGCAAACCACATGGTTCGGTCTGGTTTATGGTTTGGCCTTCCCAGACCAAACCAAACCGAACCAAACCAAATCGAACCGCGGTTTGAGACCGTGAGACCGAACCACCAAGCTGAACCGCCGACCAAACCACATTACATAAACTAATCATAAACCCCAGTTTCACATTTTATTTAATATTTTTGTATATTTATTATTAGATCATTACATAGACTAATCCTAACTCCCATTTTTTATTTTATTTAATATTAATTTCATCGTTTGTTATCTCCTTTGCGATTTGCGATACATAAATTACCAATTTCTCTCCACGGTCTATATTATAAAGTTTTTTTTTTTTTCCCTTCGGCCTCTCTCTTCGTCTAACATAGTTTATCACCACACCACCACAACCCTCACAATTAACCACCACCACCATCCTACTTAAACTCTCCATACCACTACCAATCGCACACTAATAATTTATTAATTTAGTAATTTATTGATTTAATATAAATAATATTACCTTCAATACTACCGCCACTAACAATGACATCACCATCATTTACCACCACCACCACCACTTAGCACCACCGCCGCATCACCCACCACCTCACCCCCAATATTACAATCACAATCAACACCACCACAACTAACAATGATATCAGTACTATTTTTACCCATGTATATTGAATCAAAAATAAAAAACTGTAGCCGCCACTTATTAAAAGTATTCCAATAAACATGAAATGTTTATAATGCTATATACTCTCTTCGTCTCACTATTTTTTGTCACATTTTACTTTTGATCATCAATATAATTCAACTTTGATCAAACATTAATGTTAATCAATTCATTCTAATAAAATTTAAAAGTTGTTATCGATAAAATACTAAATAATTTGTTTATAACAATTTAAGAAATTTACTAGGATGATCAGATTGACATTAATGTTTGGTCTTGTGTTGACCATCAAAAGTCAAATGTGGTCAAACTTAGTAAGATGGATGGAGTAAAACCTTATTTCATGGATGTTTTTATTAGTATAATCATTTTAATAAAAAATAATTAAATAAAAACGAAATATAATTATTTTTATATAATTAAATATTCGTAAAATTTTCAAACATATATAAATATAAGTGTGTGAGTGAGTGAATATATGGATTTTTTTTTTTGAAAATATTAGAGACCACTTTTTGGTCTCTAAATAGTGATAAAAAAAGTGGTCTCTAAATAGAGACCAAAAAGTGGTCTCTAAATTCTATAACAGTCGGTCTCTAAATAGCTACCAATTTATATCCACAACAGAGACGAATTTTCGGTCTCCAAAACAGAGACCAAAAAGTGGTCGCTAAATCCATAATAGAGACAGATTTTCGGTCTCTAAATAGAGACCAAAAAGTGGTCTCCAGGCGTCGGTAGCTATTTTCAATTATTCTAGTAGTGGCTATATGAGTCTACTTTATGTGGCATTTTACGGATTATCATTTGGATTTTTGTGGAATTAGTTATGATTTAATTCCTGAAGGGCAGTCATAAGGACAGATTCATCCGAATTTTGTCTTACTTCAAGAGCTTCATTGATTCTTTGGATGTATCTCTATCTTATCAACATGTAATTAGTTTTTATGTTTATCCTTTAAGTATTTTTAGTATTCTTAGACTTGGAGGGATGTTCCAAGTTAAGTATAAATAGCCTTATAGTGCAATTGTAATGAAGAGTGAGTTGAGTTTTTATATAAAAGATTAAGTCTTTTGACTTTGTTTTAGAGGATGGATTTCTTCTAGTTATCTTATCCCTTAGGTTGGGTTCCTTTGGGTGATGATTTTAACTCATATTCTTAGGTGGATTCTTTTGAATATCGAGTTTGTTAACCCGTGTTTGTTCACTTGTGTTTCCTCCGATGTCTTCTCCATTTTTCCGGTATCATTGTGCCCCACAAATTGGTCTCACTTGTGGTGGGACGGAGGGAGTATATATTTAGATTGTATTTTTATGTTTAGATATGATTGCGGGTTGGTTAAATGAGGAATATAAAATGAAAAATGTTGACAAAACATATTTACCTTCATCTTAGTTACAGTGGACACATTTCTTTTGATTTTTTGTTTGTCTCAATTTTTTTTTGGCCACCTACACAAACCAATTTATTACATATTCTTAAACCAAGATCTTTCGTCTAATGGCCAATATAATTGAGATGAAAAGAGTATAAATAAAGAAGGGCAAAAAGTACAGAGTCATTATTCATCCTGTCAAGAAAGGACAACAGGATTTATGACTATCTACTTCTGAAAGTACATCATAAAGTTCATAGAAAGAAAGTGAACACACAAGTAAAACCGAAGGATTTCGAACTGCTGCACCGAGCAGTTAGCTCCACCCATTGGTGGAGATTTGAGTCACCTCATTTTAGCTACACCCAACGGTTGAGATGTGGCCGAGCTCGGTGGGACCCACAAAAAATTGAAATCATCCTAACCGCACAGATGATGAGCGTGTGTATGTGATTGTGGCCTTGATCGGAGCTGTTGGGTGGAGGGGTGGAGCTAACTCGGTGGAGCGGTTCCGGGTCCTAAAACGGACCTGTATTTAAAGAAGACATAGGAGAAACTTTGGAGTTGAACAAAATTGAATTAAAATGGAAGGTGATATCAAACGAGTAAACTACCAAATGAGTTTATTGCAAAAGTGACACGCGTACTTTGTACAATATATCAATTTGACTCGCGTACTTTGGAAACATCAAATGTGGGTTGCGTACTTAATGTTTTGAAAATTTTGATACCACTTTTTAAACACCCGTTAAAAACATAACGGGGTACTCCAAAAACTATTCATCCGTCAATTTTTTGTAACATACGTTATTTTTTTTAAACTTAAGTTAAAAATTAACGGATGTTTCCTAAATCATCACAATCAGACTTGACACCAATCGCATGGACCATCCCTTCCAAACCCGACAACCACCACTCATCACTCATCCGCCACCAACCATATCCCTCCGACCACCACACCTCACATGATAAAAATGAAAAACCCTAACATCACTGATTCAGCCGCCCCCTCTCATAACTCAAATCCATTTCAGCTTTTTTAATATCATTTCTATCTCTAGCTCTCTCAACCCCTCTCTCTAACTCTCTCTCTCTCTCCAGCCCGCTGGCGTACCTTCCCGGAGTCCCAAAATCCATCGACGCTTCTACTTATCCGGCGGCTCTTCGTCTTCTCCGACGTCTCATCGTCACCCTTCGTCTCGCAATTCTGACGAGCTTTCTCATCTCATAACGGCCAGATGTGGTCGGTAAGATCCAGATCTAGCTTCTTCTCCCTTCCTCCGGTCGCCGGTGATTCTCCATATCTGGATCCTCTGTCTCCAATGATCCTACCCCGTCCTTGCACCTGCAGTTCCCCAAAGCCATCACCTCCGGTATCACTCTATTGCTCGACATTAAAAAGGTGAAAATATGCAGAAACAAAAAAAATGCCATAGCAGAAGAAACAAGTTTGTTTTTTTTTCTGCGAGAAAAAACAGGAAGATTTTTTATATATATACATGAAAGTAGAGAAATTCTTAAATCACAATCATAAAAAAAGGAAAAATAAAAGGCATTAGATAAGTGGTATACTGCTATCGGAAGAGGGAGACGACGACAACAATCCTGGTAGTTGAGTTGAAGAGGAATTTGGGAAAATGAGAAAGCGATTTTGGATGAATACGGTGATGGGTTTGAAGAGATTGGTTTATTTGTTTATTATTGAGCTATTTTCATTTTCAGGGATTCTAATTTGGGTTTTGATTAAATTGATTTGGAGTGTTACAAAATAGTAACGTTTGTTAAGAAAATAATGTGTGTTATAAAAATTTGACGGAAGAATAGTTTTTTGGAGTATCCCGTTATGTTTTTAACGGGTGTTAAAAAAGTGGTATCAAAATTTTCAAAACATTAAGTAAGCAACCCACATTTGATGTTTCTAAAGTACGCGAGTCAAATTGATATATTGTACAAAGTACGTGTGTTACTTTTGCAATATACTCGAAAATAACCCGCGTACTATTCCAGATTTTCACTTTGACCTTTGTACTATTGAAACAACAAAAGTAACATGCGTACTATTGATAAATCAACAAAAATGACCAAAATTGTTAATGAATGTTAATAGATTTAACGGACGTTAGTAATTTAACAGAAATAATTACCAAAATATTCAAACTGCCCCCATAACCAAACAGATTTCTAAATGACCTATTTTCCCTAACAAGTACAAATAATAAATATTTTAATTAGACTCCATTATTTACCCCACCCATCTCTAACCTAGGTCTGAAGCTTGAAATAAAAAAAAAAAATATCTCACAACCAACAGTTGCTTTTTCTCACCCAATTCTCGATGCTTAGTTTCTTGAATTTCTCTCATTAATTGAATTCTCTCTTTCTCTGATTTCTCTAGGCCTTCTCAATCTTCTACTAACCTCCCAATCAACCCCTTCCCCAATTTCATTTCTCAAGCTCAATCAAAATTCCTAAAAAAAATTGAAGCAGGATTATAATTTCCATTTATCTCATCACCATATTCAACACCATGACTCCTTCTCCATCGACGGCACCGGCACCGCCAGCTGTGTCCATAGAAGTAGCCTATACTCAATCCGCACCCCAGCAGTTACTGACGTTTCCAGTCAAAGTAAGATGTAAGAATCTGAACAGGACGCCAGCTATGACGACCACCTAGCGGTGTTAAAATATAAAGTCTGGTCATCGGACATGGCCGTCTACCCACCAAATAAGAAACTGACGCCGTCATCATCATCGACTTCATATTCAATGGCGACCGTCGGAGTTTACAGAGTTCTAGGTGAGTCAACTCTGTCGGATGTGCTAGTTGACTCACGAGAAAACAAAATTCGTTTAGTTCATACCCTATTCAAACAAATCCTCATTCACCATCTCAAAAATCTTTCCTGATTTCAAACTTTTCGTTACCATCTCTCTGGTTTTTCCTTTCTCCCGACGTCGACGGAGAAGCAAATGAAACTCAAGAACGGGGAAGTAAAAATAGGAACAGAAAGAGATTTTGGATCGGGAGAAATACAAGTTGGAACAGGAAAAAATTCTTCAGGTTGGAGACGGAGGGATGTTGGGGAGTGAAAAATCAAAAGGTTGCCATGGAAAAAGGAAGAAGATGGAGGAGAATTTGTGTTTCAGATCTGGGTTTAGAAAAAGAGGGCATTTGGGTGTACGTAATTAATAAAGGTTATTATTGACATTTTGATCAGTGGTATTTTTGTAACAAACATCAATATGGGTATATTCAATAATTAAATAGAATGTTGATTATTATACTTGTAAGGGAAAATAGGTCATTTTAGAATTCTGTTTGGTTATGGGGGCAGTTTGAATATTTTGGTAATAATTTTTGTTAAATTACTAACGCCCGTTAAATCTATTAACATTCATTAACAATTTTGGTCATTTTGGTTGATTTATCAATAGTACGCATGTTACTTTTGTTGTTTCAATAGTACAAAGGTCAAAGTGAAAATCTGGAATAGTACGCGGGTCAATTTGGTAGTTTACACTTAACATGTATACTGCTCTGGGTAGTATCATCTCTATCTTATTGCTATTTCGTTTCCTCGAGGCTTCCTAAAGGCATAATCCGCTTCCTCTCTATCATACCTGTTTTCTACATTTTCACTATTCTCCCGCTTCCTCTTGCGTACGTGCTAACCTCTATCACGACAACTATCTTCATCTCCTGGCTGGCAAACTTCAAGCTCCTTCTTTTCTCCTTCGGCAAGGGCCCACTTTCAACGGTTGAACAAAACTCGCTACTCTTTTTTATCTCCATCGCTTCACTACCCATTGTTATCAAGAATAATTCTGACAAACCATCTCATCAAAACCCTAATAAGATGAATTCACTAAAGAAACTGTCCCTAATATTAGAGATGAAAATTTTACTTTTGGCTATATTTGTAGGCTTATGGGCAGAATACAAAGAGCATATACACCCAAAAGTAATGCCATTATTGTTTATTTGTCTGTTATATTTAATGATCGATATTATCGCTTATTCAACTCATGTGGTGGTTCAAGCTCTGTCAGGACTAGAGCTCGAACCACCTTCTGATAAACCCTACCTTTCCACCTCCATCCAAAACTTCTGGTGAAAGAGGTGGAATATAGCTGCAAGCAATATACTACGACTCACCATATACGAGCCCACAAGGAGAGCATCATCGTTATTGGGCAAGAACATGGCCACTTACGTTGGATATATGGCTACTTTTCTTGTGTCCGGTTTGATGCATGAGTTAATAATATACAACATAACACGTCAAGCCACTACATGGGAGATGATTTCCTTTTTTCTGATTCATGGTACTTGTGTTGTTGTCGAGCTCATCTTTAAAAGGGTTCTGAATGACAAATATCGGTTTCCAACATTTCTTTCGCGGTTATTGACTATAGCATTTGTGCTTGGTACTGGCTCTTGGCTGTTCCTTCCACCGTTCTCTAGACATGCCTTGGATGTGAGGTCCATTGAGGAAATTTTGTGTATTTTTAACTTTGTCATGGGGAAGCTCAAACTTATCTAAGCAAGTTCAATGGATATAAAGTTCTTCTACATTTGCTCATTATTGGGCTATGTTTTTGTATGTTAATGTCAAGTGATTGTATGAATAAAGAAATTGACTTATCTATGATGGTTGATGTCAGTTTGTTGATTCATGATTGTATGAATAAAGAAGAAAATAATTAATGGCTTTTTTTTTCTAGTGATTTCTAATTCAATTACCTTAGATATATACAACATTAGTTGGCACATTAGCCGGGGTGGACAAGTGACAATCATCTAATGCCGTACACATTGAGAGAAATTGACTTAAAAATTGATCCCAAACCAAAATTTGGTAGATGGGATGATGTGTAGATAAGCACAACAACATTAAATTAAGTAGTAGTAGTAGTATATGGAGAAAAATTGATGTAGTTTTCTTTTTTTGTGCAGGGTTGGAGACCTTCAAAAGAAAAGGGTTGGAGACCATCAAAAGAAAATTGTTTCACAAATATCTTATATGTTTCTTTTTCATACTCCCATGTCCTGTAATAAGTGTCACATTTTTTTATATGTTAGTACAAATGAGTTTTAAGTAATAATTTTAAGTTAATTTAATTATTCTAATGAAAACTTAAAAATGTTGAAATCAAATGCGGAAACGGGTCTTGCACTTCCACGCACTCACACTAACAATGTAACAAATGAGACACAACGATTTACGTGGTTCGGAGAAATCCTTCTACGTCCACTAATGGCAACCAAAATCATGATATCAAAGTGATTTCAAAGTGTTTACAAAGTGTCTCACCATCTCACAACACTACAAATGTGTCTCTCCCAATATGTTTCTAACACTCCAAATATGATTTGTCACAATTTTCCATGATGCTAGAAAGTATCCTACCAAAGCCTATATATACGCACAAACCATTGCAAGATAAAGATGTATCCCAGAGATAGATGGAACAATAAGCGTTTTTAGGAAATACCAACAACAGCTTCTTTAGAAACTCCAAAGTAATCATACATTCACCACATGAATAATGATGAATTGTCTAAATGTGATAATGAACCGAGATGATTCTAGAACTTGAGATAATTCTCACAATCTCCGCCTTGACAAAAGTTCCCAACTGTAAAATCGGATCTAGTTGCTACCAAGATCACCGGTTACTGTTTTCGTCCAACATTGTTCAATTCCAAACAACGTCCAACATTGCGTGTGTATAAACTGGTATAGGGATCGTATATTTATACTAGTATTAAGTCGGTTTAGGTTTTTGGGAAGGACTCTTAAACTTATCCGACTTCCAGTTAGCTTTTCTTGAAGGAAAAGAAACTGCACAATTAGAGTCCAATAGGAAACTAACAGACCTAACGATTTCGTCAGGGACCATTCTGCAAACATTGGAAACTTCAAATAAACTTTATCCAAAAAAATACGCTCTCGAACCGAACCATTCGCCCAAACACCCGCGCCGCGCCCAGCCGAGCGAGCGAGCGAGCGCGCGTGTAGGGAAAGGTTCAAGCCCACCTCACATGTAACTTGAACATGAGACTATAAAATGCCAAGTAATTAATGGCACTTCAACTACCCATTACAATTTCATGTGGGATGACACAAAAGCCTTTTTTACTCCCAAGCAAAGGGAAGGTTTGCATTTTCTTTCTCATGTGGGATGGAAACCAACCCATTTCATCCTTGGAAACAAAAGTCTCTTAAAAGCTCATCTCTGAGGTCTTTGAACTATGGATTTAATCCATCATTTGGCTTTCACCAAAACACCAATATTCTTCATGGTATAACATACTACAAGTATAAACATTGACCAAAGTCAACGGGACCCACCAATGGGACCCACTCAAAGTTGACCATTTTCAAGCCAAATTTCCAATAATCCCCCACAAATCCATGGTGATAAGACTAGTAGAGATTATTATCCATGTCGTGATTTTAGTAGATGGTGTCTTCCGACTTGAACCCCTACCTAAGCTAGTCAACGCAAACCCCTACAGGACAGATGAACGGGTGTCTTGAATCTTATTCCTTTGAGTGTAGGATTCTTTGTTGGTAGCAACACGACAAAGGCTATGACAGCAGCCTCTATCATTATGTTTAATGCGTATGAGCCATACGTCCTGATCATCTATCATAAGTGGGAATAACTCATTTCCTTTAATTGCGGCTAACAATAACACTTATTTAGTTGGGCATCTCCAAAGATGTACTGCTACCATCTTGTCTAAAAGACTTGATCTCATTCAAAGCCTAAAGCTTTTACTATACGTGATCCGCCTGTGGAACCGGAACCATTGGTTGAGGAAGAAAAGGAGCCTATGGGTATGGATGATATCGCTTTCGTTTTGCGTCAGTTGGCATCAGAGCAGGCCTTATCCTGTCTTTTCGTCACTGAGTCATTATGGGGGATCAAGGAGCGACAAAAGCATATATCAATCTAAAATTGGATCGTGCTAGACGAAAGAAAGAATATTTCCTAGCGCTAGAGGACGAAGAACTCGACGAAGCTGACAAGTATGATCGACGTGTGCAGAAATATAAATCAATCAGAGATCTGGATCGAGCAGCAAGAGAGCGAGTGATTAGGCAGCGACATAGGATGGTGAGACACTTTGTAAACACTTTGAAATCACTTTGATATCATGATTTTGGTTGCCATTAGTGGACGTAGAAGGATTTCTCCGAACCACGTAAATCTTTGTGTCTCATTTGTTACATTGTTAGTGTGAGTGCGTGGAAGTGCAAGACCCGTTTCCGCATTTGATTTCAACATTTTTAAGTTTTCATTAGAATAATTAAATTAACTTAAAATTATTACTTAAAACTCATTTGTACTAACATATAAAAAAATGTGACACTTATTACAGGACATGGGAGTATGAAAAAGAAACATACAAGATATTTGTGAAACAATTTTTTTTTGATGGTCTCCAACCCTTTTCTTTTGAAGGTCTCCAACCCTGCACAAAAAAAGAAAACTACATCAATTTTTCTCCATATACTACTACTACTTAATTTAATGTTGTTGTGCTTATCTACACATCATCCCATCTACCAAATTTTGGTTTGGGATCAATTTTTAAGTCAATTTCTCTCAATGTGTACGGCATTAGATGATTGTCACTTGTCCACCCCGGCTAATGTGCCAACTAATGTTGTATATATCTAAGGTAATTGAATTAAAAATCACTAGAAAAAAAAGCCATTAATTATTTTCTTCTTTATTCATACAATCATGAATCAACAAACTGACATCAACCATCATAGATAAGTCAATTTCTTTATTCATACAATCACTTGACATTAACATACAAAAACATAGCCCAATAATGAGCAAATGTAGAAGAACTTTATATCCATTGAACTTGCTTAGATAAGTTTGAGCTTCCCCATGACAAAGTTAAAAATACACAAAATTTCCTCAATGGACCTCACATCCAAGGCATGTCTAGAGAACGGTGGAAGGAACAGCCAAGAGCCAGTACCAAGCACAAATGCTATAGTCAATAACCGCGAAAGAAATGTTGGAAACCGATATTTGTCATTCAGAATATTTCCTAGCGTTAGAGGACGAAGAACTCGACGAAGCTGACAAGCATGATCGACGTGTGCAGAAATATAAATCAATCAGAGATCTGGATCGAGCAGCAAGAGAGCGAGTGATTAGGCAGCAACATAGGATGGAAGCCCAATTTTATGCTGACAAAGCCGATCACTATACTGCCAAAATTCAGAAATTGGAAGCGCGTAGATCTGCAGTTTATGAACGTGCTGAAGAAGAACATCGGGCTCAGTTCGAGGTATTGTTGAAGAATCTCAGAAATAGTGTCAACTCTGAGTCACGGGCAGGTACCGAAGTTGTTACCGAGGAACTTGTAGGACACGTGGAAAGCCTCCAACGTGATCCGCCGGTCCAGAGATTAGAAGATTCAGTTTCAAGTGGTGAAGACGACGTTACAGTTGAATCTGCGAATCAGAATCTAGTAATTCAAGGTTTCCAATGAGAGAAAGTTAGTAATAATTTTCTTTCCATGGGTGGAGAGATTGCTCCAGAAACGAAATCTGTTGAGCCACTTTTTGAAGTGGTGGTGACAGATCAGTGCTTGGAAAAGTTGTACGTGACACGGCATTCGCAGATTCACGCTCCAGCTACGGTCCGCCCGCACCATGGGCAAGACCCGCACGGTCCGGTCAGTTTGGTCCGACCGCACCCACACAAGGATCCGCCCGGACCTGGAAGGATTGGGTCCAATCCAGTCAAAAACTCAGCCGAAGCTAGAGTGGCTTGGTGCAAAGATGGTGATGCAAGTACTAAGATGTTCCGTACTTCTATGAGAGTGCATCAAACCAAAAATTTAATTACTCATATAAAAAATGACGCAGGTGATGTTGTGGACTCTTATAATGATGTCAAGAATGTCACCATTGATTTTTTCAAGAATTTATTCACCAAGCAACCTACTGTGGATAACAAGCAATATTATATTGATACAGAAAATTTTCAAGCCGGTGATGACAAATTGTCCTATTTCCTACCTTGTGCAAAGTTGCCAGATTTATTGACGCTCGAGAAAGAATGTGTTTATTCCAAATATCTCTTCAAGTGGAGTGGAAGACTACAAGTTTCAAGAACGAACTTGAGGACGAGTTCTTTTGAAGTGGAGGTGAATGATGCAGGACGGGTATTTGGCTGGGTCAAATATATTATTTATATTGATATTTTATCCATATTTAGTATTTAGTTAGTATTTTATTTGTTATTTTCGTCATTATTTTTTATAGGTCATTTAAAGAGAGTTTTAGAGTATGATTAGGAGTGATTTTGCTATTTTTTAGTCCTATTAGGTTACCATATATAGGTTAGGGTTAATTCTATAAGGTTTTAAATTGTTTTTCAAGTTTTATGGGCAGTATAAAATAGTTGTAATCCGAAAATTAGACTTTTGTTCAAAAAAAAAAAAAAAAAGAGTTTTCTCTTATTCTCTGGTGGATTCCAGGTTTTATCTTTTTTAGGGTTTATTGCTGGTAAACTCTTGTGTTTAGCGATTGCTATTCACGAATATCGCTTCCATTCTGCGTTAATTTCCGTATAACCTTAGCCCGGGACGGAGAGAGCAAAAATTAAAAAATTAAAGGAGTTGGCAGGCCGTAGTCCTGAAGAGTGTCTGACAGCATTTATTATTTCATAAATGAGAGACATACGTATCTTCTGCATTGTTTTTTTTTTTTTTTTTTTTTTTTTTTTTGTTTTGATGCCCAGGTTCACCAACTTCGCCAGACTTACGGTTGCTCGGCCTAGCTCCGCCAATCTTCTGCATTGTTTTAATTGAATGAGTATGGTACCTAGGTAGATAGGTTGCGTCGCTGATTCAATTAAAATATCATTTACTCCTTCCGTCCCAAAATGTCCCAAAATATATGTAGTTTTAGGAGTTCAAGTTTGTTCCAAAAAAAAAAAAAAAAATTGTAGTTTTGCTATTATCTAATCATTTTTAGCATTATTTACTCCCTCCGGTCCAAAATAACTGTCTTTTTTTGTTTTTGCACAATTCTTAAGGAAAGCAATTAATATCATGATTTAGTGATAAAAGTGTCAACTTTACCCCTATTAAATATGCATAATTACTACACTAATGTCTCACAACTAAGACAATTAATAAAGCAAAACAAGTTTCAAGGCAAAGGTAAGAAGGACATTTAGCTCAAAAGTGACAGTTATTTTGGACTAAAATTTTAGCTCAAAAGTGACAGTTATTTTGGACCAAAGGGAGTACCAAATACTGTATGCCCTTATTTATTTATGACTATATATTTGTGACTAACAAAACATTTAATTACCTAAATACTTGAAATGTTTCAAAGGTAGTTTAGTCCATTAAACAGATTGCTTATAACTACTTATAAATATAAGCCAAAAGTTGTTTGAATGAAACTCTTAAAAATAATTTATTACTTATATTTATAATACTTATAAGCCAAAATCTTATTAAAAAAAAAAAAAAAAAAAAAGTTTTTCTTCCTTCCCAAAGCAAATCCCTATTCCTCGACCTCTTCAATCGAGACGTCCCTGTTTTCTTAGGTCAATCTCTCTCCATCTTTTTTTTTGTTGTTCTTGATAATTTAAGATCTGTGTATAGTACATAGTATGTGATGACGCCCTTGGATTCTGGGGTCACGGAGGTAGAACTCCAATATAGCTGTCTCGTGATCCTGATCACAACACAAACAAGAACACCGTTAAGACCAAGGCCGGGTTGGAATCCGGTTTAGGCCCTCGGGTGTGAGAGTAAGATCTCTGAGGAAAACCTAAATAGAAAGCTTGTGAAAGCCTTGTGTGTGTGAATAGGATAGAGCACGTACCTGGCCCTTTGGGGCGGATAGGAGTATTTATATGAGTAGAAGGAGGAGGTAGGTTTAAGGTACTAACCGCCCTTGTACCGGATGGACACACGGCAGGTCCTCATTGGTTCGGCCAGGGGGGTGGCTGGGAACGTGGCGTGTTGTCAGGGAGTCATGGTTCTTCCACCAACCGTTATGGTACGTCAGGTACGAACTGGTAACGTCTGTAGTACGTTTGTGACAGCTGGCTGCTGCGGGCTCCGGGCAGGTGGTTGAGTGATCAACACGGGACCCTAAGAATAGCGGGAGGCAGAGCTACCTCGGTTATGGTTATCATGAAGCCCGGATCTCTCGGGCTTACTAGCTTGCGGGCTTATCCGGTTTGATGTGGTCGAGCTCGCTTGTACTGGCTTCGAACCGGGTCCGGTCCGGTCTGCGATGCTCGGTCTTATCAGTGGCCCCTAACTCCGAGGGTCATCTTATTTATGAGCGGCGCGAGGAGTTACACTTCCATGTCTCGGCCCGGGCAAACTGTAGTAAATGCGGGCACGGAATATCATGGGACGGGAGTCTTACAATGGTGGTTGACTACAGGACAGTGGGCCCCACGAGTCAGGCTAGTGACGTAGCTGTCAGGTCCTTGATATGACAAGGGGCATGCTCATTAAATGCGAACCGTCATTGGAATTCGAAAAAAGCTGATTCCCGCCTCTTCGTTTTCCGAGTCTAAGCCGGGTCGCTCCGGATCTTTGGTTTAAACCCGACCCATTCTGGGGATATAAATAACCCTAACTGGCTTATTCAAAGACCTTCGGTATTTTTAATCTCTGGCCATCGCTCTTGAGAGAAATATTGCTGATAACGACGTTGATTTGCTTCTTCTGTTTCCTTAACTCGATCGATTTAATCAGGTAGTGCTTCCCTTTTTATTTTCGTCGCTGGTTTCTGATTGTTAACTTTTCGTCTTCGGTCCTCTCCACCGTTCATCGGGGGTAGAAACTTAAAACGCCGTTTCGTAACTTATAACATCACGAACCAATTTAACCTTTAACCGCCGAGTCTCCGATTTCTAACCGGTTAATTTGTCTCTTTCTTAGGAATCCTGGGTCCATCTTTGATTTGATTTTTTTTTTTAAAGTTTTGTTGAAAAAACCTCCGACTGTGATTATGGATGAACTGGACCTGGGGAGAATGCTCCGTCCGGATCTTTTCGGTTGTTGTCGACGAACGGGAGGGATTTACCGGTACCTGATAAATGCCTGGAAAAGGCTTTCCCGGGATGCTTTTATGACCATAGGGATAGTTTATGAGTGGGACTCTTGGATCCTACCCCTGCTGTAGGAGACAGGCCCCTCAGTTCATTTTGATACGGGTAGAATGAGGGTAATAGGGGGCGAGGAACAGTTAGGGGTTTTTGTGAAAGCAGTTTTAACTCGGTTCCCCGATAATGTAGATATGGCCGGTAACGCTAGAAGGTTGGTGAGGTTAGGTGGAGACCGCGTGTCTGCAAGCGGCTCTAATGCTCAGTCTTGGTTGAATGTCCCTCTGGATGACGATTTGCCCGTTCAAGGCCATGACCGCGACGTTTCCGTGGATGTTGGGGTGATTGAGGTGACCAGCAGCGGGGATGCTTCAGAGCGGGCTGATGATGGCGATGAATTCTTATTGGATGAACCTGCCCGTGACGTCGTGGGAGATGGTTCTTCAGATACTCAATCGGATTCACGCGGGCAATTGGAGAGGTTGGCCCCCGATACTGCGCGCAAGGTCAACTTGCTTCGCTCTCCCGTTAGGATCGTAGATTCCTTCCCTGAGGGCCCTGATAACAGGAGGACCAGTCAAGCAGGTGCGTCTAGCTCTGGTGCGGGTTTGAGGGATGAGAGCGATGGGGATGATGGTGATGAGTATTTGTCGCAGTTCCGCGTTGACTCCAAAGTGTACCTTGTCTACGGTCTTATTGAATACGAGTCTCTTATGGGTGGGAGATCAATGACCCCTCCTTTGATCCGTGCCGAGAACCTTGCCTGCATATTCTACCCGGCTCAGTTCGAAAACGGGCTGCGCCTTCCTTTGGATCCATTTATTTGTGAATTTCTTGAGTTCACCCATTGCCTCCCTATGGACTTGACCCCGAATGCCATTCGCTATATGGTGTCCTTCATAGTCGTAAGCCGCATGTTGGGGTATGAGCCTTCTTTGTCCGCGCTCCATATTTACTTCACCCATCAGATTACTGCGGGCTGCCTGAGCTTAAAGACAAAACCGCGGTCTGAGAAGATTTTTTCCGCTGCTACCAACAAGTTCGATCAGTGGCAAAGATACCCCTTCGTTATTCAGAACCGTTTGGGCTGGCCATTCCCTCGCCCTGACAATTTAGCACCGATCTCGATGTCCCGCCAAAACTTTCCCGACCCAGAAGAAGGCCAAGAGCTAAGCACGGCGATGGAGGCCTATCTTGCTTGATTTACGAAGAGGGTTACCCTGGACGACCAGTCGGTTGTAGAGACTCCTCAAGTTTACGATGTCTCGGCAATTATTAGCGATGAAGAGCTCCTGACCTTCGCCGGGGTGGCCCCGAGGCGCGTTTCTGGCCCCGAGCCTAGGGTCATCATGGCCCCTCTGTTGCGAGATCCTGATTGGAAAGTTCATGAATCATTTGCTTTCCTTTCTGATTGCTCGGCCTGTAATTCGGGGGAGACTTGTCCAGACCCTGGTTTACTCGGTCTCTTCCATTGTACACTTTCGTATTATTTTTCTTGTCTCCTTTCGCTTTGTTTTTACCTGTCTGACTGTTGTTCTTGTTCGCAGACCCAACCGACACGATGCCACCCAAGTCCGCAGCAGAAATCAAGGTCGCGGCCAGGAATGCCGCAGCTCTTGAAAAGCAAAGGAGAGCTGATGCCATGAAAAGGGTGGAGGCTCCTGGGGTCAAGATCCCTGTCACGGACAAGGTTGATAAGTCCGGGGCGGTGGTTTCTCAGCCGCAACTGACCCGGAACCTGCCCCCGAATCCCCACCAAGGCGCTGGCCGCGGTAAATCTGTGATTGGAACCGGCCATTCTTCCCAAGCCTCCGGCGTAGGTCTGTCTGCCCCCGAGCCTACAAAAAAACGCTTTGCTATCGGGGATCCAACGTCCCCTCAGAGGGATAAATATCAGAGGGTTGGCTCTTCCTCCGGTGATTTCACGGTCTTATCTCCTTCGAGAGGGACCCTATGCTCTAATTTATTTCTGGTGGAGTCAATTGAGGATAGAGAGCGCGCCCGGGAGTTCGGGCTTAAGATAGCCAAGGCCCCTGAGGTGTATGGGGTGGATCTACATAGTCGCCGGAGCGCTAATGCCTATGTTGGTGATGGGCTGATGCACCGTCTATATTTTCCAGATTATCAACAGAAGGTCTTGGCTGCTTCGAATCCTATCGCCGCCGCGGGCAACGTTGGCCTGTGTTTGACCGAGGTTTGTTTTTTACTTGGGTTATGTACCGTGCTTCTCTCCGCACCGTAGTCTAATCACCTTTGTTATTTGTAGATTACCAACGAAGTTATTTATCTGCGGACTCAACATGAGGCCGACGCCGCCGTGATCGCGGCTAGGAATACTGAGCTGATGGCGGCGAGGGAGGAGGTCCAAAAGTTGACCAAGACTGTGGAGAGCACCGGCCAGGAATTAAAGAGCAAAGATGCGGAGGTCGTTAGCGCGGCCAAGGAGGTGTCTAAATTGAGTAGTGATCTGGCCGCTGCTCGAGAAGCCAAAGAGCGGGCTGAGGCTGAGAAGGCGAGTGTTGATGCTCGCAATATTGAGCTCCTGAGGTCCTTGGAGGCGGAGAGGAAGAAGTCCGAGGAGCTATCCAGCAGAGTGGATGAGCTGGATGGTAAACTTCTTGACCAAATGCGCTATGAGAATGAACGAGAGCGGGTCTTGGAGGAGGAGAGCGGCAAGGCGGTTGCTGAGTTCAAAGAGTCCGCAGAGTACTCTGAAAAATTATCCGTCGCGGGCAATGAGCAGTACGAACAGGCGGTGCACACTATTACCCGGAATCTGGCGGCCACGGGGAAGTATACTGCTCAAGAGATCGCTATCATTTGTTCTATCGTGGCCACGGATCCGGAATGCTTTAATGGTCATTCCTTAGTGCCTTTTGCCGATCATCAGCTTGAAGCCTTGCCCGAGTCGGTTCGGAATGCTCTGCCTCCGGTTTCACCTGTAACCGTTCAACCCTTGATCAAAATGATAGACGACTTGCGGTTTACAGGTGATGAATCCGCCTTGTCTCTGGCCGCGGCTCTGGAGAAAGTATTTGGCCCCAATGGCCCCTTCGTCGAAGGTATTGTTCTTCCCTTTTCAACTTTTGCCTCCGCTCTAGCCGAAGCCTCTGAAGCTCTGGCTCATTCTGCAGCTGATCATACTGCCTCTGATTCTGTTCCAGAAGTGGAAGTCAACCCGCCGCCGGCCAGTTGAAGATCAGACCGGGCTGCGTCCTGGGGCCCTTTTGTAATAATTTTAGACTCCATGAACATGAATATTTAACTCCATTTTGATCTGATTTTGTGATGTATTTAATTGTTCTTCTTTTGATCCCCATATCTCCTTTATTTTCGCTATATTTTATTACTCTTGGAATTGCCAAGCATTTATTGTTCTTTCTCGAACCCTTTGCTTGGTATTCATTATTATTTCCCTCGGCGGGCTTTCGGTCTAGCTCGAGGGCGTATGACCGCGCGTCATTCATGAGAATTCATGCAACGGCATTTCCCTTGGTGGGCTTACGGTCTAGCTCGAGGGCGTATGACCGTGCATCGTGCATGAGGATTCATGCAACGGTATTTCCCTTGGTGGGCTTACGGTCTAGCTCGAGGGCGTATGACCGTGCATCGTTCATGAGAATTCATGCAACGGTATTTCCCTTGGTGGGCTTACGGTCTAGCTCGAGGGCGTATGACCGTGCATCGTGCATGAGGATTCATGAAGATCTTTTATTTCAATGGGACAAACATAATATTATTGATCTTTCATCTTTTTTCCGCTCATAGAGCCGTACATCAAAATTACAATGTATAAGATAGAAAATAGGCGGATTTCTAGTGACAGGGGGAAACACAATCTTCAAGGGTAATACTTCTTCAAGTGGTCGCTGTGCCAAGCGTTGTTTAAGTCCTTCCCTTCTTTGGTGAGGAGTCTGTAAGTCCTTTCTTTGATTATGCGGGCAATCTGATAAGGCCCTTCCCAGTTGGGCGAGAGCTTGTTATACCCGGGCTGTCTCCCCGTGACTTCAGCTTTTCTTAAGACCCAGTCTCCCACGGAAAATGACCTCTTGTTCACCCTTTTGTCGTGATGGATTTTTGCCTTTTGTTTATAATTGACCATTTTTGCCCGTGCTTCCAACCGTTTTTCTTCAAGAAGGTCTAAGTCTTTTCTCCGGGCTTCCTCATTCCTTGTTTCATCAAAATGGGCGACCCTGTAGGTGGGTAGGGCTGCCTCTACGGGCGCGACCGCCTCTGATCCATATGTTAAGGAAAATGGGGTTTCTCCCGTTGAATTCCTCGTTGTGGTTCGGACAACCCATAGAGCAGTACTGAGCTCCTCCATCCAGCGACCACTTCTTCCCTTCAAATTTTTGTGCAAAGCGGTCATAAGCAACTTATTTGCGGCCTCTGCCTGTCCAATTCCCTGCGGTCTTGCGACGGAGGATTGCCGATGTTCTACGTTGAGTCTCTTACATTCCGTCGTAAACTTGCTTTGGAACTGAGGTCCATGATCGGAAACAATAGCCCGCGGCAAACCAAACCGACAGAATATATGGTCGTGGATGAACTTGATAATACTTGCTTCCGTCGTGCTAGTTAGTGCCTTGGCCTCTACCCATTTTGTGAAATAATCTACTGCGACCACTACCATTTGCGCTCCGCCGGGCGCTTTGGGATAAGGCCCAATCAGATCAATCCCCCACATATCAAATGCCCAAGTTGGGACTACCAGGCTCTGCTCCGTGGATGGCTGCCTTGGTATGTTGGCGAATCTCTGGCATTGATCACATTTGCGGACATATTCCTCTGCATCTTTTTTCATTGTCGGCCAGTAATACCCGAGGAATCTGATTTTATCGGATAGTGTCCGGGCACCGGGATGTCCTCCACACACGCCTTCGTGAACTTCGTATAATAAGTTGGTGACTGTTTCGGACTTGACACACCTCAGCAGCGGTTTGGTGAAGGATCTCCGATAAAGTACACCATCAATGATCGTGTATCTGGCGGCTTGTCTTCTCAAAACTTTTGCTCGATCCGAATCGCTGGGAAGGACCTCCTTCTCTATGTATTCCATAATCTCGTCCACCCAGTCCTTCTCGGGCTCCCCTATTTGGTGGATCTCTACCCTGTCAATGGCCGGGCGCTCCGTAAATTCTATCCAACAGTCCACACTAAGCTTTGCGATGTCTTCGTTTGTGATTCTCGAAAGCAAGTCCGCCTCGGAGTTTTCAGCCCGGTTAACTTGGGTCAGCTCGTGGTAGTCGAATTCCCTCAACAGGTTTGCTGCCAGCTCCTTGTATTTGAGCAGCACCGGGTGATTTGTCTCATATTCCCCTTTAACCTGATTTACCACTAGCTGTGAGTCGCTCTTCACGATCAAAATTGTGACCTTCATGTCCCGGGCTAACTCTAAACCTGCTATCAACGCCTCGTACTCGGCTTGATTGTTAGAAACCGCGAACTTAAATCTCAAGGCTCGTTTAAACCTTTGACTTTCCGGGGCGATCAATAGGATTCCGGCGCCACTAACAGTTTTTCCGGAGGATCCGTCAACGCTTAACGACCAACAATTCTCCGGTCTTTCCCCATTATTCATGGCCTTCTTGCCTCGCCTTTTCTTTGCCTTATCGGGCTGGACTTTGTCCGCTTCGCTTTCCTTTACTTCAAACGTAGTTTCTGCCACAAAGTCCGCCAGTGCTTGTGCCTTGACGGTCTTTCGCGGGGAGTAAGTTATTTGGAACTCAGTCAGTTTTATAGACCATGACAGCATTCTTCCCGAGGATTCGGGCTTATGGAGCACTTTCTTCAGCGGGGTGTCCGAATAAACCGTGATCGGGTGGGCGATGAAGTATGCCCGCAGCTTCCGAGCGGCTATAAGCAAGGCGAAAGCCAGCTTTTCAATGTTCAAGTAGCGCCCTTCTACCGCGGATAGTGCTTTGGAGACATAGTACACGGGCTTCTGAAGGTCGTTCTCTTCCCTTACCAAAACCGCGGCCACAGCGTGATCTGTTGCAGTCAAGAAAATGTAGAGTTCTTCACCCGAAACGGGGCTGCTCAACAGCGGCGGTTTTCCCAGGTAAGCTTTTATTTGCTCAAAGGCATTCCGGCAGTCCTCGTTCCATTCAAAACCCTCCTTTTTTCCTCCTTTCAAAGTTTTAAAGAAAGGCAGGCATTTTTCTGCTGACTTGGCGATGAACCTCCCCAGGGCCGTGATGCGGCCATTCAGCTTCTGTACCTCCTTAACACATCTGGGGGGTTGCATGTTTATTAACGCCATGATCTTCTCCGGGTTTGCCTCTATCCCTCTCTGGTTCACCATGAAGCCCCAAAACTTCCCTGCCTTTACTCCAAAGGCGCATTTGGACGGGTTAAGTTTCATATTGTTTCTCCGGAGGCTGGTGAAAGTTTATGTCACATCAAGGTCGTGAGAGGTCTCCTTGGTCTTGATAACCATATCGTCGATGTAAGCCTCCAGGTTCCGGCCTAATTGATCATCGAAGACGATTCCTACCATCCTTTGATACGTACCGCCCGCATTTTTGAGGCCAAACGGCATGTTGTTAAACGTGTAGGTTTTGCCCGCGGCATAGAATGCGCATGACGGAATATCAGCCTCCTTCATTTTGATTTGATGATAGCCCGAATATGCATCTATAAAGCTCAATACTCTATGGCCGGCGATAGAGTCTACTAATTGATCGATCCGGGGAAGAGGGTAACAATCCTTAGGGCAGGCCTTGTTCAAATCGGTGAAATCCACGCAGATTCTCCACTTTCCATTTGCTTTGGTTACCATGACGACGTTGGCTAACCACTTCGGATATTTGATCGGGCTTATGATTCCTGCTTTCAGCAGCTTATCTACCTCGACTTTGATCGCCGCTTTCTTCTCCGGTGAAAAGTATCTTTCTTTCTGGAGGACCCGGGTGAACGTGGGATCGATATTCAGTTCGTGTTCGATCACCTCTCTGCTTATCCCCTCCATATCCTCTACGGTCCAGGCGAACACGTCTAGGCTTCTTCTCAACAATTTTATCAACACCTTCCTTTCCTCCGCGGGGATCTCTAGCCCGACCTTTATTGTCTGCTCGGGGTAAGCCGGGTTTATGACCACATCCTCCAAAGCGTCATTAGGGAGAATATCTGCAACTTCTCGGCCAGGCAGTGAATCAATTACGATATTGACATGCTCGGTTTCGGCGGCTATGCGGCGGGCTCTCCTGCTCTGCTTGAATTCTGCCCTCGTGGAGTGGAAAGACAATGTCCCGATCATGGCCGTGCCTGCGACCTCTTTTTCACTTGCTTTGGCCCTTTTTGCCTCCCTCGGGCTTCCCAGTCTTTGCCTTGCTGCGCTTTCCTTCCTCTTCCTTTCTATTACTTTGAGGAAGAGCTCGGGCTTATTTTCGATACACGCGATCCCTGCAGGGGTACTGAACTTGATTTTCTGGTGAGGGATTGATGCGACGATCCCTAGGGCTGCCTGAGCGGTCACTCCCAAGATTGCGTTGTACTGGGATTTCAGATCGATCACCATGAACGTGACGCGGGCTGTTTTCTCGAACGGCCTCTCTCCAATGGTTACTTCGAAGTCAATGGTCCCTTTTGCGTAGACCGTATGATTCGTAAACCCTTCCAACAAGCCCGCATATGGGGTTAAGTGCGCCTCAGACATCCCCATTTCTTCTAAACAATGGAAGTAAAGTATGTCCCGTGAAGACCCGGTATCAATGAGGACTCTTCCAATATCCGCTCTACCAATAGCCATCTTGATTGTTAACGGTTGTGTTGAATGGAAAAGGGTAGATGCCAGTTCACTCCTTCTGAAACCGATCATTTCCTCTTGCTCGGGCGGATAGGTGGGTATCAGGAATACTTTTTCCAGTCGTCTGATCTGGGCGGAAAGCTGGGTATTGCTTGGGGCTTCCTCTCCTATGTACTGGATGTCATAACGTCCTTCCCCGTCTGCATCATTGTCTCTGACGTATTGAATATTTCCCCGCGGGGCTTCTCCTTTACTGCTGGACCCAGTGATCCATTTCTTCAATTCCCCGGCTTCCACCTTCTGTTGTATTATTTTCTTCAGCTGGAAACAGTCATCTGTAGTATGCCCGTGGCTTTCATGGTATCCACACCATTTTTTTTTGTTCGCCTCGTAAGGCTTCCTCTCCAGTGGAGGTGGTGGAGGCAAAGCTTCTGCCCGTAATATCTCAGTTCTTGGTGCGATCAAAGGGGTGAAAGCACTGTCATCGCCTCTTTTAAAATTGGGTATGCCCCTTGGTCTGCCTCTACCTCGGCCACCATTGTTTCCCGAGTAGCCTGAGTGATGACGAGGGTTGTGAGCGGGCTCGATTCTTTCCCTTACGCTTCTGCGGGCATCGGCCATAAATGCGGGCTCTACTCCGGCCATAGCGATGGCCCTGTTATACATCTCTTCGGTCCCCTCGGGCTTTCGGCAAGCAAACTCCTGCCTCAAAGTATGGGATGTTAATCCCCCTAGGAAGCATAGCTCGATGTCGTTCCTTGTTAGATCCACAATCTGCTCGGTCATTTTCCGGAACCGAGTGATGTATGCCTTTGTGTTTTCCCCGGGGTATTGCTTGACGCCGCACAGGTCCGATTTTGGTCTTGCGGCTTCCCCCGCGCCCGCGAACGAGTTCAAGAACGAAGCCCGCAATTGCTCGTAGCTGCAGATAGAGCGCGGTTTATGGGCCAATAACCACCCCAATGCCTTCCCTTTAAAGGTGGAGGCAAGGGCTTTTCACTTCACGGCCTCATCTGTCGAGAATAGGGCCATCTGCCTTTCAAATCGCCCAACATGGTTTTTTGAGTTAGATGAGCCGTCATACGCGTCTAGCGTGGGCACCTTCCCTCTTTGGATCGGGGAATCACTGATCCATGATGCGAAAGCGTCCATGGGTCCAACGCACTTTGTTACGTTTTGCTTGGACTCCCATAACTCCGCGATCATTCTTTGGAACTTTTGATCCATTATGTCCCCCGTTTTAGCCCCTTTTACGGTTTCTGTAATTATATCATCATTTTTAACAATTGCCTTTCCTTTAGTTTGGCCTCTTGTCTTTCTGGGCTGTGATTCTCCCTCCTCACTCTCCCCTTCTTCTTCTCCCCTCTCCTCGTCATCGTCCACGAGGATTGTCCGCCTTTTTCCTCCTACAATCCTACTGGCCCTGCTTTTAGAGCTCGCCAGATCATGGGCTTTTGATTTTTCAGGGGGGCTTCTAGCATTGGCCTCGGCATTAAACAGCTCCTCGAGGGCTAGATTCAACTGTAGCCCTTCCTCTACCAGATTCTGCCTATCTGTGAGGATCTGGATTTTCTTTTGGTTTTGATCAGGGGTGAGGGGAGTGACGGGAGTTTTTTGAGTTTTGAGAGCTTTGGAGGTTTCTATACGATCTCTCAGATCTGCCTCTCTCCTTGCCCTTTGAGAGGGGGTATAGGAGTTGCCACTAAGAGTCTTGTTTCCCAATCTGGCGAATACTGATCCCTGGGGCACTTGTCCCGAAGGGCTAGCATTTGGGTTGACTTCTTTCCCAGTCATTGTGAAGATTTTGTACGTCGAAAATCAACAGAAAAGACGGGGTATCTTTTTAGAATCGTGAAAGACGGAAGAACCAAATGAGGATTTGAAATGAATTAGATTGGAAAAGCAAACGAAGCAAGAAGATTGCACTGGGAAGATTTTCGATTCCCGGCAATGGAACCACTGATGACGCCCTTGGATTCTGGGGTCACGGAGGTAGAACTCCAATATAGCTGTCTCGCGAACTACTTTTTCAAAATTTGACCCTAAGCACCCAACTTATGAGTAATCACAACACAAACAAGAACACCGTTAAGACCAAGGCCGGGTTGGAATCCGGCTTAGGCCCTCGGGTGTGAGAGTAAGATCTCTGAGGAAAACCTAAATAGAAAGCTTGTGAAAGCCTTGTGTGTGTGAATAGGATAGAGCACGTACCTGGCCCTTTGGGGCGGATAGGAGTATTTATATGAGTAGAAGGAGGAGGTAGGTTTAAGGTACTAACCGCCCTTGTACCGGATGGACACGCGGCAGGTCCTCATTGGTTCGGCCAGGGGGGTGGCTGGGAACGTGGCGTGTTGTCAGGGAGTCATGGTTCTTCCACCAACCGTTATGGTACGTCAGGTACGAACTGGTAACGTCTGTAGTACGTTTGTGACAGCTGGCTGCTGCGGGCTCCGGGCAGGTGGTTGAGTGATCAACACGGGACCCTAAGAATAGCGGGAGGCAGAGCTACCTCGGTTATGGTTATCATGAAGCCCGGATCTCTCGGGCTTACTAGTTTGCGGGCTTATCCGGTTTGATGTGGTCGAGCTCGCTTGTACTGGCTTCGAACCGAGTCCGGTCCGGTCTGCGATGCTCGGTCTTATCAGTATGTGTATGTTAATCAGTGGCCTAAATTTTTCATGTAAGTGTTTGTGTTATTGTTAACCATCAAATTAGTTTAATGATATTGCAATTACTCTCTCTGTTTCAAAAGACATGTCGTTTTAAACTTCTTCACACATATTAAGAAAAAAAAATAATACTCCTAGTTTCTTAGAAGACTAACTCTTAAAATAAGAAATCTGAAAGAGTTATTTATAGTATCATTATTATTATTAGTTTATCAACAATACGCGCTCCCTTCGTCCCAAAATATATGTTAAACATAACATAATGTCTATTTTAAATAAATTTATACTTTAATGAATTTTTACAGAATTTCTTTTTTTATACTGCATCCGTCCCATAACTATGTGGACAAATTTCTATTTTGGACGTCTCATTGATAAGTTACATTTTCTTAAAATGGTAAACAATCTTTATTATTCCTCCACACATTCTCTCTCCTACTTTACTTTTATACTCACAACACAAATCAACTTACTATTCTCTACCCCACTTTCTCTCTCCTACTTCACTTTTTACACTCACAACTATCACTACTACTCATCCTTAAATTTCTATGTACAGCCCATTTTTTTCACATAGTTATAGGACGGGGAGAGTATATCTTATGTATTTGAAAAACTGAAAGTTTAAAGTCGTATAACTATGATGTTTATAGATTTTTGCTACAAAATCTTCTTCAGCGTAGTAGGTGACCTTTAAATAAAAAATACTGGAAAAACTTTGATGAGTTTCTATTTAAAGAAAACATCAGCTGAAAAACAAAAGACAAGACAAAAGAAAAGAAAAACATATCAGAACATACAATTGCCAAATATTTTCAAATGGACGGTGAGCTCAAATATTTTTACCATTTTTAAATGCATAGTTTACCTTTTGTTCTTTTTATTGTTCACTTCTTTTATAATTAATGAAAAATGCAAAACATGTATAAATAACATTTTTTTTTTTTATTTTGTACCTCAATTCATATTTGGTAGAGTACCATGTACCGACCATACCAACCAAGTATCAACCATACCAATTAAGTTGGTATACCGACTTTAGTGATTGGTAATAGTATGCATTTTGTTGTACCAAGTTTAACTTGGTTGGTACACGGTATAGACAAAATACACTTGATATACCAACTAAGCCACCCTTAAAAAAATTAGTGGAATAAATCTCTTTTTTTTAAATATTTGATAAAAGTTTAGGTTTAAGCAAGTTAAACCAATAAACAATTTCCAAGTCCCTTTCTTTTTTCTATATTTCTTTTTATTCACGTTCCTGTTTACGCCACACTAATCTTGGAATTTTCTTTATAATATAAATATATTCAGTTCCCGCTTACTCCAGACTAATCTTAGAGACAATAGTTCGGTCCCTCATTACTACTACCAATCAAATCACGGGATGTGCTTCGCCAGGCTAATCGTGAAACTTCCTTTTTTAAAAACTTCCTCCGTCCTAAACCAAATTACCAATTCTACTATTTTGGGTGTCCTATTGAAAAGTACCGCATCACTATATATATATATATCTTCTTTATTAATGGTCCCACATACTACACGCACAACAACTATCCCTTTATTATTACCTACCTCACTTTCTCTCTCCTTCTCATTCACAACACTTACTTTTCCAATATATTTTCTTATTTTTTGTTCCTAAAAGCAAATGGGTACTTGGGACATAGTGAGCATATAGCCAGACTAACCTTCGAGATAATACTGGTCTTTATTACTAGGGATGTACTTGATAGGCTAAATCGCACGCCTACAAATTAAACCTGCATTAGGTTCTAAAAATATAGCTAGGGCTAGTCCAGAATCGATCTACGAAAAACGGTTATTTGTTTACGTAATTGTCACTTGACAAGATTGGGGGAAATTATAATTATTAAATCCAAAAAACATAAATTAAACTAATTATGACAAAACACAATAATTAAAAAGCACTTTAGATTTGATTCCGTCTCCATCTAATTATTCAATTAACATTGATACATCTTTTCACTTTCACCCTATTCACTTGATCATGAGCTCTATTTCAATCCATGTTTCTTCTTTCAGAATAGTTACTAGCAGTGACACACTCACTAGAAACCCTAATTAATAAATTAATCTTACTGGCACAGTCTTGATCTCAATATTAATTGATGAACGATTTAAGAAACTAAGATCAAGAACGCGTTCTATAATTATTTCATATAGATAATCGTCTAATTTTACCCACTTCACAATTTACCATGACACATGGATAAATCGTAAAGATGCTACTTATGAAATTTTACACTGGCATAGTAAATAGAAAATTATAGTACAAATCATTAAGAATAAACAGGTTGATCAAGTCTATAAACTCTAGCAATCAATTTAGAATAAGCTCAAATAAAATTATAAATAGGAATTAAAATTGTGAAAAGAAAAATACCTCAAATTGATTTAAAAAAAGGTTCAAGAAATCAAACAGAAAGTTTGGATTTAGTTCTTCATCCAAAGTTTTGAAATCTCCATGGAAAAGAAAATAAAACCTAGATCTAAAATTGTGTCTAGTCTCTGTGTAAAAGTGTAACCCTAAAATAATGAAAGAAACTAGTTTAAATACTTATGATTATGAGAAGTTCTAATTGAATAAGGAAAAAGAAAAAGAATAAATAAAAGGAAAACCCATAAAAATCCGCCAGGAATTCATCGTTCACGCGCCTCTGGTCCGCATCTCACATCTTCTGGCCCACCCGTGCTCGGTTCTTCTACACGTGCTCCGTCCGTGTGCCACACGGGCTGATCTCTTTGCAGGGTGCGCGGTGCGCGCTAGGATGGAATCATCTGGGCCCGTGTGTGGAGCACGTGTGGCACGCGTGCTGATCTGTTTTGCAGCTTGATGCTCCTACTATCCGTATGCCATACGTGCTCAGCCCGTTTGCCACACGTGTTGGTCTCGTTTTCATCACTTCCAATTGTTGACCCGCTGCTCCATCTTCTAGTTGACTTTTGTTTTGCACTTTGACTTTGACTTTTTCTTGCACATATTGGGATGACTTTTTACCTTATAAAATATTACATCCCGGTAAAATATTAAAAGACCAAAATACCCCCAGATTACAATTAAGCCCCAACAATACATAATTGCCCCAAATACATAAAATCAAATTTAAATACATCGAAATCATTAATTTAAGTTAATAGAAACCTAGGAAATAAATGTATAAAATATGTCCCATTAGTACTTCATGACCAAAGTTTGAGAATATGTCAACTAATATCACGTAGAAAGTGTAACCTCAAAAAGAGCAAATTGCTCCCACCATAAATTTTGAATCCAAACTGCATTCCTATCTTAGGTCCCTCCTTTGTCATCCAAGTCCCTTTCTCGTATGGATGGCCAAAACCGGTTCCGGGCTCGGTTCCGGTTCGGCATATATGTGACCCTGAACCGGCCCGTGCTTATTCCGGTTCCGGTTAGGCTCCGGTTCCGGTACGGTTCCGGTCCCTCCCTTTAAAATTATTGAAAAACAAGGGATTTTCGGTCCGGTTCCGGCCCGGTTCGCCATTTATGTGAACCGTAACCGGCCCGGATGAATGGCAGTTCCGGTTACTCCGGTTCTGGTTTATTCGCCGGTTTGCTCCGGTTCCGTGCTTTTCCGGTCCGGTTTTCCGGTTCGGTTCCGGTTCCGTTTGGCCATCCCTACTTTCTTGAGTCTATTTAAAGAAGACATCAGCTGAAAAACTAAAGACAAGATATAGGGGGGAAAAAATGGAGTTAAAAGAGTTGCATCAAAAATGGAAGGTGAGCTCAAACACTTAATAAGTACATTGCTATGGGTTGTATCCTCTCTATCTTATTGCTACTTCATATCCTCAAGGATTCCAAAAGGCCAAAATACATTTACCCCCCAAAGTATCCACCGAATCCCACTTTGCCCCCCAGCGCCAAATTTGTCCCACTTTGCCCCCAAAGCTTCAATTTGTCCCACTTTCCCCCCCAGCTCCAGACTTTGCACCCCAGCACTAACGAATGTTAGAAAATTTAACAGAATAGGTAACGATTGGACTATTTTGTAATGCTTATTAGTTTTTAAGGGTCAAAATGCAAAGTTTCAAATATTAAGTACTAAAAATTTATTTATTTTTCCAAATATTTAACATTATCTTAAATCTTAAATAATTAATAAGTCTTGAAACTAATACTAATTTTATGCTAATTTTTTTTTTAAAAAAATATGAAATTATTTTTTTAATAAAACTAAAAATTAAGTATGTTTTTTTTATTTTTTAAATAAAAATATTTAAAAGAATATTGTACTTTTTTCAATAAACAAAAAAATACAATATTTTTCTAAAATAAAAAAAAGGCTATAATGTTTTAATTTTTTAAAATAAAATTCTTACAAAAATTACAATTTAAAATTTTTATTTTATATTTTTTAAAAATATAAATAAAACTTTACAATGTTTTTTTAGAAAAAAAAATCTTTATTTTTTTAAATATTTTTATTTAAAAAATAAAAAAAAAACATACTTAATTTTTAGTTTTATTAAAAAAATAAATTTCATTTATTTAGAAAAAATAATTTCATATTTTTTTTAAAAAAAAAATTAGCATAAAATTAGTATTAGTTTCAAGACTTATTAATTATTTAAGATAATGTTAAATATTTGGAAAAATAAATAAATTTTTAGTACTTAATATTTGAAACTTTGCATTTTGCCCCTTAAAAACTAATAAGCATTACAAAATAGTCCAATCGTTACCTATTCTGTTAAATTTTCTAACATTCGTTAGTGCTGGGGTGCAAAGTCTGGAGCTGGGGGGAAAGTGGGACAAATTGAAGCTTTGGGGGGCAAAGTGGGACAAATTTGGCGCTGGGGCAAAGTGGGATTCGGTGGATACTTTGGGGGGTAAATGTATTTTGGCCATTCCAAAAGGTCTCTACCGCCTCATATCAATCTTACCCATTTTCTACATCTTCACTATCCTCCCACTTTCGCACTCGTATGTCGTAACTTCCGTCACCACGACTTTCACCATCTCCTGGCTCGCAAACTTCAAACTCTTTCTTTTTGCCTTCAACAAGGGCCCGCTTTCAACGGGCCCACAAATGTCGCTTCCCCTCTTCATCGCAATTGCCTCATTTCCCATTGTGATCAAGAAAAATTCCAATCCCAAGAAACTGAATTCACTAAAGACACTGCCACCAAAGTTAGCCATACAAGTTCTGATTTTGGCTATATTTGTAGGCTTATGGGCAGAATACAAAGAGCTTATACCCCCAAAAGTGATGCAGTTAATGTTCATCTGTCCGTTTTATTTAGTGGTCGATATTATCACTTCGTCAACTCATGTGGTGGTTCAAGCTCTGACAGGACTAGAGCTCGAACCACCTTCTGATGAACCCTATCTTTCCACCTCTATCCAAAACTTCTGGGGAAAGAGGTGGAATATAGCTGCAAGCAATATAATACGAGTTGCCGTTTTCCAGCCAACTAAGGTAGCATCATCGAGGTTCGGCAAGAACCAAGCCACTTATATAGCATATATTGCTTCTTTTTTTTGTGTCTGGTTTGATGCATGAGTTGGTAATATACAACTTAAGCAAGGTTATTACATGGGAGATGACTTTATTTTTTGTTATCCATGGAATCTGTATTATTATCGAGCTCATTCTCAAGAGAAAGCTGAATGACAGGTTTCCGTTACCAGCATTTGTTTCGCGGATATTGACTGTCGCCTTTCTGTTTAGTACTGGCTCTTGGCTCTTCATTCCGCCTTTCGCTAGGCATGCCTCGGATGTGAGGTTCATCCAAGAAATTTTATCCGTTATTCAGTTTTTAAAGAAAAGCTCCATTTGATCTAAAAGCTCGTTTCCATGGAATCTGTATTATTATCGAGCTCATTCTCAAGAGAAAGCTGAATGACAGGTTTCCGTTACCAGCATTTGTTTCGCGGATATTGACTGTCGCCTTTCTGTTTAGTACTGGCTCTTGGCTCTTCATTCCGCCTTTCGCTAGGCATGCCTCGGATGTGAGGTTCATCCAAGAAATTTTATCCGTTATTCAGTTTTTAAAGAAAAGCTCCATTTGATCTAAAAGCTCGTTTCCGGGTACAATGTTCATCAAGGAAATGGCAAGTGTTGTCCAGGAAAATCGTATGTGTTTGTGTGTTTTGAAGTACATCTATTGTAGTGTGTTTATGTTATTATAGGGTTGGTGATTTTCTTGTATGTTTATTATTTTAAGCATTTAATGGTCTCTCTTTCCAAGTATATGGACTGAGTTCATTATTTTAAGCTTTTAGGTGTTTTATTTATGGTGCCGTTGTTAAACAATATCTCACATCTAAATCTAATAGGGAACCAAATATGAACCGGTATATACACTTGAGGGGTTACTCTCCTTAGCACCAATTGATTTTAAGGTGGAACCTCTAATATAGTCTAGTACCGGCTCAGTCCAACTGATGCTCACACTGTTGGAATAGAGATCGTAAAGGAAACAAAGAGAAGAAAATCTGCGTCGGAGGCGAGCGGGCGCCTGGTCTGCACCAGGCGGGCGCCTGGTCTCGGCAGAAAGAATTGTCGTTTAGCGCAAGGAGTAAGCGAGCGCTTGGGCCACACCAAGCAGGCGCTCGGGTGCCGCGACCTGAATTCGGGGAATAGCAGTATTTTCGGGTTTTCTCTTATGTTTAGCTTTATGTCTTATTCTAGGTTGTGTATTTAAGCAATGTTCCGCCCCCATACTCATTGTAACTCAGATTTAAAATATTATAGTGCAAGATCCTGGCTTGGTAGTGCCCCCAGACATAGTCAAATATATTGACGAACTGGGTAAACAATTTCTTGTGTTCTTTTGTCTTTTGCTTGCTTTATTATTTCTTGTGCTTGTGTGTGGTGCGGTGATTTCTTGCTATTTGCTTGGGTGCTGGGAGGGCTTATTCCACAACAACTGGTATCAAGAACTCCGGTTGAACGATCAGGGTTTATCGGGCGATTCGGGTTTATCAAGCAATCAAGAATGGGCAAGGATAAACAAGCGGTTGAGAAATTTGATGGGTCTGACTATGCGTTTTGGAGGATGCAAATAGAGGATCTCTTGTACAACAAAGATCTCTATAAGCCTTTAATAGGAGTCAAGCCGGAAAGAGAAAAACAGGAAGATTGGGATCTTATGGATCGGAAAGCCCTAGGGGTGGTTCGATCTACTTTGTCAAAGTGGATCGCGAAGACTACCAAGAAGGCGAAAGCCACCAAGGAGCTATTGGATTATCTTACTGAGAGATTTGAAACTCCGTCTGCTGCAAATAAGGTTGATTTGATAAGCAAGATGGGTAATCTCAAGATGCAAGAGGGAGGATCCATAGCTAAACACATCGATGAGTTTATAGATGTTATAGACTCATTAGCGGCGTTGGATATTATGTTTGGGGATGAGGTTCATGCTTGTCAGTTGCTAGCATCCTTACCAGGAAGTTGGAGCGGAACGGTGACGGCGTTAAATGCTTCAGCAGGTAAGAATAAATTGAAGTATGATGATGTTAAAGACTTTCTTTTAGGCGAGGAAAATCGTATAAAGAAGTTGGGGACACCATCTACTTCGGGATCGTCTTTAGCTACAACTAGCAGGGGAAAGCCGGGTACTAGCAACAAGGAGAGAACTGAATCAAAGGAAAACGTAGGAGGTGGTGAGTACAGGCCTAGGGAGAACAATAATGCACCAAGGGTTTCCAAGGGATCGGTTCAGTGCTATCATTGTAAGGAGTTAGGACACTACAAGAGGGATTGTCCCATGCGAGGGGGATAAATCGGCGAATGTGGTAACTGGGGGTGAAGATGCACTGGTTCTAAGTGTTAGTAGTGCGCTAGAATCATGGGTGGTGCTGGATTCGGGGTCATCATTCCACTCATGCGGGCATGCAAAAGAGATGGAAAATTATACATCCGGTGATTTCGAAAAGATCTATCTAGCGGATGGCGAGTCTTTGGAAATCAAGGGGAAGGAGGATGTCAGAATAGAAGTATCAGACGGGATGGTCTTACATCTACACGGGGTCAAACACATTCCGGGTTTGAAAAAAAAACCTGTTATCAGTTGGGCAGCTTGATGAAGAAGGTTACAAGGTAACTTTTGGCTGCAGGAACTGGGTTATTACCAAAGAGGATTCTGAAATCACTCGGGGTAATAAGGAGGGGACATTGTATTTGGCGAATAACACCAAGGATAGTATCGCGGTGGCGTCAGCCAAGGGTGATACGGATTTGTGG
Source organism: Campanula takesimana (assembly GCA_026119855.1). Lineage (NCBI taxonomy): Eukaryota > Viridiplantae > Streptophyta > Magnoliopsida > Asterales > Campanulaceae > Campanula > Campanula takesimana. Next base: position 688,993 of record JAOWBW010000365.1, on the reverse strand, counting down.
CACAGTCGATTGGGTCACATGAGTGAGAAGGGGATGAAAGTACTTTGCTCAAAGGGATTACTACCGGGTTTGAAGACAGTCAACGTGGGGATCTGCGAAGATTGTGTGTTTGGCAAACAGGCGAGAAGCAACTTCTCGAGGACAGGTAGGGCTTTGAGGGAAGCAAAGTTGGAATTGGTTCACACAGATTTGTGGGGGCCGGCCCCGGTAACTTCTCTAGGTGGTGCATCATATTACATGTCGTTTATTTATGATTCGACAAGGAAGGTCTGGGTTTATTTCTTAAAACACAAAGATGAGGCATTCGAGGTATTTAAGAAATGGAAGGCCTTGGTGGAGAATCAGACGGGACTTAAGCTCAAAAACTTGAGGTCTGATAATGGTGGGGAGTATGAGCTCGGGGAGTTCAAGGAATATTGTGCAGCAAATGGCATTCGTATGGTAAAGACACCAAAGGGAACACCTCAACATAACGGGGTTGTAAAGAGGATGAACAGGACATTGAACGAGCGGGATAGAAGTATGAGGTTGAAGTGTGGACTCCCGAAGACGTTCTGGGCATATGCGGTTGACACGGCGGCTTTTTTTATCAATAGAGGACCTTCGGTACCATTGCGGAATGAAATTCCAGAGGAAGCATGGAGTGGCAAGCAGGTAAATTTGTCCTTTCTTCGTATATTTGGCTGCGTTTCATATGTTCATATTGATTCTGCTGATAGAACCAAATTAGATGCTAAGTCTGTAAAGTGTACGTTATTGGTTATGGCGGCGATGACTTCGGGTATAAGTTTTGGGATGACCAAAATCATAAGGTTATTCGTAGTCGGGATGTCATATTCAATGAACAGGTTTTGTACAAGGACAGAAAGGGGGAATCTGATGGGATTAGTTCGGAACCAGAGATTATTGAGGTAGATATTCCATACTCGGGTGGGAGCAGGACGGTTCATGATGACCAAGATCAGGGGGTCACTGAAGATGAACCACATACTCCAGGACTGGATATTCTGCTTCGTAAATCTAGCAGATTGCGTGGATCTCCTGATAGGTATTCTCCTTCGAATTACTATTTGTTGTTAACAGATAGTGGTGAACCGGAGTGTTATGCGGAAGCTGTTTGTAGTGCACTTTGTGATAAGTGGAAAGCTGGGATGGATGATGAGATGGACTTATTAAAGGCCAATGAAACTTGGGAGTTGATTAAACTGCCTAAGGGAAAGAAGGCATTGCATAACAAGTGGGTTTACAGGATCGAGGAGGAAGCAAACGGCAGTAAGCGTTACAAGGCAAAGTTGGTTGTAAAGGGGTTTCAGCAAAAATACGGTATTGACTACACCGAGGTCTTCACTCCTGTTGTGAAGATGACCACTATCAGAATGGTTCTAGGGATAGTAGTGGCAGATAATTTGTTGCTGGAACAAATGGATGTAAAGATGGCCTTTCTTCATGGGGATTTGGAGGAAGAAATTTACATGGTACAACCAGAGGGATACTTGTCTAAGGGTAATAAGGAACTGGTTTGCAGGTTGACTAAGAGCTTGTATGGCCTTAAACAAGCTCCTAGGCAGTGGTACAGGAAGTTTGATGGATTCATGCATGACATTGATTTTATCAGATGTGGGGTGAATCATTGTTGCTACTTCAAGAACACTGACAACGGGTACATAATCTTGCTATTATATGTGGATGACATGCTAATAGCGGGCTCTAGTAGTAGAGAGGTAAACAGATTGAAGGCACAGTTGTCAGAGCGGTTCGAGATGAAGGATTTGGGAGAGGCCATAAAAATCTTGGGCATGCGGAATGACCGGGATAGGGAGTCGGGTAAGTTGGTTCTTTCACAAGCACAGTACGTCGAGAATGTCTTGGCAAGATTCTGCATGGAAGAGGCAAAGCCAACAGGTACACCATTGGGTATGCACTTTAAGCTATCCGAGAAGGACTCACCTAAGGGTAAGGAGGAGCGTGATAAGATGGCTAGGACTCCATATGCTTCGGCAGTGGGGAGTCTAATGTATGCCATGGTGTGTACAAGGCCGGACATTGCACATGCGGTGGGAGTAGTCAGCCGGTACATGGGCAATCCAGGGAAGCAACATTGGGAAGCGGTTAAATGGATCCTTCGTTACTTAAAGGGTATTGCTGGTAAGGCTCTATGTTTCTCAAGCAAGGATGTCGTGTTAGCGGGTTATGTTGATGCGGATTTGGCATCAAGTGATCTTGATAAGAGGAGAAGTACTACGGGTTATGTGTTTACATTGAGTGGTACGGCAATCTCTTGGGCTTCTAAATTGCAGAAGATCATGGCTCAATCTACTGCGGAAGCAGAATATGTGGCAGTTATAGAGGCAAGCAAAGATATGGTATGGTTGCAGAACTTCTTGGGTGAACTTGGGAAGACGAGAAGTGGTAATGCTTTCTACAGTGACAGTCAGAGTGCAATTCATCTAGCAAGGAATCCAGCGTTTCATTCCAGAACGAAGCACATCGAGCTGAGGTTTCACTACATTAGACATCTCTTGGAGAGGAAGATCTTAAGGCTGGAGAATATTCAAGGATCGGAGAACCCGACTGACATGCTGACAAAGGTTGTAAACCTTGAAAAGTTGAAGCTATGCATAGCTTCAGCGGGGCTTGGAGAATAAGGGAGGAGGAAGGCACTACCATGATCGAGGTGAGCACTATGGCACCAAGGATGAGTGAAGACGGATACGGGGCTTATACACGGGTTGATCTCTAGGTGAGAGATTGTTGGAATACAGATCGTAAAGGAAACAAAGAGAAGAAAATCTGCGTCAGAGGCGAGCGGGCACCTGGTCTGCACCAGGCGGGCGCCTGGTCTCGGCAGAAAGAATCAGTCGTTTAGCGCAAGGAGTAAGCGGGCGCTTAGGCCTCACCAAGCGGGCGCTCGGGTGCCGCAACCTGAATTCGGAGAATATCAGTATTTTCGGGTATTCTCTTATGTTTAGGTTTAGGTCTTATTCTAGGTTGTGTATTTAAGCAATGTTCCACCCCCATACTCATTGTAACTCAGATTTAACATATTATAGTGAAAGATCCTGGCTTGGTAGTGCCCCCAGACGTAGTAAAATATATTGACGAACTGGATAAACAATTTCTTGTGTTCTTTTGTCTTTTGCTTTGCTTTATTATTTCTTGTGCTTGTTTGTGGTGCGGTGATTTCTTGCGATTTGCTTGGGTGTTGGGAGGGCTTATTCCACAACACACACTTGGATCTTGCTCTATTTCTTACTCCATTCTAAATACTAAGATGGTATCAAGAGCTACCTAAAGTCATGGGTGATGAATCAAGTGCTTCGACTAAAACTGTGGCTACCAACGATTCTGGGTAATGTAACTCTTCAATGTCCTCTCCTTCAAACAAATTTGGTTTCCCTATCCTTTTCAATGTCCAATCTTACATGGGGCATTGCAGACTATCAAACGAGAATTACCAAGACTCGAGTTCTCTATTCTTGTCGATTCTTGAGATTGATTATCTCAAGCATGTGGTTATAGACAACAACCCTCCCCCTGGCGTCAACCCTGAGTATGAAAAATTTATCTACACATCAAGGTTTGTGTTAGGTTGTGTTAGAGATATGACTTTTAAAGATAAGTCAAATGAATTAAGGACAGAGCAAAGAAGAAGACTGAAAATCAGAGCAGCCAGTCAGCAGAGTCGAACTGGACAGCACGAGTCGTGCCTTGCCCATCAGTCCATGTGCGCACTAGTTCTATTGCCTTTAGTTCGTGCTTTCAAAGTGATGTCTATCGGAATTGGAATGAACCGTGGCATTAGAAGATGAATGGGGTGGTTGACCTTGATAGGCAACAGTTTGTGGTTTTGATGAGGAGATGCAGGAACTGGAGAATGTTGGTGCTGGAGTCTCGGAGCAGCAGATGCCTACCCCCACATGATCTTTAAAGGGAAGTAGTAGTGTAGACGAGCGTGGGGAAACTTAGGATATTTTTAGTTCCCCTTGGCTCTTTTGTGTGGGCCTTAGTTCGGATACCATTTACTATGGGAGTTGGTATCGGGCTAACGCCATTGATTTATACTTTGGGAGTCTTATGGTGGCAGAGTTTCTTACACTCTGAGATTAGTTGTTGACTTCGATTGATGGGTTTAGAAGAGATTACGGGTCATTTTCGTTCATGCTACGCTGATTAGACCGGCGATTAGGGTGGAGATAGGATGTTACTCAGGGACGAGTAACGGTCTAAATTTCTTATGTTTCCATATTTGTAAAACGTTAATTTTGATGTACTTAAACTAGTTTTGATGTAATTTGGGACAACTTTGTAATTTTGGGCTTTGTTGTACTCCAGGGGTAATTTGGTCTTTTATTTATTTATCCAGATGTAATATTTAATAAGGTCAAAAGTCGAGTCCCAAGATATCAAGAAAGTCAAAGTCAATCAGAGGGACGGAGTAGCGGGTCAACCATTATTCTTGAAGAAAAAAATGGGAAAAGTGAAGCAAACCGGAGGAAGACTCGGACTCCCTGATCCGAGTCGTGCCCTAACATATCAGTACGAATGGTGGGATGTGAACGAGTTTTGCGTATGAGTAATATACGCCAGAACGACTCCGCCTGTCAGCACGTGTTGTGCCAGCGGCAGGTGCAGAACCTGCAGCGGATTCAAGTGCCGGATTATTTTGTTTTATTTTTATTCCATTTTTCTAATTTGGTTAGAACTAGTAGAGGGTATTAAGTGCTCATTTGTTTTCACTTATTTCCATCGACTTTTGGGTTTTGGCTTAAATTAAGCTATAATTATAGTGTTTGTTTTGACTTATAAGCCAAAAGCTCATAAGTAATGTACAACTCAGCTATAGTTTACATAAGTCAAAAGCCAAAAAGCTAAAAAAAAAATACTACTTTTTCTCACTTATATAAAGAAACACCGTATTCCATTCTCATGAAAAATTCATAACCCAAATTACCCTCCTTTTTCCATATACAACGGTTATATTTTTGTTAAGGTTCCACGCCAAAATTTGATGTACAAACTTGTTCTTCACTTCTTCAAATATTTTTGGTTGGGAATTGTGAAAAATGTAACTCGATGAATTCATTACTTTCTTACTTTTTTTTTTGAAGTTTAAACACTTTATATTTTATTTTCTTGTTATGTCAGTTTGATGATCAACTTTTCAAGGAATGGAGAGGAGTTGGGTAGTATTCACTCCTACTCATAAAAAAAACAGATTTTTTTTAGTTATTTAATTGAATTTTGATTGAAGAATAAAAAAAATCTAATCAGCCAATAATTTTAAGATTTGCTATTGGTAACGTTACAACTATCATTTTCATCCCATCAAAAATAGTCTCATATATTAAAAAATATTATTATTAACTCGTATATTTTTCTTGAATTGTAAACATAAACTTAAATTGATATGTAATTTAGTTAAGTTAACTCATATATTTTTCTTGAATTATAAACATAATATTAAATTGATATTTAATTTGTACATCAAGGGTGTATTGGTATATTGGTATTCTTATCCTAATTCATCATTTTTCAGCTTATTTAACATAAAGATACAATTAACTTATAGCAGCTCATAAGTTGTTTCAGAACAGCTAAAACAAACAGTATTTGATCAATCAGCTATAAGTTAATCAGCCATCAGCCGTAAGCTATCATCTATAAGTTATCAGCAATCAGCTGCGACAAACGAGCCTTTAAATGCTATCATATGTATTTTGCGAGATTGGTATTGGAGAGAAAAACATTGTTTTCTTTCTTTTTCTTTGGAGATTTTGAAGCCTTGTACAGAGAACTAAATCGATTACTTTAGGTTTGATTCTTTGAACCATATCTTGATTCAATTGAGGTATTTTCTTTTCATCTGGTTACTCTTAATTAAAATTTTACTTGTTCTTATTCTAGATCTATTGCTAGGGTTTGTGAATTTGGCCAATTTATTAATCCATGGTAATAAATTAAGTCTAGAATCTCTTGTTCTATGCCAGATTAAGAGTTTCACCGTAGCATCTTCACAATTTGTGCTTGTGAATTTGGTCAATTTATTAATCCTTGGTAATAGATTACGGCTAGAATCTCTTGTTCTACGCCAGATTAAGAGTTTCACTGTAGCATATTCACAATTTGTTTATGTGCCATAGCAAATTATGAAATAAAATTAAACGATTATCTATTCAAGTAGAATATATTCTTGATCTTAGTCTTTCAAATCTTGATTCAATTAGTATTTAGATCGAAACTGTGTCAGTTAGCTTTTTTTTTTTTTTTTTAGAAAGTTGACCGGGGATACAACTAAGCCCTATGGGCCATGAGGATAAAGGTTCTCCACTTGCTCCATGTAGGAGTCGAACCTGAGACCTCTCCCTAAGTGAGGACTCTACGCACACACCCGGATACTGCTAGGCTAAGAGGCCTTTGGTTGTCAGTTAGCTTTAATAATATTGATTAGGGTTTCTAGTTTATGTGTCATAACTTTTAACTACTTAGAAATACTCTCTCCGTCCCACCTCACTTGAGACCTAAGAGGTGGGTTTAATAACTAAGGAAAAGGAATAAAATAAAGAAAATGTGTGGTAGAAAATGAAGGGAGAGAATGAGTAGGGTTAATAGTAGGTTGATTGAATGAATTGCGTGGTGGAAAATGGGGAGAGAATGAGTGGGTGTGGTAGATTGAATATAAAATTATAAAAAGATTACCATTTTAGAAAGTCTCAAGTGAAGTGGGACGGACCAAAATGGAAATAAGTCTCAAATGAGGTGGGACGGAGGGAGTAAGAGACGGAGGTTGAAAAACACCTTGTGATCAAGTGAACAGGGTTAAGGAGAAAAGATTTTCTAGTGATATTTGAGTTAAAAGACGGAGATAGTTTCAAATCTGGGGCATTTTTAAATCATTGTTTTTAATCACTTGGTCTTTATTCCCGTTTTAGGAATTAATAATCATAATTTTCTCCAATCTTTTCAAGTGACAATTACTTAAACATTTAACCATTCTTAGTGGATCTATCCTAGACTTACTCTAGCTATTATTGTGCCAAATCTCGGTTTAATTTGTAAATATGCGACTTAGCCTACCAACCACTACTGTGTACCACAATATAAACCGATGAGACATTAGTGAGACATTCCAAGGAAATGAGATCCCAACCCAGCAAAATAAAATTGTACGACCCAAATTGACTATTGTCTGTTGCTAAATTGTGGCCAAACCCAGCAACACAAGCGAAACCGGTTAATTTTAGTGCCCACCCATAGCGCTTGGCCTAATTTCAGTGCCCCCCTTTTACAACCGTTATTAGGCCAAACCGAACCGAACCAAACCGAACCAAATACAGTAACTAATTATTATTCAAAGCATAGAATAAGTGAAAAAAATCATTCCAAAACGGAAGAGTATTTGTTAAGGAAAAGGATGGCACCGATACTTAATCAAACCTCAGGGTTGGGAAATGAAATTAACCCAGAGCCAAACCATATGACCTGCACTTGCTAAAAAGTCTTCAAGAACTGGATTGCATTAATCTTGATTTTCAACATGCACGGATACAATTCCTGTACAAACCTTTACGCGATCCAACTACATATATATACATGGTTTTCAAAATAAAATAAAAGAGTTCATCAAGTAATGCATACAGGTCTACAAGAAGCATAATTTCGTCTACTCCTTTAAAAAAAAAAAAAAAGCATTTGGTTCGCATTAGAGTGGTGCTTTCTGATGCACAGTTAAGCGAAGCGTCCAGCACGTTCAATGCTTATCACCAGGAGCCAAAATATGCATCCAGCTCTGGATAAATCATTTTCCTACCCTGACAAGGTTGTACACACATATACATATAACTGTATACACATATACATATATAAATATATGTATCTAAACTCACCAGGACCATAACAAGAAGACTCCAACTAGACTGGCAAAGTGCAAAAGCTCTGTAGCTAACACATTGCAGGAGAAGACGAGGAACAATACAGCTACAGCACAGAACTGAGCAGCATTATTGCAACGGATAGTTTTAATTCCCACCCGCACCAAAACATAAATCTGCATCAAAATCAGAACAGGAAACCTTAATTTTGGTTTAACGAGAATATGACCACAATAATATCACCCAAAAATAATAAATACTCACAACTCGTCCGGAGCACAGAAAGAGACGGGGCACAAAATGCAGATAACAATATGCCAAACATAAAAACATAAATGAGAAAAGAACGGCAACAATGAACATTTAATGTTTTGTGTTTGATGACGAGAAAATTAGTAAAAACAATAAATACTAAGACCACTTCCTAGAAAATTATAATATTTCCTTTATATTATGTAAAAGAACCCTCCTTTCTGGAAACACTGAATTTTTATCGACATACAAGGTCCAGTATAGGGATGTGCTGCATTATCTAATCCCCCAAATAAACTACACAAATTTGGCAATTAGCTGGTACATAAAGTACTCAGTATTTTTCAACTCGCATAAATTACAGCTAGAACACGATTATTGTTCGGACTGGGCACTTAATGAAGTATTTCAATATTCTACTATATAGGTGCTAAATATGCTTGGTTTGAAACCTATTCATATCTAATGAAAAAGGATTCAAGAATACCCTGTAATTTAAGCATATTCAAGAGTGGGTCATAATGTACACGCGAATCAAGAATCTCAATAGCGAATCAAGAATCTCTAAATTACAATCCTAACTCGCATTTTGGCATATTTATTTCCAAAACTACACCTTCCATCCTGGCATTTCTTGCTTAAATGTGATAATTTATTTTGATAACAGAACAAGATTTATTAGCGGGACTAAAATCCTCTTACAAAAATATAAAAGAGAAAAAACTACAAAGTAGTCTACCAAACTACAAAGCCAGAGTGTCAGACTAATGTTGCATATACCCCCACAACAATCTATTATCAAGAATTCTAGCATTTTGTTCCATTCACAACCACAACGTCGCATGTACCCCCACATTTTAAATCTAATATCATCACTTTCCTAACAAAATCGCCCAACACAAATTTGGAAGAATACATTAACTGTTTAGGGCAAATCCAATTCTCCCCATATGTAGAGAACAACTCACACGAGAGTCTCCAAGCGACTAAGCAATGCAAGAAGAGATGATTATGAGACATCACGCAAGTGTATGGGGACAAAGCCTTGCAAGGGCGTATTACTCTGAATTCCCTACTTGCTACTTATAACCATGTGCCAAAGAGAATGTGATTCCAGAAGACTAAATTCTGGAGTCCAAGGCCCCTTCCTCCTTAGGCCATCGACAAAAACAAAAACTGAAGTAACAAACAGTTTGAATTCTTTGTTCATGGACATGCATTTTCAGACAACCCAAATTATGATAATTAATACTCCCTCCGTTCCAGAAAAGTTGAAACATTTACTTTGGAGTTGGGAAATTAAGGATATAATATTATATTAAGAATGAAAGGTAGAGAGGAAGAGAGAGAATTAGTGGGGGTGGAAAGAGAATGAGTGGAGAATAATGAGTGGTTGTGAGGAAGAGAGAGAACGAGTGGAAGATTATAAAAGTAATAAAAAGCTTCCATTTTTGGATTGTTGCAACTTTTGTGAAATACCCTAAATGGCAAAATGTTGCAACTTCCTTGGAACGGAGGGAGTATACTCCCTACCTAATTGAATGTCCAAAAAAGTTTCAAATTTACTCTTAAAGAGTAAATTTGAAACTTTTGGACATTGATTTAGGTAGAGAGGGAGTACTACATTACTTAATAAATTCTTGAGAAACCAACTTAGCTCTATGCTAGCTTAATTATTACGGCATTTTATACTCCATCCGTCTTAATGGAAGAGTAACAATTGACCAAACACGTAAACAAGTACGAGTAAATAGATTGAAAATCAACTAATGCTCTTAATTGCCCTTCAAAACATTTGAATTCAAACCAAAAGCAATATTTTAATTCAAACTGTAAGCAATATTTGAATTTAAACTATATGGAAAATGAATGGACTTCCGTCAATTTGTTGTAAAACATATTCCTCAAACGGAAATATTACACAATGGAACGACTCAATCTATTGGCACGGAAGAAGTAATTAATAAATCATCATATAAATCCCATGGTAGTATTAGTTAGTACTGTAAATATAGTCATTTTACATATATAAACACATCTATGATTACAGATAATTCGCTCTCAACATTTTTTTTCCTGATTTTACTAACTATACTTCACTGACTATATTAAATAAGCTACTTAAGAAAATATCAAGCAAGATAAATTTCACAGAATATGCAGGTTTGAGGACCAGATAGGTGTTAGCATATATTTCTTTGAATAATTCAAAATGTTTCAAACTTATTTAATATTTTTATGATGTACATGCATGTATTTTACATCTAACGAAGGCTTTCAACTTTGTTGAACATGTATGTAACCTTAATACTCAATATAGTCCACTACTCCCTCCGGTGGTCCATCCCTAATTAAGTATCATTTTAGTTTTTCAAGTTAATGAAGATGCACATAAACCTCAATGATCACATCATATGTTGCATGTGGACATTAGAACATGATAACTTCAAGGGTGGATATAATAACTTACCTAGAAAATGGACACTCATTAATGTAACACAATTTTTGAACAATCTAGACAAATTTAGGAACGGATGAGATAAATAAGACTTCATAATCCCTTGATTAGTAATCATTTAAAATTGCCGACCGTATATGAGATTTAGGAAGTAGTCTCACTTATCATTTTACCAAAAACCCAATTAGCAAATGCTTGCATAAACGCTATAAAGAAAGATTTTGATTAGAGATATGTTCTAGTCCCCATGAATTGTTCCCAAAGAATCATCCGAATGCATATATCTATACACTACACTCCACAAATTCTTGTAAGAACATCAGCATTATATATATCTAAACAGCAGCAGTATATGATTATGACACTAGAAATTCACATATTTAACATTCACGCATCAACTAAAACCTACAATCACGAAACACAACTGCCATGCAAATATAAAAATACAAACTAAATGATAAATGTGAAGATAGTCATGAAACAAGAAATTTGTGCAAAATTATAATTAAGGGGCATAAAATCATTGTTCAAGCTCGACCTAGGCAGCAACCATCCGGCGGGGTCTCTCCATTGTAGATCTCTACAACGGTCATGAGTTTTTACTTGTTGCTACTCCCCAAAATAGGTCCCACGAAGTCTTTTCAGGCCTTGGGATGTTCCATACAAAATTGTTGAGGGGTTAAATGGAATTTTTTTTGCTTAATAGCATGCTCAAGACACTCGACTCTAAACCGCTTCAATCGCATTGGTCCGCTTACACAACTATGATTCAACCTTCACAGAATGACTTCTTTAGAAATATACGTACTTATTCCATCCGTCCCAAAAGAAATGTCTATTTTTCATGCAAGGGACATTTTACATTTGAGAAAATATAGTTGCGAAAATGTTAGAATATCCTTGATATACACTTTTTAAACTATTAGTTTTTCAAATATATAATGAAGGGCAATGCTAGGCTTACAAAAGAAGTTTACAAAATGAAGGATACAAGATGTGGTGGCGATATTTCATTGGCTACATCAATAGTGGACCCGGCACACTCCAATTAAAAACACCAACACAATTATGACACCTCATTTTGTAAGCCACATTTTGTAGCCATCTTTTGTAACTTTATTATTTCCCTATAATGAACTATGAAAATAATCGTTAAAAGATCATTTAAAAACAAAGATATTTAAAAATAGACACTCATTTTGAGACAAAATCTTCAATAAAATAGACATTCATTTGGGATGGAGTGAGTATATAATGTAAAGACTCTCCATCAGTGCATCTTAAAATTGTCCCACAGTAACTAAAAGGATCTGTGTCATCTCAGAAACTAAGATAGCCAACTGTTAGGTAATCATAATCTTGACTTAATCTAAGAATCAATATCAACGATATGATTATATGCCATAAGAGTGACTAATATGTTCCTATGCGTTCAGATCATCTGGACACATGAAATCTGAAATAATCACAATGAATGCCCCCATTAACTATGATCATCATTTTTGTCATAAGAGAAGACTGAACCTTCTTCCTTTAAATGCAAAATCAACGAAAATCATATCCTAACACTGTTCATTACATATGCAAGGGGAGTCTCACTCCACTCCATGTCATTTTAGTGTGAACTTCATTCCTTTTTAGGTAAAAGCCCACAAAGGCATGACCACTCTAGCACATCAAACTAGCACTCCCAAGCATTAATTTTGAGACCTTAACAAGCACACAACGACAAATTGATGAACGGTAATAACAAGTTGCCGTCTCTAACCTTCCTTTCTCTTATTCTTTTACTTTTCGTTTCTTTTCTGTTTTAGCGGGCTATGGCCGTACGAGTTTTGAGGTAGCATCTTCAAACCTTTTTCAGTTTCTCAAACATGCTTACATAACATTCCTAATATTAAACGGCCTTTGCTAACTAAAATACATTTTGAGCAGCAGTTGAGATTCTCAACTGAATGCAGCTAATGAGTTAGTAAAATCGTCAAGGGGACAATAGTTAACAACTTACATAAACACAAAAGAACCACAGGCATAAATAGACAGGTTTTTAAAGCATATATATCAATTTGAAGAGAGATATTTCAAAACTATAGCCTACAAACAAAGCTAGGTAAGATGATAAAGAAAAACCTCAAAAGGAACAATTTTGATATTTGTGATCAATTGTTGATCAAGGTGGGGAGGGAAGAGACGATGCTAGTCATAGAATGAATTGGGTTGGGTAAAATGGAAAAATGCATCCCAAATGCTATGTGATTGACATATACTCCTCCGTCCCATAACAAAGTACCCATTTTGCCATTTTGGGTGTCCCATTGGAAAGTACATTTTCCCAAAATCTCTCTCCTTCCCACTCACAACAACTATCCACTAACTAATCCCTACCCCACTTTCTTTCTCCTTCCCACTCACAACACCTACTTTTCCAACATCTTTTCTTAATTCCCATTCTTACAAGCAAATGGGTACTTTGTCATGGGACGGAGGGGGTACATGTTAAAAAGAAATTATAATAGAACAGCTTCTAGACCCAGGTACTTTATGGAACCAAATATTGGGCTGCTAAGAAGGAACATGTTGACAGGATGAGCTAAAATGGGAATGATAAAAACGGATATTCAGTAAACCTAGATTAGATAAATTTATAACAACCGAGTTTGTGAGGAGTAAAGTCACTACCAACAGGAGATTGAATGAGAGAAAATCGGTTAAGATGACTCAACCGCATACAACAAAGACCACTTTGATGCATCCATTAGGAAATGTAAAGCAACCAACCACAATCAAACTACTGGTGGGGGAGGGAGACTAAAGTGAAAATCAAAAAAGAAGAAAGATATGAATAAATGTGGTGCTACAATGTTGCCTGACTCAATCTGAATGATGGAAAAGAATTCATGTAGCTGATTAAGGATGGCAAAAAAATGTTAGGACCCGCTCTAAAATGGGATAGGGTTTCGTAAGACCTTTTCAACACCTGCTAGGTTTGGGACAGGTTTGGTATCACCTCAACCCCGTCCCATTCAAACAGAACCCGCATCAGATATATTTCTAATTATAATGATTTTTTTTAAAATGTTGTGATATTAAAATATTATACCCCTATATATTTGATGATGTAATGTACTTTTGAAAGTATTTATAATTTTATTGGTATCATTCTTATTAAGAGAAATAAAATATAATCGCTGCATAATAAAATTATGGTAATCTTTCTTGCAAAATTAGATTAAAAAGGGAAGAGCAGGGTGGGGTCATTCAGCCTGTTCGTGAATTAGGTTACGCGGGTTTGGGAAATGTTAAACCTGTCCCAAACTCGCCCAGCTGCCATCCCTAAAGCTGGATCCAAGTGATTAGGACTAAGGTTGAGCTAGGTTGTAGTTCCCTATTTGTCCAAAATTTACATAATCTACAACTAGTTTTTGGATCTTGGACTGACCAATCACATGATCTTCTGTGATTTCTCTCTCTAGCCGATCTGTCCACCAGTTACTTCCATTAACAGTTTTATTTATGTTCTCAGAATCTCATCGTATCTAGCAAGAAATCCAATAAACCTCTCACATAATTCCACATCACACTCTTAAATGATCTAAATTCACATTTTCTTAAGATTATACTCCCTCCGTCCCGAAATGATCTTCTCATTTGACATTTTTCATTGTCCCAAAAAGTTCTCATTTCTATAATTTGGGCTTAAATGTGCATAAACACAATATGGCTAGTGAAGCAAGTGCTCACATTCTTAAAAAGTTTGAATAGTCAAACGTGAAGATCATTTTGGGACGGAGGGAGTATAAGATTACTATCAGACAGTGGTTTTCTTTTTTTAGCTTAGCTTGTCCCAAAATAATTGTTCCCTTTCCAAATATGGTACTCTACCAAAAAACATACTATTAAGTATAGATATAATGGAAAAATATCTCAATAGATCTCAAAGTAGCCAAAGTATAATGGAAAAATATCTCAATAGATCTCAAAGTAGCCAAAAAATTAAGACAGTTAAAAATGAAAAGTGACTAATATAAATGAGACCGAAGGTTTGATTTATTAAATAGTGCAATATTGACAAAGTACTATATCACGTATAGCATAGTAGTTCATAACAAATAGTGACTTATTAAGTAGACAATTATTATAAGACACAGAAAATTAGATGAACTTAAGGTCATAAATAACAAATGAGTCAGTCTTATGAAAAACTTGTTCTACACTAAGAGATGTGTAAAATATATTTTATATTAAGAAATTATGTTTTATATTAAAGGATGAAAACAAGTTTTACACTAAAGCGAGTGTGAAACAGGTTTTTCTCGAGATTTTCACATAACAAATTGATCTAAGTTTAAACAAGTTAAAAAGTGTTCAATTTATGTTGCTAAAAAGGATTTGATTTAGTATATTGTTTACGTTGTTTGGCTTATTGTTTTGTGATGTAATGACAAGAGGGGCGTACAAAAATTGAATCTGTCCCAAAATTAAATTTTCCTCCTACATTCATTAAAACAACATTTTAATGAATGTTCAGTGTGTTCAGAGATACATACTTAGGACTCAGATTCTTCCACTGGTTTAGTCAGCATCAATCTCCGATGCATGTACCTACATATCCCAGTATTTCACCATCACATTAACTTATATGTTTCTCAATTATGCCTGCTTAAACTCACACCAGCTCCCAACCATAAACTATTGTCGAGTTTTTGTCCTCAATCATGTACACCTCCATTGAACATGTGCTCAATGCTAAATCATACGGCTTTTCGGTCTTCTTATTTTCAAAGCAAATGGTTTCAATAGAGGTATCCTACATAGTCCCAGTATTCACATTCATGATCTTAAGTATCTCTTAATCTAGGCATACTTGCACTTAAGAAAAATAAATCTGTACCAATACTCAGCCTCTAAACAGTTTTAAGCATTCTCTTTCCATCGACCTCCTCGTGGAATCATATACTTGAATCATGTCAATCATTTGTCTCATCCATACATGACTAGACCCTATTACGCATTAAGCATTAACTCACCATGTTATGAACTTTATGGTTTCTAAATCCAATCCTGCCAGCATTTAAGATCATAAACCAGCAATAACATCAGCAATACTGCTTTCATCTTGCAAATTAACCAATTTCACATCCCTCTCCTTCCATGAGACTCTCAATTGCATTTGCTTAACCTTAATGATGAATTATCATCTTCGCTCTCCTGCCCATGGGACACCTCACAATGTAACCTTCAACTATCACCTTCTTTCCCAAGGACAAATTATCTATATAATTTGGGGAATAATTTCTCACTGACCATATATGAACCGTAAGTGCCAGCACATTATCTTATCCCAAATCATATCAAGTGCCATAGGCAGAAATAATAGATTGATTAATGTTATCCACCATTAACTCAACACTGAGTCAAGAAGTTGTAAACTAAGAACAAACTCAATATTATTATATGTGTGTATAATTGGAGAAAAAATGCAGCTAACATTAGGTAATGAAAGTCTAGCCACTAACCATACTGGCAAAACTAAAAGCTGGAAAGGAAGTCAGAAATAAAAATGACCAACAAGAATAATGGCAGAATAATCCAAGCCAACCAAACACAATTATACGGCAAAATAAACTGTCAAGAAGTCCAAAGACACTGATAATGTCGAAAATGTTGAGAAATCCAATAATAAATAAGAACAGAGAGACGACTATGCTTGATCTGTGTGCATAGTCCCACCTACGGCACTGCCTAGGACAAGATATCAGAGGACCATTATCCAGTAGTCTTCAAGCAAATGATCCGACAATTTGGAAGTACTTTAAATGACACGACCAGAATCGACATACACCACTATTGTACCGCACTGTACCAGGGCCACATCACGGGACATAGTAACGACTAAATCTAATCTTCGGAGATGACATAAATACCTCAGTCAAGGGTGTTCAAAGACCCTAAACGGAAAATTTAAAAAGTTACTCAAGAGAGGATCGTGATTTACCTCACAGCACCACGTACCCCAGCAACTGCATTGCATCAAACACACAAATGAACCAACTCCAGCAGACTTATTTTAGTTACAAATGGCAAGCTTCCCCGTCCATTCATCAGCAGCGCCATAATCCAGACTTAGTTCCCTTAAGGGAGGAATATTCTCCATAGCAAACAGCATAAGGTGAGGGAAAGAAATGCTATTATGATCATACAACACCAACTGCACCAGAACATTAGGACAAGAACTGTGGCTCATGTAAC
The DNA here is from genome assembly GCA_026119855.1 of Campanula takesimana. Taxonomy (NCBI): domain Eukaryota; kingdom Viridiplantae; phylum Streptophyta; class Magnoliopsida; order Asterales; family Campanulaceae; genus Campanula; species Campanula takesimana. The sequence goes on along the minus strand of JAOWBW010000365.1, from coordinate 672,166 downwards.
AAGCAACATTCCTCATTCTCGACACATCCATCGCAAAATCCAAAGGAGGAATGGATGGATATGCTGGTCTTTTATAGTCAGAGAATATTTGAGACAAATCCCCCCATTCTGCCCATCGCTCACCAAATCGATTTGGATAAACTAAAGAATCACCATTCATGGTAAAAACTTGAGCTTGCTCTCTGGTGAGAACAACTCCAGCATATTCGCAAATAAAAGAACCAGCTTGTATCAAATCTAATGAACGAACCCCCCAACCAGTTTCCCTGGATCTAAACACTTCAAATTTATTTCTGACCCCATTTTGGCTGACACGGTTCCGACAACTAGGAGGACAACGACAGTTTGGACCACATTCAAATATCACTGGCTTCCCTCGCACCAGAAGCCCATTTTGATCGTAAGCAAACTCACCCCCATTTTTCATTGCACAAAGACAACCATCAAAACATCCCGAAACACAATCACAGCCAGTACCCTTTCCCCCAAGGTGAAAAACATAAGGTGGAAAGACAGATGTGACTAAATACTCAAAGTACATTGGCTCATGATTATTATCAATGTCATTGAACAAAAATACCTGAACTTTTTCTTTCATTGCCGATATATCCCAACTAACATAACCCACTGGCCTAGCCACCAATGGATTAGTCCTTAAGTTCTCTGCAAATCTGAGAAGCGAACTACCCATTTCGGGTTGATCTTCCATTCTTACAAGCTTAAACTTGTATACCCCAAATCCAGATTTGCCCACGTCAAACCAACAATTCGTAATCTTATACAGCCCATCATAAACATAAACCTTACCACTAGCACTACCTTCATACTTAAACCCGCGAATTACCCTTACCTCGATTCCATAATGCATGCTTCTCTCCATTCCAAGATTACCACCTTCTAATTTCTGATGAACGACCTGTCTCGAATGCTTATCCTGGCCACCATGACCTGTATAAATAATTACCTCTCCTCCATCCTCATCATCTTCATACCCACCGGAAACAATCACACTAGTAGCAATTGGCTCCCCGTTGGAGCTCTGGCTAGAAGTCAAATAGTCAATTCCAGCCTGACATTGACCATGCATTCCCACAACACACAGCTCCATTCTAAAAAAGAACACATCCCCAATTTGAACCCCAGGAATAGCCCCAACAATTCGCTTATCGCGGTTCAACCAAAGCCCGCGCTGCTTCATCACGGACGACGCCTTCAAATCGCCCCGTGCCTTCATCTGCCGTCCGGGCTTAAGCCCTAACGCCCGGCGCTTATCGTCCTCCATGACCGCAAAAACCCTAAGCGAATCGAAGATCATCCTCGTCTTCCGCACCACATCGCGGAAGTACCGTTCATCCTCGATCCCCAAATTCGTAACCCTAACAAGCTCCGACGACCGTTGCTGAGCCTTCCGGCTAGACGACTCGACGACAGTGGACAGCTGGTTTTGAGCTTCGTCCGGCACCGGAACAATCGCACCGGCATCCGGATCCAAACCATCCTCCTCCCCGAATTGGTCCATCCCCTTAGCAAAAGCCGTACGAAACATCTCCGAGATTCTGCTGAACTCAGAGTACACATTGTTGACATCATCTCCCCCAGCTGGCGGTTGAGAAGGAGCGGCTGCAGCCGCGTCGGACGCTACGTAACTGACCCCCAAATTAGAACTAGGGTTGTTCGGAGCCGGCGATTGTTGTTGAAGCGGCTGCGGTGGTTCAGGGGTCACATCGAGCAATTCATCAAGTGGTTCAAGTTTAGGTTCGAGTTTGGGGACGATGAGAGGTGGACCGGCGACGGTGGCGCTGGTAGATGGGGGAGGGTCCGGGTAGAGATTGAGGTCAATGAACGAGCCCATTTCCTCCCCGGAGAGTAAGAGAGAGAGAACGAGAACCGTAAAACTGTGTGTTTTCGCAAAGAGGATTTTTCAGTAAAGTTCGTTTTGAGAGAAGTTATTGAAACTGGGAGGTGCTTTCATGGCGACGGTGCTTTTAGTGTGTGTTTGTGTGTGTTTATGAGAGAGAGAGAGAGAGAGAGAGAGTACAGACAAGTTTTGTAAATGTCAGATTTGTGAAAATTTAAAAGAGAGATGAGGTCAGGGTGGGAAAAAAAGTTGGTGACGGAAGTGCCCCTCCCTCTTTTGGTTTGTTAACAAATTTAATACTGTACACACCGTTACAACTTACAAGTAAAATGTGCACCTAACCTAGTAATTTCAAAATAAATTTCGCAGTTGATTTTTCAAAAAAAATTTTAATGAGTTACCAACTTCGAAACTAATTTTCTAGTTTTGATAACTTGAAGCTTTTAAAGTGCCAATTTGCTTAATTGAACTCTTTTTGACGAATTTGTTAGAAAATTTAATTAAATCATCATTGTCAAGCACATACAACTTAATTAAGATTAATCTCATAGTTCTTGCGAGCAAAACCTTAAAATAACATGATTTTGCTCCGTCTAAACCGTAATTGATAAGTATAAACTTAAATTTAGACCTTAATTTAAATAGGGCACAAGGGTTCGACCCCTTATTTAAGAATGCACTCTAAGTCTAGACTCTATTTTGTCATTTTAGAAAAAAAAAAAAAAAAAAAAGTATATGATTTTTGAATGTCTTTTAATTAAACATCTTCTATTAATCGTAATATCCATAAAGAATAAAGTTTAGCGTATTACTTCAATCATCAATGACTTATTTTGATTATTGATCTATACATGCAACTTTGTTCAATATTACTTTATTTGGCGTGTGGATGGATTTGCTCAAGTAAATCGTTGCTCCTCCCCTTCTTTTTATGGCCCCACTTCAACTACATCGTCTTATTTATTTTGCATGTGGAAGAGATTGATTCAGAAAAATTTATGGGTCATGTCAAACCAAAAGATCTTGTTACTTTGAGCACAAACGTAGGGTGAGGTGGCTAAATCGTGGTCGTATGGAGGAGGTCGCTGGAGCAGTTCGAAGTACATTGACGTGTAGAGAGTTGAGATATTTTGAGGACATCCCAATATCTTCACATATCTTCACAATGTATTTGTATATATCTTTCCTAGTTGATATAACTAAATTAGGTAATTAGAAAATATATAGTAAGAGATTATTGTAATCTCTTAGGTTTAGAGTTTGACTTTCAACAGGTCTAGAGTTTGTGTATAAATACATGGCTATGCTTTTGTAATATTTGAGATGAATGACATAATATATTATATTCTCTCCACAAATTTTAAACTAGCATCAGAGCGGTGACGTAATAAAATTAATCAGTTATATAAATTCGATAACCTCACCCCTTAACAAAACGGAACATTGGAACTCGAAAGAAAAAGGCAATTGACCCATTTGCTAAGAAGGATTGGTATGATGTGAAAGTTCCATCTTTTAATTGAGTGTCGTTCACTATTAAAAAAAAAAAAAAAAAAAAAAAAAAAACGTTTATTAAGTGTCGTTCATTTAAAACCAATTATTAAGCGTCGTTCACTCCAACAAACGACGATTGAGTGTTGTTCACTCTAAAACTGATGATCGGGTGTTTTTCACTATAAAACCGAATTTTAATGATGCTGCGTATTGTAGCTTTTGTCGGACTTTCAGGCATGGACGCGATTTTTGGTGAATAAGGAACATGAAAATATAAGCTTTTTGGCTGACCAAGCTGTTGTTCCTAAGCAAGACAACACTCGATGAGCAGGATGATGACTAAGACACTGCTGCAGAATATATCACAATCAATGAGCAGATGGCAGACCCATTGGATCGCGGCCATCGGACTCGAAAAAAAAAAGATTTTTTTTACTTGTTTTAATTTTTATTTGGCAAGTTGGTTATCTACGATGCAGATACACCAACTTAAGGGGGAGTTGAGATATTGTGTGGATGTCACATATCTTCACAATATATTTATGGGTTAATCTCATTTTACTACCCTGTAGTTTACATGTAGTACCAATTGAGGGCCTGTAGTTTATTTTTTCTCACTTTAGGGCCTGGGGTTTCAATTTCGTATCAAGCCAAAACCTAGGCAGAAATTTTGTTAGATTTTGGATGGAAATGTTGCATGTGCCATCCAACACCTAAATTTCTCATGGGTTTTTGTTGTTAATACGAAAACATTTTGAGCAATAATTAATTTAACTTTAGATTCTTACTCTAAGTATTTTCATATGAACATTAAAAATAGTAGGAAAATATTTTGGGATGGAGGGAGTACCGTATAAGTACTGGTACAACCTTCATTACTAATGCATTGCAATTTAACATGTAGTACAATATAATTTTTTAATCATAAGACAAAAAGGAACAAAGTATAAACTCTCTGACCATATTATATACTGCTCCCTCCGTTCTAAAATGATCTTCGTACTTTTTTCGTTTTTTTCGATGTTATTGCAAAAGGAACTTTGAGCAATAATTTTATGTTGATTTAATTGTCCTATTGGAAATCTAAAACTTGTTATTGATACACCATCAACAATACTATTAATACCAAGTTTTAGATTTTAATTACGACAATTTTATCAACCTAAAATTATTGCTCAAAGTTCATTCGCAATAATAGCGAAAAAAGTATGAAGATCATTTTACAGAGGGAGCAATACATTGCAATTAAAGCAATTAAACAAAGCAAAATCTAACTGTATAAAGAAGATTGATTCTACAATATTGAGGAGTACCGCGTGTTTCGTGTTGTTCCAATCGCCTATGCCAAGACATCTTCCTCACTTGTTCCTTTGTTGCTTCAATTGCGTCGTAAACCTAATTTGCAGTAACCGTAAACTTTTTTCTTAAGACGGAGTAAACTCAATTAAGGCGTAGGGTAATTACTGTTGCTGCCCATTTGACATGTGAATTGACCAAAAACCCATGAGAAATTTAGGTGTTGGATGGCACATGCAACATTTCCATCCAAAATCTAACAAATTTTTTGCCTAGGTTTTGGCTTGATACGAAATTGAAACCCCAAACCCTAAAGTGAGAAAAAATAAACTACAGACCCTCAATTGGTACTACATGTAAACGACAGGGTAGTAAAATGAGATTAGCCCTATATTTATATATATCTTTCTTATTTAATATAGCTAAATTAGGTAATTAGAAAAGATATAGTAAGAGATTATTGTAATCCCTTAAGTTTAGGGTTTGACTTGTTTTATAGGTAATACTAGTACTCATGCGGATGGCACGGTGCCGATATAGAATCATTATAAGTACGACACAAAGGTGTGCATAACAAAACAACTTATATGCAAGTAGAAGTCTATAAAAAAAAAATTGCAATAATCAGATAGTACACTGTAGGAGAAAACATTGTGTCATTGATACCTAATACAAATACTAATTCTGAGCCAAAGTTGAAAGGCATAATAGAAATGGTCTGAAAGTTACAAATACTCTGAGAAATTATACAAAAGAAGGTTCACTCTAGCAAGCCTAAGAGGCGAAGTAATTGGAGATTGCAGAGACCCTTCAAATAAACTTGGGGATGCAAACTTACTATTATGTACAATGTCTTCCTCTTCTTCTTCGTAAGCAATTCCAAGGAAGCTTTAAAAAAATGGTTGCAAATGTTGGTGTTGGTGCCCTAGGCACGTTTGTTAAACGTTGTATAAGTTATCATTTTATTCATAATGATAAAGAGATAATAAGATTATTATTATGGCTCGTGTTTGCTTATAATAATCTCCGTTCCTAGAGCTTGTTAAGCACTAGTATAAAGGCTAAATGATCATGGGATAATCATGTTAGATTTATGGGTACTTGTTTGGAACAAGGTACTGGACATGACCCGCGGTATGAGATTTATGTCATGGTCGATGTCATATATAAATCTCATATTAGTTATGTCATTTGAATCTTTAGACATGAAGTTATTGTAGTCTTCCACTTGATGAACATTATGTTTGACATATTCAAATGCTGCCTTAACACGGTAGTTATAAAGGGTATGATTGGCATGATTGGATTCACGTAGGGAAGAATAATAAGCCAAATGGATTTGTTCCTCTTCGGAGAGATGTCAAGCTTGGGCCCCTCGAAGGAATGATGTTGATGAAATGTTTGGCCAAACTCAAATGGATTTATTAGATCAATGTCATTTGGATTATCAACATATTCGGAATCGAGAAAGTATTGAACAAAACAAGTTGACTTGTTGACCATGACTTGTGTTCAATGACATCGTGGACAAAGGGATTATGACATGTTCTAAAAAGAATGCGAACTTGTATCTAGTTATACTATTTGGGTAGGTATGACGGTTTGCTAGAACCTAATCATATCTTATGGTTTTATGTTTGAACCCATTGCCAACTTAGTATAATCCTAGAGGGTCACACACAATAGAACGAATCCTAAATAAGGACTATATTGGAAATTTTGGAAAATTGGATTTTCTGGGCCTTCTGGGCGACCGCCCAAAATGGCTGGGCGACCGCACATGGTTTTGGGCGGCCGCACGCCTCAATTTGGGCGGCCGCACAATACTGTCGGGGACAGATTCCTAATTTGATTCGAAATCGAATTTTGGACGGGTTTTAGCACAAGTTTCCTATTTGGAATAGGTCTTACTTGTACATAAACACCGGAATTCGGCCACTATTCAGATCAAATGTTTTGTGCAAGCCTCCAAAGAGTTTGAGAGGGTTTTATTTTGTTCTAAGAAATCCTAGATTGAAGAACAAAATTATACACAAAGAAAATTTCATATAGTTCATATTTAATTATGAAAACGTGTTTCATAATTTGGTCTAGCAACCAAGATCAAGTGTTCTTGATATTCGTTCGCTTGTGGATACCGCTAGAGGGTGAAATTTATCATCTTCAAAGTTCGTGATTCTTGCTTTGTTCGTGATCAAGATTTCAAGCTTCTATCGAATTCAAGGTTGCAAATTCAAAGTCCCCAAGGGTTAGTTTTTCCTAATATTCATATTGTTGTATTTGACTTAATCATATGAATGGATCTATGGGCTTTGGGTTTCTATTAAATTTTAAATGCTTAATTCCGCTGCGCATGTTGCTACGAAACCCAACAGCAAAAACAAAAGAGAATCATTGCAAAATGCATTTTTGGAGACAATAGTACAAAGCAAAAACTGAATAAAGTTATACAGTCAACATAAACAGCATTCACTACACTTTTAAAGTATTTCTCACCACTTGGAGCGTCCTTATGAGTACCATATTATATTCGCATATAAGATTCTGTGCATTCGCTCACGGTGGGAATTATTGTTCTTCCACATTATTGTTCAGCCTCACCTAAATCCGCATGAACCTGGTATATAAGTAGAATAACTTATTTGAACAGTAAAAGTGCTTGTGGAGGATCAAAATATTGTTCTATTTTGTTTAATATTTTAATGGACACATTTCACTTGCAACCTTGATGACCACCTCTAACTCCTCATTTAACCTATATTCAAATTTCCCCAGGTTTAGGATTTTAAGAAAAGAAGAAATAAAACACTACACGTGTCTCAACTCCACTTGACTGTCTTTCAAAAAAGAAAACCCACTTGACTGGCTTTTACGACTCACAGGCAAATCACAATATATCACCATTTTTGTGTTCTGTGTCTGGGTGTTTCTGCTCATAGCTTTAAGGGATTGATGGTGTTTTCTCATCAAAATTGAGGGTATCTCAGAAAAAGGAGGTGCTTCAACCAAAATATATTGTAGGGAAGTCTAAATTCAATTGTACTGTGTCACTGATGTGTATGAAAGAGGAAATTGGGAATCTTATTCATAATTGACCTCTTGCCGAAATGGGTCTATTACTTGAAAACCCAAGCAGATCAAACTTAATATGGTTGATCAGAGCAAAATTAAGACAATCAAACATTCTGAAAAGCATACAACAGCGAATATCATGGTAAGAGCAAGGAGGGTGATTGTGATTAACATGGAAAAGAATCGATCTAAACCAACACTTCCAAATGCTTGTTCCCAAAGAGACTGAATATTGGCTATCATAAAATTATAAAAACAAACTATCTATGCATCCAAATAATTCCCATCTTAGCCTCACCGACATGTTCTTCTACAGTAGCAAGTATTTTATCAAAGTAAAATGGCATCCAAAAATGGGACAATGAATTGCAAGAACTGAAATATAATTTGAAAGAAGAAGATTAATAGAAAAAAATACTACTCTAGACGAATTTGCTGAACTAATTGTAATGACATAGGCCAAATTGAAGATTATGAAGACGAAGACTTACCATCACAGGGATTAGTAAAATGGTTGGCGACGACCCTGGCTCCGGAGGGCTGCCCCCCCCCCCCTCTTCCCGTCCTGCCATATGTAACCCTGCCTACCCACATAATAATATGCACCTTTACCTTTAAATTGAAAATCATAAGTTCTACACTTTGATCCTTTCCCTAAGACTCCACATGCAGATGTACAAAAACTTTTTGTTAGCCTAAATGATATGTTTCCCAAGGACCTATCTTTTTCTTACCCCCTTCATTCCAAAATAAATGACCATTTTCTATGTGCATAACGTTAAGAAATTTACTTTCTGTAACCTTCCTTAACAATACCTTATGGTTCTACCAATTGACTGCTCCCTTATGATCTCTTTCACTAACATACCTGCATCGCAAATTTCTAAGGCCTTACTATAGTCATTTATCTTCACACCCATTTTCCAACCATCCCCACTCGAAATCCATGTCCAAATCCAACCCCCCTCCATTCATTCCGTATTTGATCTCCAACACCAAATTCTCCCTCTCCTCATCTTCCCATACACATTAAATTTCCACTTACGTGTGAATGTGAGAAAGAGACAGGGAAAGAGCAGAAGAGAAGAAAGAAAGAAAGCAATTTTACATGTAGCTGCAAAATAATGACCGGTGTAGGGTGAATTCCATTTTAAGTATGAAAATTTAGGGCAAGGAATAACCGGTTTCCCAAATCTGCAAGAAGACTTCAAAGAAGACTGACCAAAAAACATATAGGAAATCAAAAACCCAAATCGAAATTTGTACGGTTATCAAAATAGATCAGTAATTATAAAATCAGATTTAAGGGATTGAACAATTTTTACCTAAGTGGGTTACCTTGGAATGAAGGGAGAATAATCTGAACGAATCATGGACGGCGAGATCACGGACTTCGCAGGTGTTAGGGAGCGCCCATAGTTTTCACAGCGTTCTCTTCTTCTGCGTGTGCCAAACCATCATTCGATCTGGACGTGGGGTTTGTGTTGCCACTGCTCATCAACTAATTGCTGGCCGTGAACCGCCGTGGCAAAGGGATTAATCTGAGCCGTTCTTTATGGTGGTTACCAATCAATCTTAGCCACTTTTTATAAAACGGTTAATCCTGCTTCCTATTGTAATATAGATAGGGATTATGATTTTGTAATATTTCATATGAAGGTCCAACATATTATAGTGCAAGATCCTGGCTTGGTAGTGCCCCTAGACGTAGTCAAACATATTGACGAACTGGGTAAACAATTTCTGTGTCTTTTCTTGCTTTGATTTCTTGTGCTTTGTTTGTGTGCTTTTATTGTTCTTGTGGGTTTGCTTGGGTAGTGGAGGGCCATATCCACAACACCGTGAACCGCCGTGGCAGAGGGATTAATCTGAGCCGTTCTTTATGGTGGTTACCAATCAATCTTAGCCACTTTTTATAAAACGGTTAATCCTGCTTCCTATTATAATATAGATAGGGATTATGATTTTGTAATATTTCATATGAATGACGTAATATATTATACTCTTTTCACAAATTCTAACATAGAGATTTCTATGTTTTGAATTACACTAAAATCTAATAATGTGTATAATTAATTTATAACGCATAAACTTTACTTACTGGTTATTTAAATATTGGAAATCGGATTTGTTAAAATTTATTTTATTTTTCTATTGCTTGAGACAAGCTAAAACGAAAACTATGATATTTATTATAAGACAGGTAATATTTAGTACTTCCATTATTATCATAATTATGGTTCACTTTGAATCTAATAAATACTACAGTTTCACTTTGATTTTTTTATTAATTTAATGGTTTTTTAACAATAAAACTGTAGAAAAAAGTTAATAATCTCCTAAAATTTTAAAATTATAGAATACGTTTTCTTGACTAACTTACTTGTGTTGTTACATATTATGTTGTGGGATCAATTATTATAATATTACTTCTTTAATTTAAATTTTATACGATTTTTCTAATGTGTTGTGTGTGCCTTAAAAGCCATACTCCTTCTGTCCCACCACAAGTGAGACCAACATATGAGGCACAATAATTAAGAAAAAAGTAGTATATGTGTGGTAAAAATAAAGAGAGAGAAGAATGAGTGGGGTAAATAATAGTGTTGGTTGAATAAATTGAGTGGTTGAAAATGAAGAGAGAGAATGATTGAGGTTAAATTGAGATAGAAAAAGTAGTATCCTCCGTTTCATAATACATGTTGTTTTAGACTTCTTCACACATATTAAGAAATACAATTAATACATATTAAAAAAATATATATGCCCCTAAAAGTATCCAATTACCTAGGCATTTAAATGCTTATACAAGAAATAGTTCACAATTAATGAATAAGTGTATAATAGGTAAACAAGAATAATTCTTTCTTGGTAATAGTAAAACGTCAAATATTTTGGAAAAAAAAATTGCTTCTAAAACGTCATGTATTATGAAACGGAGGAAGTAAAACTTAAAAAATATGGGGCCCTTCAAAATCGGGGACCCTGTGCGATAGCTCGCTTTGAACATCCTCATCACCGGCCCTGCTCTCCTATATTACTTCTATATTACTTGATAATAGACACGTACCTCGTATCAAATACGAGTTTTATGAATAATAGTTATCTAAATTGATTAAATTTACTAAAATATTTAATAAAAATAAATGAATTTATACTTCTTCAGAATTTTAAACAGATAGTGTAATCTTTTGAAAAAATTTAAATATCAAATCAATCTTATGTTAGGAAAAATTGTATAACAATAGTAAAGGTTTTCTTGAAATTAACGATAATGACAAATATAAAATGAACCATAATATAATTAACGGGGCAGAAAATAAGGATAAACTATAAATGCATATGTTAAATCAAACCGGGCAATAAATGAAGTCGAGTCTTGTGTTGGACACAATCTCCGCAAGAAGATATTCCCCCGCACTGGTGCTAACGGTCAGCGGCAATCTTCTCTCAAGATGAAACGACTTTACAATCGTTAATAGAAGCACTTCAAATTAACGATTTCGACGAACATAACTATGTTTGACACTTCCAGAATATGAAGAAATCTTATGCAACAAGATGATACTGTTTTCTAACAGGTGCTTCTCTACTTCTGAAGTGAAGAGAGAGTGATTTGTGTGATGATGAGTGACTGGGTTGTGATTGATTGGATCAGATCTTGGATGGAGGGATGTGATTATCTGGATTGACCCAGAAGCGACCGATGCGTAAGTGCAAAGTGGGTTGATTTTGAGCTAGCCCAAAATTAACCCACTTGCCCACTAGCTTAGCATGGTTGGCCCAATTGACCACTTAAGCTTGGAAGCTCAAGTCCACACTTGATTGGAACCTTCTTAGATGAGTTATATTAAATACTCTCATCTTTTTCATTCTCCAACCAATGTGGGATAACCATTTCATATCCCATAAACTCTTCATTTACCTACTTCAACTTGCATACTTTGGACATTAATTTCTCATTCACCCAGAATTGGTTTTGAGAAAATAAATATACCACACTAATCTACTCCAAATGTAGATTACAATTATGCAATTAATTTCTATTTACACAAAATGGAACCTAATGGAATTATTGGTCAAAAGTCGGTCAAACCTCACTTTTCCAAAACAAATTCCAACATCTTAATCTAGTTGCATCTTTATTTTTATATATTTTTGGGAGTTTTAAAATTTGAATTAGGATGTAAACAGTCAGGATAATTGATAAAAGCCTATTGAAAGTGAATATGTGGAATGTCACGTGAAATTTCGAGTTATAAATCTACGTGGCGTTCTGTGTGAATGGCATAAAACTCTCCTTTATTATATATATGAGTAAACGACCAAAATGACCCGCGTACTATATGAATTCAACCAATTTGACCTGCGTACTATCTAAACTACCAAATCAACTTGCGTACTATGCATATATCGACCAAAGCAACCCAAATCGTTAGTATACATTGATGGGTGTTAACGAATGTTAAAAACTTAACGAAAATACAATCAAAATTTTCAAAATGACCCCAATACACATTAAAATAAATTTGTATATAGTGTCACTCTAATTTTCACAACTAACTCAATCAGCTTTACAATTGTAGAAAGAGATTCCTTGACTTTGCCACTAATGTGATTGGTGCATGTATTTATTAGTTCTTCTCTTCTTAATTAATAATGGTTTACTTTGGATATACTCCTTTTGTTTCGAAATACTGTCTCCATTTAATTCCGTTAGTTAGCTCTAGTAAATTTTTAACTAAAATTTTGCTAAGGGCATCTCCAATGGTGGGTATCAAAACCAAATTTTGATACCCACCTCAAAGAGTTAAGGCCTCCAATGGTAAAAATGTGAGGTACCAAAATTAGATAAAGAGTTAAGGAAGGTACCAAATTTGGTACCTTACCTAACTCTTTGTTGTTGCTACACCAATGAAATTTTTTATTTGTTTTTGTTTTAAACACTTAAAACCTTTTACTGTGAAATGTCAAAATAAATTATTTATTTTGTATGCAAATTAAATGAAGATTTAATTTTAAAACTTCCAAATTTTAATTCTTTTTTATTCAAATTTAATAATTATAAAATTATCATTTAACATTATTCATATATAATTATTGTAAACATTAATTAGTTAAAATATTTATATGCAAAATAAAATTAATAATATATAAACTAAATACATAAGTATTAAATTCTAATTTTGATACCTACCATTGAAGATAGAAATTTGGTACCTATGAATAGTTCTTGAAAGGTATCAAAATTTGATTTTGATACCTTTGCTTAACTCTCACCGTTGGAGATGCCCTAATGTAAACCAGAGATTTTTGAGTTTTTTTTTTCCTGACTTGGAGACGTACTTGGATTTCCACGTCGCTGGCCTCTAGCCCTTTGAATACAATTTCCATTTATTAATCATTTTCCTTTGAAAAATAATACCCCCTCGCTCTGGAGTTGTCCCACTCACTAATTTTATTAGTCTCATAAATATTTGATCGTGCAAATATTGCAATCAGTTGAGCCGGATCCGCGGAGTGATATCTGGATGCCTGTTAGCCTGAAATAGATGAACAAACGTTAACTCAGCCGGGGCTTCACCGGCGAAGGCCCTCCGGCGTGAGAATGAGTTAGTCTGCTTAAGAATGAAAACTGGAGAGAAAGAATGAGGTTAGAGAGCTTAACCTCTGCCCATCTGAGTGAGGGATCTATTTATACCCCAAGATCAATGCCTTGTCACCTAGATTCTCTTCCTTGAACGTAGGGATTTGTGCTTATCCGCATCTATGACTCACCAGGTCTGTATTAGGGCAACACTTCTAGAAGGCATCTGTGGGCCTGTAGACACCCCGCCTTGGACCGCTCACCCCGATTGCACATTTGATTTTGTGTTTCTCCCCATTTTAAGTGTTTCTCGTTAGTTTCTGTCACTTCCGTTAAGTTCCTGACTGACTTCGTTAAGTCCAGGGACTAAACCGAATGACAGGGCTGACTTTCTAGTCCATTCTGTCAAAATTGCCTTCTCTGAGTCGCGCGCCTCCGACAGGAGGAGCCAGGCGCGCGCGCCTCCCGCCCCCAAAGCAGGAAGCGCGCGCCTCTGGGCGTCAGTTACAGATTTCTGGCCAGGATTCCCTCCCTTGCTCAATTTACAAGATTTTGCCCGGGAAGGATTTCTTGGTGACTGAGTTTTGGCACCAAAAACACCCCTCTTTCACCTATAAAAACCTCTATTTACCTCCATTTTCAAGGATCGAAGACTTAGACCGAAAATTGAACTTACAAAAACTATACCAAAATCACTTTCTAAAGGTTCTCCAAGGATTTCATCAAGAAATATTTGAAGGTCTTCAAATTGTAGGTAAAAGTCCATCTTTTCCTTCCTTTTCTACTTCATCTCCTCTCTCTTTTTACTTTAATCAAATGTGCAATCACCCAAATCATTTTGGGACATGACTCTAATGATCACCTCATCTCATTGAGGTTGGTTAAGGAGTCATCTCCTACATTCCAAAATCCTATTTTAAATTCCTCCTTTTCATGACTTAAAGAAGAAGAAGAAGAACATTTTCATTCATGTAGATTTTGATCAAGCAAGACCAACTTTAGTTGGGCGAGATGGGTGTTTCGGTACTTCCCATCTCGTAATCTAACCCCCGAACCTCAAAACAAAGAATCTCTGTTTTCGTAATCAAACTTAGGCTACAATCTATAGGTTTTTCTTATGTTCCTCAAAACATAGGTGGCGACTCTAAAAACAAGTTAGACATCCTAGGATAATTCACCGCTCTAGCCTAAAGCCGTGGTTCCCCGGGGTATCTACAGGGCCTCATCGGTGAGTTGGGTCGGGCCTCTAAATCTCTTAATCATGATGGGGACAGATACAAGTACGAGCTCGTATGACCGAGCAAGCATTTCGTGAAGTCTGACCTTGAGTCGGGTGTACTCGCGAGAACCGACGAAGGGGCCCTTTAGAGTAACGCCGGCAATCGTGGTCAGCTCGGTGGAAACGAGTTGACCGTAAAACCCAGTCGGTGTGACGAGTCTTCAGAATCCTGACTCGGTTCCTCGTGGCTCCGGCTTCCCTCCTCGGTCCACCGAGCTGCGTAAAGACTTTCAGGGCTAGCCTGTTCAGGTATTGCCGGTTTGGTCCAGTACGCGAGACTCAGGTCGGGGCGTGTTGGGCCGACCTTCCAGCCCGTTTCTCCAAGTCGGGTCGTTCCTTTCAGTGGCCCCCATGATTCCAAGTTGAGAGTAACGAAAGTGGGAATCATAGATTTAGGTAGGCCATTCTTGTGAGGTGCTTGTTAGATCCTATAAAGAGGAATAATTGAAGGGACACGTGGCATCAGGGGCGACGGGGAGGTGCAGCTGTAACGCATCAAGGACGTGGTGGTTTGATGGGATGGTTCCAGTCTCCTAGGCGTCAGGCGCCGTCGTCATCCTACCTAGCCTAGGGGTGCAGGCACGCGTCTAGGGAAGGTACAGGGCATTAAATGCGGCCCGTTTGGGTTGATGGATATCAGATCGGTTCGGGTTGACCCGCGAACTTTTTGTGATGAAGGGGGTTATAAAAAACCTTGTCTCTCCCTTTTTCTTCCTTCTTGCCTCCAATAACTTCCAGTAAACCTCTCTTTAAGTTCCGACGACGCTGCTACGACGACCCTTTGATTCTTTCCTGCTTTCTGTTCAAAACTTCAAATACAGGTATACTCTCGTCCCCAACCTTTGTTTTATTGGTATATTTTCGCCTTTTTGTGCTTTTTAGTTGGAAATCTGGGTTTTTCGTCAATTAATTTTGAATTTTCCGGCAAGAACTTGAGTTTTCCGGTGAGAATTTTAAATTTCCCGACGAGAACTTGAATTTTCCGGCGAGAACTTTAAATTTTCCGGCGATAGTGGTTATACATTGAGCGCTCATCATGACTTCTCCAGAAATGACGCCGGAGTTCATGAAAGTGGTTGGAGGTTCCTCGTTTTGCTTTCATGATCGTACGGACTTGATATACCGTAGTGTCGTCAGTGGTTGGAGAAAGTTAGATTTGGGAGAGATCGGGGAGATCTTGAACGCATATGGACTTGATGGCGGTTTGAGGTGGCCCTATGTTGGCAGCGAAGATTGGATGCGCACCGAGCACCCCAGTATCATTCTCTTCGAGTATTATAACAAGTTGATCAACCACATAATCAACTATTACTTTGTCGGGAAGAAACCCCCTCTCACTTGCATAGAGTCCGGGGCTCGAATAGGCGGGGGGTATGACCGTCCAACGAGCTCCACCTTGGTTTCTAACTTGGGGTCTAGCCCCCATGTTCTTCTTGCAGATATGGCTTGCATTGATGAGGCTTCCGACTCTCAGAACGATCATCTATCTGGAGATGATTTGGGGCTCGAAGTCGAACAAGAAATAAGTGATCCTGCGTCCGGGGAGGACCTTGTATACGACGTAGAGCCTGTATCAGTTCGGTATACCGAGGACACGACATCCTCCAGACCGGCTCTTCTCCTAGAAGACACTTTGGATTCTCGAGAAAGCGAGGGGACTGAACTCGTTGGAGAGGACGACGACGCTTATAATTTCCAGTATATAGAGAGGGAACTGCTCCGCGTCGCTCATCCTACTAGTGCCCGAACACTAGGTTTTGAGAGCTCGTTAGAGAGCCAAGGCTTGGTTCTTCCACCCCCCACTGTTGTACAAGCGCAACTTGTAGATAATATGTATGATAAGTATAATATAAGCAGGGACGACTATCGTATTTCCTACGTTCCTCAGGGCAGTGTCCCAGTGGTCGAGCTAATGCAAAATAAAGAAAGGGTGGCTTTCTTCGTTGGCCAGTTTGACCTCGGCCTCCGTCTTCCCCTTGATCCTTTTGTTAATGATTTTTTGACGGACACTTGTTCTGTTCCTCTTCAATTGGTGGCCAATACGGCGAGGACGGTGAATAGTTTTTTGGTCGTTTGCCGTCATCTCGGTTATGAGCCCACTGTTCATGTATTTAAGAAATTTTTTAGGATCTCCCGCACTAAGAACCGGTTTGGTAAGCCACCGTACCATACCCTCAGCGTAGGTGCTAACCCCAACGCTCCTCATCTTCTTCACTCTTTCCCCAGCAAAATAAACACTTTCGCCAATCATATCGTGCTTATCGAGAGCAGGAAAGGATGGGAATTTCTATGCTCCCAAGGTGAACTTTCTCGTTTATCAGGGCTATGGGAACCTGAATGGTCGGTCAATTTAGAGAAAGCATTGAAGAAGCTCGTGGCCCCAAAAAGGGATCGAGAATGGGTGGTAAACTGGGATAAGTTAGAGAAAAGCCCTCGTTATTTTACTCGCGCTGGCCTTCATGGCTTTACTTCAGAGGGGGTTGAGCCTTTGGTGACAATTGTTCCTGGTCGATGTTACCCAGATTGGGTGGTTCATGAGGATTGCTCGTTTGAAGCCGATTGCTTCGCTTGCTTGATCTCGGTCGAACATTGTCGCTTCTTTGAGCATTTTGGGGTGATTACCTGTTTTGTATTTTGTTATTGTTTCCGTATTGTGTTCATGTATTAACGTCGTTTGTTCTTGTTGCAGCGATGAGTTCCCACGGAGAGCAGTACCTGGCTGCGGCCGCGAGCAAGAAGAAGGTTCCCTCCTTCCGTCAATTGAAGACTCTGAACAAATCGACCTCATCATCGGTCGGCAAAGCACAGACGGGGGTTCGACATTCTGAACTCTCGAAGAAGGCTCCTTCTTCTGTTCCTCTAATTTCCACCGACGGTGATAAAGAGAGGAATGCTGGGGGTCCTAAAGCTTCTGCCAAGAAGAGACCCGGTGTTTCCACCACAATACCCTCCCCTTCAATGGAAAAAGAGGCCCCAGCTCGGCCCATCTCTGATGTTACAAAGAAGAGGGGGCGTTCTGAGGAAGCCACTGACCATGTTCCTCTTTCGAAGAGGTCGGCCCCCCGAGCTCAAATTACCCGTGCGGATTTAGAGGGTGTGAAGAGTAGTGAGGAGGTTGACGAGCTGGCTGATCAGCTGGGCAACGTGACTTTGTTCAGAGGTTTGAACATTTATGCCCGCAAAGGGTATAAAGTCAGGTTCGGTCGCGCCGTGCTTCGTCGAGCAGCCGATTTTGATCATCTTGAGGATCTTATGAAGGAGAAATCATCTTATTCTTTGTGCGGCGGTCGCCTTGGTCTGCTTCTTAGTGAGGTACGGATTTTTGCTTGGTTTCTCTCGTTTCACTTGCTTTGGATTTGTTCTAAAGAAACTTCCTTCTTTTTTTTTAGATGGCTACACTTGGTCTCCACCTTACTCGGAATGGCGAGGAACTTGAATCCCGAGCTAGGGAAAAGGCAGAGGCGTTAGTGGCCAAGGAAAAAGAGCTTGCTCTTCGTGTTGATGAGGTTGTTTCGTTGAAAACGAGGGTTGCTGAGCTAGAGCAGATCCTGTCTGTTAATGATAGAGAGATAGAGACGGCTCAGGCGGAGGTGGTGTCAGGTCGCTCTCGGATCAATGACCATGAGGATCAGGTCAGGATGGCGGCAGGGCGCAATACAGAAGTCCTTGAGCGCCTCCGTTTGTCAGAAGAGGAAAATGAGAGGCTCAGAGCTGAAGCCGAGGTGACCCAACGCACTTTTCTAGACGAGCAAGCCATTATTGATCGGTATGAGCAGACCGAGGCTTTTGCTACGAAAGTGCTAGAAAAAGCCATGCCTTATTTTGAGATAGGTCACAGGCACGGCATTAGGGATGCTTATGGTCACGGCTACCTCCCCAAGGACCCTGAAATCATTGCTGATCTTATCGATCTTCCCCAATTTAATCTAGAAGCTCGGGCTGCCCACGCTATGATCCCCTTTAACGAAGAAGAATTGGGTCAGCTCGATGGTGAAGATGAGGATGATAAGTTGGAGGCCTGGATTAGGCCTGATCTTTTGGATGTTAATGTGGACACGGTCTTAGATCGTCGTGCCTTAGAACGGGAACGTGCTGAGGCTGAAAAGGTGCCAGGGGGAACTGGAGCTGAGGGGTCCGTGGCCGAGGGCGAGGTAGCCCAGGATGGATCTCCACCCTTGTAATAATTTTTTTTTGTATGCCCCCCGAGGTCGGCTCTTGACCTCGTTATTAATATGATCCTTTATAACTGTTCTTTCTTTTGAAATACCATGTACTTTTCGCTTTAGGCTGCTTGTTGAAATCTTAACTCGTTCAAAACGAGTTCAAGGTTCGCTTGTTCAAGACAAGGCTTAGCTCGTTCAGGACGAGTTCAAGGTTCGCTTGTTCAAGACAAGGCTTAGCTCGTTCAGGACGAGTTCAAGGTTTACTTATTCAAGACAAGGCTTAGCTCGTTCAAGACGAGTTCAAGGTTTGCTTGTTCAAGACAAGGCTTAGCTCGTTCAGGACGAGTTCAATGTTTGCTTGTTCAAGACAAGGCTTAGCTCGTTCAGGACGAGTTCAATGTTTGCTTGTTCAATACAAGGCTTAGCTCGTACAGGACGAGTTCAAGGTTTGCTTGTTCAAGACAAGGCTTAGCTCGTTCAGGACGAGTTCAATGTTTGCTAAAGCGTAAAAATTCATACACTGAGATAAACGAATTCCATCGTGATTTCATTATATAACCAAGCTGATAAGGGGGTCAAGTGCCCGAAAAGGGCTACCCTTGGAAATTATACAAAACGAGGACATATTAATGATAATATCGCCGTAGGCTATTGGAATGCCAGGGATTTTTTAGGTCTTTCCCTTCAGGGGTTCTCAGCATGTAAGTCCCGTCGCGCACAATCCGGGTTACGATGAAGGGGCCTTCCCAGTTTGGGGAGAGCTTGTTTTGCTGAGCTTTTCGGCTTGTGTCTTCGATCTTTCTCAGCACCCAGTCCTCTACTTGGAAAAGCCACTTTCTCACCCTTCTATCATGGTACCTCTTCGTTTTTTTCTTGTAATTCACGGAACTTAAGTGGGCTTCTAGCCTTTTTTCGTCGATCAAATCCAGATCGATCCTTCTTCTTTCCTCATTTTTTGTTTCATCAAAGAATGCGACCTGAGCTGTAGGTATTGCTAACTCGGCTGGAGCCATGGCCTCTGAGCCATAAGTCAGCGCGAATGGGGATTCACCCGTGGGGCCTCTGGTGGTTGTCCGGATGGCCCATAGAGCTAAAGGGAGCTCATCAACCCATCTTCCTGCTCTCCCTGTTAGATTTCTGTGCAACGCGTGCATCACAAGTTTATTGGCCGCCTCAGCCTGGCTGTTACCTTGAGGATGGGAGACCGACGACTTGGTGTGTTTAACCCCTAGCCGGGCACACTCAGCAGTGAAAGCATCTGAGAATTGGAGTCCTCAATCCGAAACAATGTGCTTGGGTACCCCGAATCGGCACCAAATCTGATCATGGACAAAATTCAGTACATTGTCCTCGGTTATCTCAGCTAATGGTTTGGCCTCCATCCATTTTGTAAAGTAGTCGACAGCCACTACCGCAAATTTGATCCTCCCACGAGCCAGTGGGAAAGGCCCGACCATGTCAATCCCCCACATGTGAAACGGCCAGCATGCCACGACTGGGGTTTGCTCGGTAGCAGGCATGTTAGGCCCAATTGGTAGGAAAATAGGCTAGAGGGGGGGGGGTGAATAGCCTAATTAAAACTTTTTCAAAGAAACACTTTTATAAATGCAAAGTCACTTATCAGATTGCAAACTATTATCAGTAAGCGCAGCGGAGAAGATATGACTTGTTTTAACTCACACAAAATTAGTTTATAAAAAGGTTTTGAGAGCTTGGTTTAAACACAAAGTAGTTTCTAAAAGTTCAATGCAGGAGCAAGAGATTGGTCAATGGAAATGAAGTTGAGTCAGTAAGAACAGTAATGATTTGCCGGTGATAGAGTTCCAACCGGCAAGGACAGTAAGTAACAGAGGACACAGAGATTTAGAGAGGTTCACAGTGTAAATACTGCTACGTCCTCTACCAAGTTTGGTCAGAACTTGGATTTAGGTTAAGAGCACTATTAAATATCCCTAGTCTATTACAAGAGTGGCTTTGCCGGATACAAAGACTAAATTCTAGAGATAGTTTAATGAATCGTAAAGCAAATATCTGACCAAATGTATTTGAGCGGCAAGTTCAAAAGAACTTATCTCACTCAGGTGGGTGTGTGAAAACTCAGACAACGTATTCCTTAAAATAATCTAGTTCGGGAATACTAACAGTGTTGTAGAGTTTGTGCACAAGTGTATGTCCTATTAAATGATCTATTGATTATCTGGACAAGGAATGTTTGAGCTTCAATGAATGCTGCAAACAACCAACTCTCTTCAATGCACTAAAATCACCAACCCTCTTCAATGCACCAAGTCCTCTATTTATAGGGAGAGTAAATGCCTGGAGTCTTGGAGAAGAAGGTTTACAAATTTGAATATCCAGCTGGGTAGTTGAGGAGCATTAAATGCAGTATCCTTGGCATTAATGGCGAAGATACGCATGCTTGAAAAGTCTGATGGGTAAAACCCCTTTGTCTCAACCGGTTACCTGCAAAAAGCAAGTAGAGACAGAGTATAGCTAAAAGTAGCTATGTGTCAGACGGCGCATAATCATGACAGAGCAGTTTAACAACTTTCTGATAAGACAGTATAAGTACGATCAGCAAGGTTGACTTTAAATAAAATGATGTCACCTGACTGACAGTGCAGACTGTCACTATATCGGCATGAAGTTGATCGGCAACTCTGTTAACTGATCTGCTGATTTGCTTCCTCTTGCTGGTTTGTCTTGTTGAAGAGTTGAAATACACCTGTGCTGGTCACAAAGGATCCTAAGGGCACCTTAAAAAGGTTCTAATAGAATTGGGGGACCCTAAGTGTAGACATGATTGGGATTAAGTAATTCTAGGACCTAGGTATCTATTTGAACAACAAGGCAGCCTGGGGAGGTCGGCATATCTTTGGCACTTATCACACCTTTTGACATATTCCACTGCCTCTCTTATCAAATTTGGCCAGTAATAACCCATGGTGATGACTTTTTTTGCCAAGATTCTGGCACCGGGGTGGCCGCCACAAATTCCCTCGTGTACCTCTTCTAGCAAGCTTTGGGTTCGCCCTGGAGGTACGCACCTCAAAAGGGGCTTGACGAACGACCTCCTGTACAGATTCCCTTCCAGAATTATGAAGCGAGGTGATTTCTTTTTGATCGCCTTTGCTTTCTCGGTATCTAGCGGCAGTTCCTCCTTCTCGATATAATTTTTCATGTCATCAATCCAATTTGCAGGGTCCTTGTCGGAGAAAGCCCCGTTTAGTTCCATGATCTGAACTCTTTCAATTGCGGGACGTTCCAAAAACTCGACCCATTTTAACTGATTAGCTTCCCCCATTTCCATAGTAGCTAACTTGGACACATATCAGCTCGTGCGTTCTCCTTCCTACCGATCTGGGCAATCTGCCAAGACTCGAATCCTTCCACTAACTTTGCAACGAGATCTCTATATCGGGACAATACTGGGTTGGCGGTCTCGTATTCTCCTTTCAACTGATTAACAACGAGTTGAGAATCCGTGTGAGCCTTCAAATTCTTTACCCCCATCGACTTGGCCAAATCAATTCCGGCTATGAGAGCTTCATATTTAGCTTGGTTATTAGAAGCTGGAAACTTGAATCTCAAGGCCTTTTCAACAGTGAGGCCGTTTCCTGGTTCGATCAACAACACCCCAGCCCCGCTATGGATTTTTGATGCCGATCCGTCCGTGAACATATGCCAACCCTCAGGATCCTCAATCCGGTGGTCGTTGGTGGATGAAGCCTCCTGCTCGTTGGTGAATGTCGTTTCAACTATAAAATCTGCTAATGGTTGTGCCTGGAGGGTTTTTCTTGGTTGATAGGAGATATCGAACTCGGTAAGTTCGATCGACCAATTCAAGAGCCTTTCCGAGCTGTCTGGTTTGTGCAGAATTTTCCTAAGGGGTGCGTTAGTGTACACCACTATAGGATGGGCTGAAAAATAAGCCCTCAATTTGCGGGCAGCCACTACCAAAGCATACGCCAACTTTTTAGCATTTAAGTACCGTGACTCTACATCGTTGAGAGCCTTGCTAGTAAAGAAAACCGGCTTGATTCCATTATCATTCTTGGTTAGCACTGCAGCGACCGCCCTATCTGTAGCAGCGAGATATACGTACAAAGTTTCTCCTGAAGAAGGGCTGCGGAGCAAGGGGGGACAGCTCAGATATTCTTTCAATTGCTTGAAAGATGAGGAACACTCCTCAGTCCACTGAAATTCTTTTCCTCCTTGCAAAACCTTGAAAAATGGTAATGATTTTTCCGCCGACTTGGCTATGAAACGACCCAAAGCTGCCACCCGTCCGTTTAGCATCTGAACCTCCTTGACTGAGACCGGCTCTTTCATGGTGAGCAATGCAGTTATCTTTTCGGGGTTTGCCTCAATGCCCCTTTGAGATACCATGAAGCCGAGGAATTTTCCTGCTGTGACACCGAAAACGCACTTGCTCGGATTGAGCTTCATCTCATTGGCTCTCAAATTGCCAAAAGTTTCTCGCAGGTCTGCGCAGTGGTCTCCATCCCTTGTTTTGATGACCATGTCGTTAATATATGCTTCCATGTTCCGCCCGAGCTGGTTTTTGAAGACTTGGTTCACCATTCTCTGGTAGGTGGCCCCTGCGTTTTTGAGGCCGAACGGCATCTTTTTGAAGCAGTAGGTCTCTTCACTTGTTTGGAAAGCCGTGTTCTCGATGTCCTGCTCGGCCATTTTAATTTGATGATAGCCCGAGTAAGCGTCCAGGAAACTGAGCGTTTTGTGGCTAGCTATGGAATTAAGGAGTTTATCTATTCTGGGGAGCGGGAAGCAATCTTTAGGGCAAGCTTTGTTGAGGTCGGTAAAATCAACGCACATTCTCCACTTGCCATTGGCTTTCTTGACCATCACAACGTTAGCTAGCCAAGACGGGTAGTAAGCCTCCTTAATTATCCCAGCACGTAGTAATTTGCTCACCTCTTCCCTGATAGCTGTCTGCTTGTCAACTGAAAAAATCCTGCGCTTTTGTTTGATGGGCTTCGCGTTCGGGTCGAGGCAGAGCTCATGTACGGCTATTTCCTCCTTAACCCCTCTCATGTCCTCAACTTTCTAGGCAAATACATCCAAGCTCGCCTTCAGAAGGGTGATCAAGTTAGCTCGTTCATCTTGGGACAACTGCTTCCCAATTTTGACTACTTGCTCTGGGAATTCGGGATTGATCGGAATCTCCTCGAGCTCATCAATCGGCTTGAGCTCAGGCCCTTTTCTGAATTGGAGGGTGTCTACAATTATGTCTGTGATTCTTTCCACGTCTTCACCGGCTAAAGTGGGGGCCTCGCTCTTTATGAGGCCGATCATGCTGCTCTTCACGATCCTTAGTTCCTTTTCAATATCTTCGTCCGTTTTGATCTCGCTTACTGCGCCGACCAGCATTGTCTCTGACGCTCTTTTTGCTTTGACCTCGACTCTGACAGAATCTTGCTCGAACTTTCTCTTCATCTTCCTCGTTTCCATCAGATATTCCAAAAATTCCTGGGCTCGGCTCCGAAGACAACCTACTCCGGCCGGAGTTGGAAACTTGATTCGTTGATGAGGTAAGGAAACAACCATCCCAAGCTTGACTTGGCTTGAGATAACAACACAAATATAAGAAGAACATATTAGCACAATAAAAATTTTATAAGCAAAGAAATTTGTCTGTGAAGGTCTTCAATAAGATATCTACATCATAGGCTATGTGACTCAAGGATCAGCACCTGGAGGATCAGAAATCTTGGGATCTGCTGCTGGAGTTGAGTCCTTTGTAGATTCAGTCTTCCTAGCCTTCTTTCTTGCTTTTTCTTCTTTTCTTTCAGTTTTCCTCTTTGCTTTGCTCTGTCTTCTCTGCGCACTTTCCAATCTTTCAGTCAGCATCTTGTTGTTGGCTTCTAGAGCAGCTATCTTCAGATTAGCTTCGGCAAGAGCAGCTTTGGTCTCAGATAATTCTTCTTCAAGTCTTCCCATATCTCTTATCTGCAGCCTCTGATTGTCAACAAGATTCTGTTGAATGTTATGAGTTGTCCCCAAGGATTCAGAAAGAGCCATTATACGCTCTTCTCTATCAGTAAGGAGAGCTTTCAATTCTTTGACCAAAGTATTCTCCTCCTCCTGATTGGACTTACGTAGACGCTTAACCAGGTCTTTGTGAACATCCTTAACCAGGTCACCAATAGAAAGAGCCATATCACCAATATCAGCACGAGTGGCAGGCACTTGCTGATTTGTGAAATCGCCTTCACTAAACTTCAAATACTCATACAGACTGTTGACGATGGTCGGCTGGAAAATACTGGCAGACGTCAGGAGCACTATTGAAGGGATAAAATCTTCATTATTCAGATCAGCATCTTCAATAAGCACATCATCAGTCATCATCTCATCATCAGAGGAGATCAAGATCGGCTCAGAGGGAGATGGAGGAACAGGAGTAGCAGGAATGAGTAAGAACCATTAAAGGGCAGCATCATCAGTAGATGAGAAGAAATCGGCAGGGACAGAAGTTGAGACAATGAGATCATCAGTATCATCGGCACGAAAGATCGGGAAAGGAAAAGCTGGATGAACTATAACTGCACGATCAGTCGGCAGCTGAAACATACCACCGTCTTCAAGTGAAAGGAAGGTAGCCAAGATTAAGTTCAAATAAGCACGACCTTCAAGAATCATAGTCATTAACCCGGCATTCATCAGCCTTGAGGTATAGACTAGATGATCGGCACGCTGACGAGGATGGAATAATGGCAGAGTCATAGCCAAAGCGGCAAACTTGATCAAATAAAGAAGGCCACGAGGATTGGTATGCCTAACTTTAATAATGTCAGTCAGCAGATCATTGATCATCAAGCAGCTTCTCATCCATCCATTTGTAGTAATGCACACTTCAGTTGGAGAAGGACCGGGAAGGGTAGATTCACCTCTAATCTTTATCTGTCCTGGTCTAGATCGAATTGGGTCATAGACCACTTTCTTCTTAAGTCTAGAAATCCGAGGAGTCTTTCCCTTTGTACGAACAATGTCATCATCATTGAGAATCCAGGGAAGATAGATTGGACTATCACTGGTAGAATCTCCTGGAGAGAATTTATGCTTGGTGACATGAGGGTGGTCTTTGCCGAATGGGAGTGGACATCTGCCTAAGGTATACTTGAAGGATAACCTTGGATGAACAGTGAAGAGAGGCTGTCCAAATTTGTTGGAGGGGATAGATGCATTGGAAGTGTACCAGTTTGAGCACATCATATCCTTCCCATTGAGAAAATAATCATAGCTGGGTGGTGGAGAAGTATCAACAGCATCAGGATCAACAAAGGCTTGTTCTCCAACCACCATGTAATCAGCAGGATTTATCTCATCGGCATGATCTACATCGGCACGAGCAGCAGCAGGATCAGCTTCATCAGCATGATCTACATCGGCACGAGCAGCAGCAGGATCAGCTTCATCAGCATGATCTACATCAGCACGAGCAGCAGCAGGATCAGCTTCATCAGCATGATCTACATCGGCACGAGCAGCAGCAGGATCAGCTTCATCAGCATGATCTACAATGGCATGAGCAGCAGCAGGAGCCGGCAAGAGAGGGGTGATAACAGACGGCAAGCTGAACAAAGGCTGTAGAAGAATCTCTTCAAACTGTAGACTAGCAGCAATGTCAGCATCCATATTAGGAGTACTATCATCAGCACCTCCTCCCAACTCCACAACCTCCTTGATTCCAGTAGGAGGAACAATCTGTATTTCAGGGGTGACTAATATTAACTGAGTGTCTGTAGTTTGCTCAGTAAGATGAGTGTCAGCAGTTGTCTCATTAGTCACTTTTTC
Organism: Campanula takesimana; assembly: GCA_026119855.1. Lineage (NCBI taxonomy): Eukaryota > Viridiplantae > Streptophyta > Magnoliopsida > Asterales > Campanulaceae > Campanula > Campanula takesimana. The sequence goes on along the minus strand of JAOWBW010000365.1, from coordinate 645,599 downwards.
AGCAAGTTCTCCTCCTGAAACAGATACGTCCAACTGTTGAGTGTCCATAGTTGTCTCAACTGGAGCAGGAAGGTCGGCAGATAGACCCATCAGAGGTTGAGTGTCTGAAGTTTGCTCAACATGAAATTCCACTATATCTTTGATAGAATCATCGGCATGCCTTCCTTCAACACTACTATCACCCTCAAATACAGATTCTGCAAAGACTTCAGCAGTGGAAGCTTTAGTCATGACAGTTCTGATTGGCATCTTGTCACTATCTGTTGTAAGTGAAGTGGAAGGAGAGTCAGCAGTGTCTTTGTGAGCACAGACCAAATCACCAAGCAAATCAGCATCAGAATCACTGTCAGCAGAGTCACCATCGGCAGAATCATCTGAACTATCGGCAACAAAAGAATTATCAGCAGCATCTATATCATCGGCAGAATGAACATCGGCATCAGATAAAGTCTTGCTGCTGCTGGGAGAAGGAGCTTGAGCAGATGGATCGGCAAGATTTTTGGCAGCTATGCGATCGGCATCTTGCTTCAGCAGAAATTCATTGGATTTGTCAATCAAGTCCATAGTTACTTTCTTGACTGATATGAAGAAGTGTACATTGAGAGGACTGTCAGCAAGAGCCTCGTCATCATTGTAGGTCAGAAGATCTTCATTATTCTCCATTCTGCCTATCTGATAAAGATCAAACTCAGTGAATTGAGAGAGCTGATTGAAAGTCCTGGCGTAGATAATCCATACATCCTGAACCATCATATCTTGTCTAATTCTGTCTTGAAATAGATAGATCTGGTTCCAGGAAAGTGGTAAGAATTTAAAATACCGACCAAAATTAAGCTTTAGTTCAGCCTCTTTCAACTGCTTGAACTTTGATAGAGGGACAAACTTATCTTTCCACATATCAGTGCGTCTGTCCAAACTCTTTTGATCAACATAATCAGCAGGATTTCCGGGAGTGACAGTGTCTTTCATCTCTTCATGAAACTGAAGAAGACGACGAATAAAGGGAGGCAGATGGTCAATCGGAAAGACCCATTTCTTGTTCAAGACCTTGTTGGTGAAGGACCAAGGATTCTTGTAGAAGGAGTGGAAAGTTGGGTTTCTGATTGGAGCGCATTTCCTAGGAGTCTGAGACTTGAGCTTCTCAATGACATCCTCAATACTTTTGCCATCGGCAAAGTCATCAGTGAATTCTTCATCAGGAATTTCAACCTTGACAGCAGGATCGGTAGTTAGGGAAGCACCGGCAAGATGAGCAGGGGCAAACCTAATTAGCTTGGCTCTTGGATCAGCAGGAGGAATAGTGGAAGAAGGAACTTCATCGGCAAGCTTCACCTTCTTTGTCACCACTTGATCGGCAACCTTTACCAGTTTCCTTTTCTTTGGAGCACCAGGAGTAGAATCGGCAAGAATCCTATCAGTTGAAGTAGCAGGAGTAGAGACTGCTGCTGATTGAGAAGCAACTGAAGGAATGGTCTTTGCCTTTTTCTTCCTCTGAGTAACAACAGGTGCAGGAGCAACAGAGGGGGCATCGGCACTGGAAGCATTCTTTGAAATCCTTTTCCAATCCTTAGCATTAAAGAACTTCAACTTATTGAAAGGCATGCTGGATGGAAAGCGATCGGCAGCCACTACATTGGCATTTCTCCTCAGAATCATACTTATCAACAGATAATGGCATCCTTTTCCAGGATTGGCCTTGTTCTTCAATCTGTCAGAAGCCCACTTATCAGCAGCCGTAGCGATAATCCTGAATATGTAGGCACACCAGTTGAACTCAATCTGCAGAACAATGGCGGCCATAGCTTCAAACTGCACATCAGTGATATTGCTGTGGGATCCAGATCGGCAAATGAGACATCTATCAACTATCTCAGCCAAAGCATAGTATCTTCGGGGATAGTGAATCTTCAGATGATTAGTGCCACTAAGCCTTGTGCCAGCACCTCTCATGATAATCCAAGCCCTATCCAGTTCCTGCTCATCAACTAGAGCACTCAACCCTTCATTCCCAAGATTGGGAAAAACTTCAGAGATAGAAGAGGGAGTAAGAGAGATCTGCACGCCCAAAACAGTAGAATTGATGGAGACGATAACGGAGGAGTCAGCACGAGAGTGGATAACAGAGGAGTTGGAGAAGAATTCTTTGACAAGATCCACAAATACAGAACTAACTCCTGATGGAGTGATGAACGAATCAAGCAAGGACCCAATAAGAAGATTCTTCAAGAAAACCCCGTCGGCTTCGTCGTTGAAGTAGTCGGAGTCAACATAGCCTCCGTAGATATCTTTTTCACCGGACATTGTCTGCAAAATTACTCAAACAACTCTCAATGTTAGAAATAAAGACAAATCAAACCATAAATGATTAGAAATGAGCAGAGTATAAACATTAACACTTACCAGATTATGAATAGATGAACAAATAAAACGATGAACTGATAATCTGGAAAGAGGAGAGATAGAGAGAATAGAGAGCAGAGGGAAAAAAATGGCGGAGAAATAGCTTAATGGAATTTTGAAAGGCGTTATATATGTTATGGTGGAGAGAGAGAATATGAGAGGGCAAGGGAGAGAAATAACTGTACCTATAATCTCGGAGAACTTGCGCACGCAAAAATTAATGCGCACACAAATCGGTAAGGTGAATAGTTACAAGTAAGAGGGAGAAAGGGTAAATTAGTCAAAAATAAAATAGAAGTGATGATGACCTGTTTACCTTGCTGATGTATCGCATTAAATGGAATACATCTTGACACGATTTTGGATAAGAAAGGTACACACACGTGTCAGGGAGATGGTGTGACCGATGTACCTTTGATTTGATTGCTTACGTCATGTGTCAGGAATCTTATCTTTTGCAGAGACGTGCTGATTTTATTTTACCAATCGGCAAGATAGCTTGAATCGGCAAAATGATTGAATCGGCAAGATATATGGATAGAATCGGCAAGATGATTTTGACAAATTTCGATCGTCAAGATTTTGTCGGCATGTTCGTAGTCGGCAAGATAATTGATGCTCTGCTGATTTGATCGGCAGACTAACACAAGTAGAAAAGTTAGCACAATTTTAACCATAAAAATCAATCATACCCAATTCACCTCTGAGGAATTCAAATCTTTTCTGATCCAAGGGCTTTGTTAGTATGTCTGCTCTTTGGAAATCGGTATGGACTTTGAGCAGCACAACATTCCCTTTTTCAACATGTTCCTTCAGGAAGTGGTATTTGATGTCTATGTGCTTGGTTTTGGAATGCATGACCGGATTGTTTGATACTGAAATTGCTGATTGGTTGTCACAATAGATGGGACAAATTTGAGATGGAACTTCATAGTCAACCAGCTGCTGCTTCATCCATAGAATCTGTGAACAGCAACTGCCGGCAGCTATGTACTCAGCTTCAGTAGTGGAAGTGGAAATTGATGCTTGCTTCTTACAGGACCAAGACACCAATCTATCACCAAGAAATTGGCAAGTTCCACTTGTACTCTTTCTGGTCACCCTACAAGCTGCAAAGTCTGCATCTGAATAACCTATTAGATTGAAAGATGAATCTCTTGCATACCATAATCCAAGGTTAGCAGTGCCACATAAATATTTAATAATACGTTTTACAGCCTGCAGATGGGATTCCCTAGGGTCAGCTTGAAACCTGGCACAAACACAAACAGCAAACATAATATCTGGTCTACTGGAAGTAAGATAGAGGAGTGAGCCGATCATACCTCGGTAGACTGTTACATCTACTTTCTTACCAGACTCATCCTTATCTAAGTGAATGTTAGTGCCCATCGGTGTGCTTTGAGAGTGAGCATTGTCAAAGCCAAACTTCTTGATAAGTTCTTTGGCATACTTGGCTTGACTGATGAATATTCCTTCATGGGTTTGTTTGACTTGAAGTCCAAGGAAATATGTTAGTTCACCCATCATGCTCATCTCGAACTTGCTCTGCATCAGTTTCTCAAATCTCTTGCAAAGTGATTCGTTAGTGGAACCAAAAATAATATCATCGACATAAATTTGAACAAACAATGAATGACCCTTATGCTTGGCAATAAATAAAGTAGTATCGATTTTACCTCGAGTGAAGCCTAAGCCATCGCTAAGTAAGAACTTAGAAAGGGTTTCATACCATGCTCTTGGAGCTTTCTTTAAGCCATAGAGTGCTTTCTTCAATCGGTAGACATGATCAGGCTTCTTGGAGTCCTCAAAACCTGGTGGTTGTTCAACATAAACTAGTTCTTGGAGTTCTCCATTCAGGAAGGCACTTTTCACGTCCATTTGATATAACTTGAATTCTTTGAAGGCAACATAGGCTAAGAAAAGTTTGATAGCTTCCAATCTAGCAACAGGAGCGAATGTCTCATCGTAGTCAATTCCTTCTTCTTGTCGGTAGCCTTTAGCAACTAACCTTGCTTTGTTTCTAATAATATTCCCAGCTTCATCCATTTTATTCCTGTAGACCCATTTTGTACCGATCACTTGTTGAGATGATGGTCTTGGCACTAGTTCCCATACTTTGCATCTTTCAAACTAATTTAGTTCCTCTTGCATGGATTCAACCCAACCAGGATCGGCAAGAGCTTCTTCAGTCTTCTTTGGTTCTATATCGGAGACCATAGCAGATGAGAAAAGGCTTTCAGCAAATGCTCTACTAAGGTTCCTTGTTAATCTGGGACCAAAGACATCACCAATCACATTTTCTAATGGATGATCACGAACAGTTCTGACTTCTCTCGGCACATCTTGTCTTACTGATTCTTGTTGTAAGGATTCTAGAGGAGGATCAAGATCAGCAGATGGTGTAGGATAAGAACTTTGAGTGAGAGGTGGATGAAAGCTTGGAGCATTAGGTCTTATAACAGAAATTGGTTGAGGGCTAGATCTGTCTTCATGATGATCAGCAGAGTTTGCATCGGCAAACGGATTATGAAATTCATCAGCAGGTTCTGGTTCTGCTGATGAAGGAAAATACGGAACATCTGTTGATTCTTCTGCTGAAATGACTGGATCAGCAGCTGGTACTTGATCTGCAGGATTAGTATTACTGGATTCACCTGTCTCATGAGCACTAGACACATTAGTACTATTTGGAGCCTTGTCAGACTCTAACAAATCAAATTCATCAAAGGTTACATGAACAGATTCAACAATTTTCAAAAGTTTCTTATTGAAAACTCGAAAGGCCTTACTGTGTTTAGCGTATCCAACAAAGATTCCTTCATTAGCTTTCTCATCAAATTTACCTCTGTGCTCTTTTCCATTGTATAGCACGTAACATTTGTAGCCGAATATCTTGAAGAATCCAATGTTGGGAATTCTGCCTCTCCAGAGTTCATAAGGAGTCTTGTTATGGAATTTGTTGATTAGAGATCTGTTCTGGGTGAAGCAGGCTGTATTGATCGCTTCAGCCCAAAAGTACTTCGGCAGCCTGGCTTCGGCAATCATGGTCTTACCAGCTTCAATGAGAGTTCTGTTCTTCCTCTCAACAACACCATTTTGTTATGGTGTACCGGCAGCTGAGAAGTTGTGGTCTATACCATGATCATCACAGTACTGAGTAATACCATTGTTCTTGAATTCAGTGCTGTTGTCTGATCTCATACTGATGATATCGCTTTCTTTCTGAGTTTGTAGTAGTCTGAATAACTTGGTGGCAAAAGCATAGGTGTCATCTTTGTGACTGAAAGTTTCCACCCAAGTATATCTAGAGAAATCATCTACTATAACCAAGGTGTATCTACTTCCCCCGATACTTGCTGTAGTTGTGGGGCCAAATAGATCCATATGTAGCAATTGGAGGCACTTAGAAGTTGACATGCAAGGATTGCTTCGGAAGGATGACTTATGTTGTTTTCCAAGCTGGCAGGCCTTGCATTTCTTTGCTTGATCAGCAGACACTTGAGGCAGACTGGTAACAAGATTTGAACCGGCAAGCTTGGATAGATATTTGAAGTTCAAGTGACTGAGTCTCTTGTGCCATAGTCATGAGTTCTCACTGATGTTCTTAGCTACAAAACAAACATTAGCAACACCAGTAATAGCACTTAAGTCTACTGCATAAATGTTACCTTTTATTTTGGTAGTGAGAAGAGTTTCATTGGAAGCAATGTCTTTCACATAGCAACTGGAAGTAGTAAATACACATTGCATTCCTTTATCACAGAATTGTGATATAGATAGAAGGTTGTGTTTCAGACCATCCACAAGAGAGACCTTCTGTACAGTAACTGCAACTCTCTTGATGGTACCTATACTGATGATTTTTCCTTTGGCATTATCACCGAAAACCACTGGGGGACCTGATGCTTCTGAGATATCGGCAAGTAGATAAAACGGTATGCTTATGGTCCCCCTTATTCATGGGTCCGAGGGTTAGTTCTTCTTTGGCAACCACATCTAGCCACCACTAGAGGATGTAACCTCAGTGGGTCCAGATAGGTGCTTTAAGAGGCATTCATGAGCCTTGTGACCGTAATCAAAACAATTAGAACATCTCACTTGACTGATAGGCTGTGGAGTCGGTAGAACATCATTCTGTTTAGTCAGTGCATCGGCAGAACTAGGGAATTGAGCAGGCACAAACTTAGTAGGTTTAAAGGTTTTAGTATTGCCTTTCTTTCCATTCTGTTTACCTTTGGCAGTTACCTTATTAGGTACTTGTCCATCGGCAGCAGATGTTGTTAGACCGGCAGTACTAGCTCTGCTGATGTATTCACCAAGAATACCGTTATCGGCAGACTCAGTATCAGCAACCTTAACATATTTTTGTTTGTGCTTGTCATTCCTTTTGTTCTGGTTCTTAGGATACTTCATTGCCACAGCACTGTATATTGGCTTAGCATCCTTATGCACTGAGTTAACAGGACCACATTCAACTTTCTCATCCCTTTTCTCGGTCACACAAGTTTCAGTAGAGCTACTGCTGCTGGAATCAAATCCTAACCCAGATTGGTCCTTATATAACATTTGGGTCTGTAGGATTGTTTCAACAGCAACTCTAGATTTTGTGTAAGAATCAACAATCCTTGAGAGATGATTGTTTCTTTTCACAAGATCTTCGATCTGAGCTATCAATACTGCTACTTGGCTTTTGAGATCCAGGTTTTCTTTCTTTATAAGAACAGACTCAAGCTCATGTCCTTTGAGAACATTAAGTTCAGACACAAGCAAGTCATTCTCTGCAGAAATTCTATTAAAATCAGCAGCCATCACTTTATGAACGCTACTGAGCTTCTCATGATCAATAAAAAGTTCATCCATTGTCTCTACCATTTCAGCTTTGGATATTTCAGGAAAGGGATCAGCTAAAATTTTGGGGGCAGAGGGAATAGGTTTGGGAGAGAAGTCAGGTAGAGAAGAGATGGGTTTAGATAAGCTTTTGGTAATGCTGGGATGCTCGGTGAAAGAGAATTTTCTGGTCATCGGTAAGGGTTTAGGTGTGATGGTAGTGAATTGAATAGAGTTACACTGACCATAGAGAGAGGTTCCCACTTGGTGAACTCTGTATCCATTTGGGTTCTCTGCTTTGACACTAATCTCTTTGAAGTGTGGTTGAGGTCTTCCAGTAGCTTCTTCTCTGACTGGAGATCTTGGAGGGGATGGATCTCGGTAGACTGGAGTCGGCAATGTGGATGTATCGGCATCTTCCAAGTCTAGGGCAACAAAGCTTACATCGGCATCTTCATCTTCATCGGCATCTTCATCGGAATCAGTTTCACACCAAACCGGCAAGGCCTTTTCTGTGCTTTCATCAGCAACAAAGCTTCGAGACTTAGGATGTCTCTTGTTGAATGACTTCCTCACGTATTCATATTTTGGTTGAGGACATTTAGAAGTAAAGTGACCAGGTTTTCTGCAGTTGAAGCAGACCAGATCACCTTTGTTGTTCTCGGTTGCACTAGTAGAGGGTTTGTTGTAGCTTGCTGGTTTCTGAAATGGTGGTGTGAAGGATTTTGGTTGCTGGTAGTTTCCTTTCTGTATCCTTTTGAAGTCTTTGAACCTTTTGTAGTTCCTAGCGAAGGCGGCAAATTCGTCTTCTTCCATAGGTTTTTCTGAGGTTATTTCATGGGTATTGGAACTGCAGGATGTTTGAGGTGGATCTATAGGAGGGAATTTGTTTGAAGGAAAGGATATCTGTGACTGAGCTGATAGAGACAAGTTTTTGAAATTTTTATCGAGAATGTTAAGTTTTTGCAGTTCTCTCTCATACAGAAATAGACTAGACACAAGATTCTGAATAGAAGTCTTGTTTAAGTCTCTCACTTCTCTAACAGCGGTGACCTTAGTATGATACTCATTTCCCAAAGAACTTAGAAAACGAATATTAAGATCTTTCATAGTATAAACTTTACCTAATGAAGCACATAAATTACTTACCTCGCAAAATCTGTCGTAGGCACTCCTTAGTGATTCACCATCTTGTTTCTTGAAGGATTCAAACTCAGCAATGCAATCGTAGAGTCTGTTGTCCTTCACCTGCTCATCACCTTCAAAGTATGCAAGGAGCTTGTTCCAGCATTCTTGAGCCGTGGAGCACAAGTCAATAAGTTTGTATTGCTTGTCATCCAAACCACAAGAGATAATGTGGCATGCTTTTCCATCTAGGGCAGCAGAAAGTTGTCGTCGTCGGTCCATTACTCTCTGGGTTTCTCAATCAAAGTTTCATCAATCTTAACATGGGTTTCCTGTTCAGCTTCCCGATCAGCATGTTGTGTCAGCGGAGTGGAGGGAATAGGTCTGTAGGTGGTTGAAACTTTTAACGGAATGATTGGACCACCTTCTATGACCGTCATCAACCGGTCATCGATTGAGTTCATATACTTTATCATACGAGATTTCCAGACACCAAACTCGTTGACATTCAACAACGGAATGGTGGTGATGTTGAATGACTGCATGATTTTTCCTGCCATGGTATCGGCAAACAAGCTGCAAAGCTTGGAAATTTCTTTCAAAATTCCAAGCTCTGATACCAATTGTTAGGCCCAATTGGTAGGAAAATAGGCTAGAGGGGGGGGGGTGAATAGCCTAATTAAAATTTTTTCAAAGAAACACTTTTATAAATGCAAAGTCACTTATCAGATTGCAAACTATTATCAGTAAGAGCAGCGGAGAAGATATGACTTGTTTTAACTCACACAAAATCAGTTTATAAAAAGGTTTTGAGAGCTTGGTTTAAACACAAAGTAGTTTCTAAAAGTTCAATGCAGGAGCAAGAGATTGGTCAATGGAAATGAAGTTGAGTCAGTAAGAACAGTAATGATTTGCCGGTGATAGAGTTCCAACCGGCAAGGACAGTAAGTAACAGAGGACACAGAGATTTGGAGAGGTTCACAGTGTAAATACTGCTACGTCCTCTACCAAGTTTGTTCAGAACTTGGATTTGGGTTAAGATCACTATTAAATATCCCTAGTCTATTACAAGAGTGGCTTTGCCGGATACAAAGACTAAATTCTAGAGATAGTTTAATGAATCGTAAAGCAAATATCTGACCAAGTGTATTTGAGCGGCAAGTTCAAAAGAACTTATCTCACTCAGGTGGGTGTGTGAAAACTCAGACAACGTATTCCTTAAAATAATCTAGTTCGGGAATACTAACAGTGTTGTAGAGTTTGTGCACAAGTGTATGTCCTATTAAATGATC
>JAOWBW010000365.1:0-35852 GCA_026119855.1 Campanula takesimana | reverse complement strand
TTTATAACTACCCGGTTAAAGGTAGCGTTTTAATATGTCAAACATAATGTTCATCAAGTGGAAGACTATAATAACTTCATGTCTAAGGATTCAATTGACATAACTAATATGAGATACATATATGACATTGACCATGATATAGATCTCATAAAGCGGGTCCTGTCCAGTACCAAATAAGTACCATAAATCTAACATGATCATCCATGATTATTTAGCCTTTATACTAATACCACAAAGTACTAGGGACGGAGATTATTATAAGTAAACATGAATAGAAATAATAATCCAAGAGCATCTCTTTATTAATATGAATAAATGATAAAATTACAACGTTTATTAAACGTGCCTAGGGCACTAACACCAACACGCCATATCCCTACAGAGCTCCAGGACTCTCTCCTCCAGACGGCGCAGCCTGCTCCTCATCCCTTTGTTTCTGGCGGCCTATATACCTGTAAGCAGCCATGGGCACCTGTCACAACAGAAACAGGAAACTACATCAGTATATTGGGATAAAACAACCGGGGACAGAAAGTGGGACATAATCAGAAATGTGCAAGGAAAGCAAAAGTCATACCACAGCGGTCTGGGCAGGAGGCTCTCTCTCCGGTGACATATCTTCAGGGACAATCTCCTCTGCTCATCAACAACCCCAAAGTTTGAGTAGGTGTAATACGAAGGAGGCAAGGGAGGATCAAAGCAATAACCCGCCCCAGTGGGGTAAAACTGCGCAGAAGTACAAGGGCAAGGCTGTGTTCCCCGAGGGTCAGCATACATGAAGCCCGATATCAGATGGTTCACCCAGAAAGGCCATAGTCCTGGTAAAAAAAGATGAAAGGGGTAGAATCAACCCCTGCCATATACATGGGCCTATCATCCTCAAAACAACGCCCGCTAGTTACGAGGGCAGAAAGGAGGGAACTCTGGAACCGACGACCTAGGTAGGTTATGGTAATCCACCATCTGGCTCCCATGCTGCCAGTATACCCTCTCTTCCAAGTATATGGCCATGCACTCCACGGAGCTCATCAGAAGCCTCGAGCGGGTATGGAACAGTATATGCTCTATGGTGCCATAAATCGGTCTCCAGGGAAACAATGACTGAGATACAGACTCAGGCCTCAGACCATCCAGATATTTCCTGGCTGAAACCAAGCCAATGGGGGCAGTGCCGGTCTTCACATTTCTGGCCTTGTAAGACCACCTATCACAATCAGGATACAGGGGCTGACCCTCTCTCCCAATCCTGAAGTCCCTCATGCCCATAATGACAAATGCCCACACCTGCAAACAGAAGCAAAGGCAGAGATTAAACACAGTTGAAAGTGTAGAAAGGACAGAAATCTAAAAGGGCAAAATGGTAACTATACCTCCCAAGCGAGAGAAAAGCCCGTGACCGAGCTCCTAGTCGAACGACTAGTCAAGTCCATACCGTGATAGCAAGAAGCCAGACCCGCTGCACCCCAGTAGTATTGAGCAGCCTGGTCCAAATCAACTAGAAGGTCCAACAGGGACAGGGAAGCAGAACACCCCCCGGTCGCGAACAAGGTATGAGACAAAGTAGACCAAATAAAACAACGGGCCACCGCATCGACCCGGTCAGCAGTAAGACCTCAGGACTCAACCAAGAGGAAATCAAAGTAAGCCCTAATCTTCCCCCAGGTCACTCGGAAGCTCTTCACTATAAACCCGCAATCCACCAAGGCCATCAGCTCGTCAGGCGCCCGAGCAGTTCCGCTCACACCACAAGGCACAGGCACCCCAGAAAAAGGCAAACCGGTCAGAGCCGTAAAGTCAGTCGGGGTCATAGTCACCTCCCCCATCGGCAATGAAAAGTGTGAGTGGTATCCCACCATCTCTCCCTCAAGGCCTGAATTACATCGGGATCATTCTTCAGTGAAGGCAAACCCATAATAAAAGGGCCAAAGCACGTAGTTGCAACCCTAGCACGTACATTCTCGGGCAATTTCTTCCACACAGAAACAGGTGCCTGAGCCCCACCTCAGATTTCGGTCAGACGGTTCCACCTCTGAAAGGAAACAAGAGACAAAGGAAAACTGTTCAGCATAACGGCTAGAAAATGGCCAAACCCAACATGAAGAAATTCAACATGGCAATGTCATGGCGTGCAAACAAGTGTGTGAACATGCAAATGGGTGTCCAAACATCCTCTTCACAACAAATCAACAATGACAACAACATGCAAGCATGATCAGAAGGGTTACTGCAGCAGTATCACGGACAAAATGGTACGACCCTAGAATACAAAATTGTCAAAGGAAAGGTGAAATTCTTACCAATCCCGCAGAAACGAAGTGGGAAATATGAGTATGGGACTCATATGTAAGCTGTCTTGGGTCCATGGCCTCAACCCCGACCTCGGCTTCTTCTCCCATGGGCATCTCAAAGGGAGGATTTTGATGAGAACTCGACATTATTCCTCGATGGAATGATCTCAAATGAGCAAAGGAAGCGTTTTGAGATGTTTTCCTCACAGGATTTCGACTCAGAATACAGAGAGTTTGGCCAATTTTTGAACTTGGCTCCAACAAAATGAGCAGTTTCTGAATATATGCTGAACTTAAATGCGATGCGCGCGCCTCCTAATGCCTTTATGCGCCGCGCGCACGTCCCACAGACATTCCTGGACGCGGGCGCCTCCCGTGCCCAGTCAGGCCCAGGTGCAAGTTCCCATGCAGGAATAAATACATCACATCAATTCCTCCAACTCCCATCTGAGGTTTCCGCTCCACCTTGGGGCGTTTCAAGCATAAAGTTCTGCAACGGACGTATTTAAATCCTACAGTTACAAAAGTCAAGGTCAATCTCGACATTTTCCTCTCTAAAGGGAAAACTTCACCTTTTTGGTCCGCAGTCAACCGTGCCTGCACCCCACAAAATTCATAAAGTCAACAGCAAGTGCAGCTCTGAACAGCACACATCAGACACAGCTACAAACAGCAATTCGTTCTATAAGGAACCGCTAAAAATACCACTTCTTAAGCAAAATAACGGATTCACTAACGGATTCATCAACAAGGGTTCACTAACGGACTCATTCAAAGGATTCACTAACGGATTCATCTAATGGATTTACCAACGGATTCGTTAACAAGGGTTCACTAACGGACTCATTCAAAGGATTCACTAACGGATTCATCTAACGGATTCACCACGGATTCCTCAACAAGGGTTCACCAACGGACTCATATAAGGGTTCACCAACGGACTCGTACAAGGGTTCACTAACGGACTCATTCAAGGGATTCACAAACGGATTCATCTAACGGATTCGTTAACAAGGGTTCACCAACGGACTCATTCAAGGATTCACTAACGGATTCATCTAACGGATTCACCAACGGATTCGTCAACAGGGTTCACCAACGGACTCATTCAAGGGATTCACTAACTGATTCATCTAACAGATTCACCAACGGATTCGTCAACAAGGGTTCACCAACGGACTCATTCAAAGGATTCACTAACGGATTCATCTAACGGATTCACCAACGGATTCATCAACAAGGGTTCACCAATGGACTCATTCAAGGAATTCACTAACAGATTCATCTAACGGATTCACCAACGGATTCGTCAACAAGGGTTCACCAACGAACTCATTCAAGGGATTCACTAACGGATTCATCTAACGGATTCACCAACGGATTCGTCAACAAGGGTTCACCAACGGACTCATTCAAGGGATTCACTAACGGATTCATCTAACGGATTCACCAACTTATTCGTCAACAAGGGTTCACCAACGGACTCATTCAAGGGATTCACTAACGGATTCATCTAACGTATTCACCAACGGATTCGTCAATAAGGGTTTACCAACGGACTCATTCAAAGGATTCACTAACGGATTCATCTAACGGATTCACCAACTGATTCGTCAACAAGGGTTCACCAACGGACTCATCCAAGGGATTCACTAACGGATTCATCAAACGGATTCACCAACGGACTCATCTAAGGGATTCACTAACGGATTCATCAAACGGATTCACTAACGGATTCGTCAACAAGGGTTCACCAACGGACTCATACAAGGGATTCACTAACAGATTCATCTAACGGATTCACCAACGGATTCGTCAACAAGGGTTCACCAATGGACTCATTCAAGGGATTCACTAATGGATTCCTCTAACGGATTCATCAACGGATTTGTTAACAAGGTTCACTAATGGCTCATCCAATGGATTCACTAACGGGTTCATCAAGTGGATTCACTAACGGATTCAGCCGCCGGATTTACAAATGGATCACGCCACCTCCTCTATCAACAAAAGCCGCTCACACAGGGAGCGCACCTCCATCTCTCGCAATTTCAAATTCCTGCTTTCATCGAGTCTTTGCTTTTTCTTAGTGATGTCCTCGGCGGGTGTACTTTCTTTCGTCGACGTGTTTTGCTTTGTAATCCACGTCACCGAGGGGCTCTATAGACACCCCGCATTGGAACGCTCACCCCAATTGCACATTTAATTTTGTGTTTCTCCCTATTTTAAGTGTGTTTTGTTAGTTTCTATCACTTTCGTTAAGTTCCTGACTAACTCCGTTAAGTCGAGGGACTAAACTGAATAACAGGGCTGACATTCTAGTCCATTTTGTCAAAAAGGCCATTTTTTAGTCACGCGCCTCCGACCATAGGAGCCAGACACGCGCACCTTTCTCCCCCGAGCTAGGAAAAGCGTGCCTCTGGGCGTCAGTTACAGATTTCTGTCCAAGAATCTCCCCTTGCTCATTTTTACATGATTTGCCAGGGAAAGATTTCTTGGTGACTGAGTTTTGGCACAAAAAACACTTGGTTTTCAACTATAACCCCCCCCCCCCTAATCCACCATTTCAAGGGACCGAAATTCTACTTACAAAAACTATACACAAATCATTTCCAAGGCATTTTACAAAGTAATTCATCAAGAATTGTTTGAAGTCACTTGAAGTTTAGGTAAAACTCCATTTCTCCTCTTCTTCTCCACTTCATCTCTTTTCTTCTCTTTTATTTCATCAAACGTGCAATCACCCAAATCATTTTGGGACATGACACCAATGACTACTTCACTTCATTGAAGCTAGTCAAGGAGTTATCTCCCTACATTCCAAAACACCTTTTAAAGCCCCCTTTTATCATCAAGAATTGGAAGAACATTTTATTATATGTAGACTTTGATCAAGCAAGACCGACATAAGTCGGGCGAGATGGGTGTTTAAGTACTTCCCATATCGTAACCTAACCCTCGAACCTCATAACAAGAATCTCTGTTTTCGTACTCAAACTTAGGCTAAATATTAGGTTTTTCTTATGTTCCTCTAAAACATAGGTGGCGACTCTACAATTAAAACAAGTTAGACATCCTAGGATCCTTCCACCGTTCTAGCCAAGTAGTGGGCTTTTCCTGGGGTATCTACACATTCCCTTTTCAACTGTAAAGGAATGTTTAATGTCTTGTCAAAATAACTTCAAGTTAACTTGGAGTCTCTGTAAGGAAATTCGGTTTTGTTCAGCAATTTGAAATGTTTACCGTTAGTTCTTTTCTACAACAAAAGACAGTTGTCAGGTAGTGGTGCTACAACTACCTAGGACTACAAGACAAAACCAAGGTAAAAAATGACAGCTCAACCAATGAGATATCAACAGCACTTGTACCCTTCAGATTGGATTCAAATCTTTGTCCAACGGTCACAAGGGTGCACTGCCTATAAATAGCCCTCATTTCTCAACAATGAAGGCTGCTGAGCTTCAAGAGATTTATTCCCAAGTGTTCAAGTTTGCTTTGAAGATTTAAACCCAGAAATTCAAACCTTCATAGATCTCCTTAGTAAACCCAAAATTCTTCATCAAGCTTTCAGCCTAACAACCATCCATACTCAGCCTTTACACAGAAAGTTCTCATTTGCTCATCCATTATTTAGATCTTTAGAGAATTTGATTCCTTTCCACACACACACCCGATTTATATGATCACATAGATTATATACTTCAAAAACACCGGTTGTTATAATAGCTTTATAGGTTAGATTGATTGTTTAGAGTTTAGATTCATCTTGTAAAACCTCCTCTAAATTAATACAAGTCTAGCAGCTATTAGAAAATCCTAGACTAACCATCTAGGTAGAGGACGTAGTTTATTCAAGAATGAACCTCTTCAAATTGTGTGTTTGATCTTTACTTTCTGTCTTGTTATTTACTTTTCTTGTTTGTTGTCTATAACTTAATCCATCTTCGAAATGACTTGAAAAGTGAATTGTGTTTTTCTTTGATCTTTAAGTTGAGATTATCGGTTGCATCATAGTGTTTTTCAACCTGAGTCAAACCGCCCAACTCTTTAACTATCCTCTTGGCCAAACTGGTAAGTACTCGGTTGAATTTTAACGGTATTTTCAGAAAAAGTTTAAACCGCTATTCACCCCCCCCTCTAGCGGTTTTATACCCTTGTTGCCCTCTGAGACCAACAGTACTTTAGTTTTGTTGTCAATTTGACCTATTTTTCTAACGCCAGTTAAAATTTAACGAAACAGTCAATGAAAGTTGTTGATCCCAAAGGGCAACAAGGGTATGGAAAATAGCTAGAGGGGGGGGGGGGTGAATAGCTGTTTGAAAATTCTTTTCGTACCCTTGAAAATTCAATGGCAAATGCGCACTTAATCAAATAAGCATTATGAAATGCGCCTAAGTGAGTGAGTGAAATGCACAGCGGAATAGTTAAGTAAAGTAGGCGCAAATGATTAAAAAGGGGCGCAACACACACTCTAAGTATTTTGGCTCAAAGTGGGTGAAATAAGGAACTTAGGCAAATGATATAACCAACACAACACAATTCAGATCAATCAATCTACAATGATTAAACAATCAAATAGTGAGATAAGATAATAATTTGAAAGTAAATGACAAGAAATTAATACGCGCTATTTGGAGAGGTTCGATCGGGAAAATGAACTACGTCCTCTACCAAGATGGTTAGTCTTGGATTTCTAATGGAGGTCTTATATAATGAGTGAGTGTTACAAATTATAATCATTTGAGCTTATACACTAACTCAAGATCTAATATTCTATGAAAGAACAAATCCTAGACAATAACCGGTGTATCTCTAAAAGAAAGATCTAAGTGATCAAACTTAAAGAGGTGCGTGTGTGATTTTAGATTCAAGGCTCTTTAGATCTTTGAGATTGAGAGCACAAGAAAACTAAAGTGTTTTTGCTTGAGGATCTGGGCTAAGGATGAAGTTATGAAGATGTTCTTGAGAATTCTGGAAAATCAAAGGCAATCTTCAAATCTTCAACAAATGCTTGAGAGAGAAATTATGAGATTCTTAGCAACTTCAAAATGTTTGAAGTTATGGGGTATTTATAGTAGACCCCCAAAAACTAGCCGTTGGAAATCCCTTGTGGATAAGGTTAAAGGACAGATGTGCTGTTGCTCATTGAGTGGAGCATGTGTCCTTTATAGCCGTTAGACACATAACACAAATATGACCATTATAGACACGTGTCCTAAGATGCGGGTGCATATGTGTTATTTAACCACCGTTGGATCATTGGCGTAGTTTAAATTTCTTCAAGTCTTTATGTCTTCAATAAATCACTGAGTGTTGAATTAACACTATGAGGCGCGTTGAGCCATTTGGGGCGCGTAACACATGCGCGTATAACCTTATGTGCGCGCGCTAGATATGTGCGTGGCACAAAGGTGAAGAATGCGCATGGCACGTAGTGAAGAGGCGCATGGCGCGTGGCTCAAATCAACTTGTGATTTCTTCAAACTTGACATTCTCACCCTATTCCTAAGCCTATTCTATTACAATGGACTACCTAAAAAATGAAGTATAAATACTTCTTACATATGGGTCTAAAATCCATTAAATAAAACTTAGGTGATAGATCAATCAAATCTAATCAATCCTATTACATTGAAACTGAGATATAAGTGGGCATACCCAACAATCTCCCCCTATTTGATTGATGCCATTACATACTATATCAGGGAAAAACATTATACTTGATAATAACATGTCCAAACAAATGAAATTGGTAAATCATGTCTCAAGTTAATGCACACACTAGTCCAAGATATAGATTTCTAATCTATTCCAATAAAGATAAAACATTACACATGGAAAGATAGAAATGATAGTTTAACACATTCAAAATGATATATGAGTTTTAGTTTTGAAACGTGTTTAAACAAAGTTTATACTCAATGCATGAAATATGAAGCAGTTCAAATATGATGCATATGATTTTAAACAACATTCATTGTTCTACAAACAAGAAGTTTGAGTGAACAAGGTTTGAAATAAACAGTGATGCTTTGATCTCATTAAAACTCGAAATATAGGAGTTGGTGATTACAAGTTTTCAATGGAACAAAAATCAAAAGGTGCTAAAACAGTTAAGCACAAAATCACTAACAAAGAGTTCTAACAAACAAAAAGATTCAACAACTTACAAACATAATAAAAACTAAGGGTTAGGAGGTGCGTCATCGTCCTTCAATCCTTCTTCAATTTCTGAAACTGAGCACTGAATTTGTTTGGAAAGTTGGTGACAACGGTTTACAACACCATGAGTGTTAGTGACACCATCTCTGATATAGCGCAAATGATCAACATTGATGTTTGATACTCATCAATGGTGCGCTGAGTGATGGACTGCTGTTGTGAAAAGTTTTCAGTGAAGACTTGAAAGTTTGCTTCAACAGCAGCTTGGGCAGTGAGTATATCAGCAGAAACTCTATCTGTGCGCCTGTCTGCACTGGAATGCTCTGCATTGAAATGAGTGACAATTAATTACTTCAAAACATCAATCTTTGAGAGCAGGGAATGAATGTCAACAAGCGCGCCAGGAGCAGAGCTGGAAGAAGGCGTAAGGGATTCAGGAGCTGAAGGCGCATGGGATTCGGGAGCTTTGGGTTCTGCGCCAGGATCAGCACCATATACTATTAAACCCAGGATTTCTAGTTCATCCTTAACTTCTTTGAGTTTATCAACAACACTCAATAATTTTTGGCTATCTCCAGCCACCATCTCAAATAACTTCCTTATATCACCTGCTATATTCAACTCTACCTCCCTTATGGCATTAATGACATCTTGGGCATCAGTGAGTTTGATGCCACCGTCTATACATTCATGTAGGGAAGCAAGAGTACATTTGAATAGCTCATTCATTTGATCTATAGCATCATTCCACTGTTGAGGAGTAAGGAAATGTTTGTCCTTGATATTACCATTTATGCGCGCTATCTCCCCCTTAATGGAAGCAATCTCATCAGTTCGCTGAGTAAGCATAGAAGTATGAAGCTCCATCTGAGAATTAATATGAGCTTGGCCTTGCTGAAGTTGCTGTAAAAGTGAAATAACCACACTCATGTTAGGAGTGGGAGGATGAGGAGCAGGAGTAGGTTGAGGCGCAGTAGAAGAGGAGCGCCTAACTGGTGATGGAGTAGGAGCGCGAGGAGAAGGAAGATAGTCATCACTTGAAGTAGGCTCTACTAAAATAGTTGGGGGCGCAGAATCACGAGGAGGAGGTGCAGAAGGGCTCTTGCGCCTAATCAAGGGCTATGGCTCCCCCTGAACTTGATCATCACTCAAGTCGCCAAAAAGTTCATCAGATAGCTTATCTTTGAGTGCTTGGCGCTCAGCAGAGAGTGGTTCTGGAGTTAGTTTCTAAACTGGAGTAGGAGCAGAAGTCTTTGATGGAGGCGCACGAATATTAGGAGGCGCATTAGGAGCAGGCGCGCGTACATCAGCAATAGACCCTGCGCCTTTGCGCCTTTCAGACTTGGATAAATCAACAGCCTGTTTCAATCTGTAGTCTTTATCCCTCTTTTTCTGCGCTTCCAGTCTACTGGCTTCCTTAGCGCATTTAAGCTCCTTTTCTTCTTCAGTTTCAGTTCGAGGGCGCTTAGGTGGTCTGCTTGTACTTTCAGCAATCCCTTTGCCTTTGCCCTTTTCTGCGCCTGGAGAAGTTCTTGTTTCTGCACGGGGCGCAATTTGTTCTGCGCGAGGTGAAACATCAGGTTCTGCGCCATCTACTTCTTCATCTGACTCAGTGGCTTCATCAACCAACTGATCACCTTTTACACGCGGCGCGCGCTTAGCCATGCGCTTCCTGCGCCGTTTCATTACTACACTTTCTTTGCCAAATATTGGAACATCAGTTGTTTGATAAACTGGGTTCTCAGCAAGAAAAGTGGTAAGCGCAGGATAAGTGAGAAAAATCATTGTGAGAATTCGGCAGTGAATTTTGAACTTTGTCTTCCCATCAGCCTTGTTCTTGTTGTACTTATCAATCTGGTCCGACAAAGTTTTGAATAAGATTTGAGGCCAGTTAAGGATTGTGTTTCCCATAATAGCAGCAGTATATTCCTACTGCTCCATTGTGAATCTGTTCACATTACCCGTCTTGAAAATAATGGAAGTCCGCACCAAATGCGCGATATGTACCAGTAGATCACCACCATCCCTTATTTCAACAGATTTGATGTTATTCTGAAGAGTAGGAATGTTGAGATGGGTACTCGCCATAAGATTCTGTGCAGCAGCAGAATAGGTATTGATTTTACCAGCTCACTCAGAGGGCCAGTCGTGTTGAAGTTGATGATATTCTTGAGAGTGCCAGTAGAGATAGTGACTTCAACATTTTGAACAACGGCGCGTATTCTGTAGCGCACGTATCCATCTGCAGGTATCTCAACGAGAGTAGCAGTTGAGAAGAATTCATCCACGAGGAGCGGTGAGTAGAAAGGTTGCTCCAAAGTGAATAGAGGCAGTAGACCAGCTTGTCTAATGAAGTCCATAATATCAACGCCAATCTGGACTGCAGATAGCTCAGTGAGATTAAATGTCTCACCAGGCCTAAAATTTGCTGGATCCTGGTACTTGTGACATTGAATACGTTCAATCATTGAAGAATTAAATGTTGGAGCATTGATTGAGCCGTTATCATAAATGGGCGCATAAGGGGCGCATGCAGCTCAGATGCGCGCAGAAACGGTTGGGTCGTGATAGACACTAGGCGCGCAATGAGAGTGAGGCGCGCAGAAGCAATAGGCGCGCAGTGAGTTTCCTTGAAACTTTGAAATTGATTTAACCTTTGTACCTAGTATACTCATAACTCAAAAAAACATAAAATCATTTGTAATAACAAAACTATATAGAATTAGTTGAGTTCAAGCATACCCATTTCACCTCTCAAAAATATGAACCGTTTCGCGTCAAGTGCTTTCGTTAGAATGTCGGCGATTTGATAGTCGGTTCCCACGTGTTCTAAATGAATATTTCCTTTCTCCACGTGGTCTTTGAGGAAGTGATATTTGATGTCGATGTGTTTGGTCTTTGAGTGCATGACAGGATTTTCAAAAACCACAATGGTTGATGTATTATCGCAGTAGATGGGACAATTTTCTTTGATAATATCATAGTTTACCAATTGCTGCTTCATCCATAGAATCTGACAGCAACAACTTCCCACATCGATATATTCTGCTTCCGTTGTTGATACAGACACTGAAGCTTGTTTCTTACTCGCCCATGACACAAGTCGATATCCAAGGAAATGACAAGTGCCACTCGTGCTTTTCCTATCAATTCTGCATGCTGCATAATCCGCATCTGAATAACCTATAAGTTTAAAGTTCAAATCTTTGGTGTACCAAAGTCCAAGGTTAACAGTGCCGGGGAGATATCTTATAATACATTTCACAGCAATTAAGTGCGCTTCTCTAGGGTCAGATTGATAACGAGCGTAAACACAAACACTAAACAAAATATCGGGCCTACTAGCTGTAAGATAAAGGAGTAAGCCAATCATACCTCGATAGAGCTTTTGATCAACACGTTTACCTTTTAAATCTTTGTCGAGTTTATTGCCGGTGGCCATTGGAGTGTCGTATGATTTAGCATTCTCAAGTCCAAACTTCTTGATTAAGTACTTTGTGCATTTGGCTTGATTGATAAATATGCCTTCATTCATTTGCTTGATTTGAAGCCCGAGGAAGAATGTGAGTTCTCCCATCATGCTCATTTCAAACTTGCTCTTCATTATTTTTTCAAAGCGCTTGCACAACAATTCATTAGTAGAACCAAATATAATATCATCAACATAAATTTGAACAAGTAATTTATGACCATTATGTTTGGCAATGAAAAGAGTAGTATCGATTTTACCGCGAGTGAAGCCTTTTTCAATGAGAAACTTTGATAGTGTATCGTACCATGCTCTTGGTGCTTGCTTGAGCCCATACAAAGATTTCTGGAGTTTGTACACATGATTTGGAAATTGTGAATCTTCAAACCCAGGTGGTTGAGCTACGTAGACTTGTTCTTGGAGTTCACCATTTAGAAACGCGCTCTTCACATCCATTTGATATAACTTGAAGTTCTTGTGAGCGGCGTAAGCTATAAATAATCTGATAGCTTCAAGTCTTGCTACGGGCACAAAAGTTTCATCGTAATCAATGCCTTCTTCTTGCCTATATCCTTGAGCAACCAATCTTGCTTTGTTTCTTGTGATGGTTCCATTCTCATCCATCTTGTTTCTGAACACCCATTTCGTACCAATCACTCATTGATCATTTGGTCTTGGAACAAGAGTCCAAACCTTATATCGTTCAAATTGATTGAGTTCTTATTTCATTGCAACAACCCAATTAGGATCTTGGAGCGCTTCATCAGCCTTCTTCGGTTCAATTTGAGAGATAAAAGCAGTGTAAGCATCAAAGTTTGTAGCTCTCCTTGTACGAACACCAACATTTAGATCACCAATGATATTATTGATTGGGTGACCTCTAACTTCACGAATTTCAGGAGGTAAGTTAGAATGAGTCATAGTAACTTGAAGGTCTTCAATTGGTACATCTTCACCAGATTCAAAATCATCAAAATTTGGGGGATGAACAGGTTCAGAATTAAAACTAGGGTTAACACCAGATGCAGCAGTAGATATAGGCGCGTGAGAAAAATCAAGAGGTGCATCATTAGAAGGAGGCACAACTGATGATTCATTTGGCGCGCCATATGAGGAATTAGGCGCATTTGATGTAGATGGATTTCCTTGAGTTGATAGATTCTGATCTTGTGTAGGCGCAACATAAATAGGAGCACCTGGGTCATTAAGCTCAACAGAATCATCAGCAACATTTGGAGCCAAATGTGGCTCAAGGAGAGAATGTTCATCAAATGTAACATGTACAGATTCAACTATCACTAGTGTAGATCTATTTAAAACGCGAAAAGCTTTAGAATGTTTGGGATACCCAACAAAAAAATACCTTCATCGGCTTTGGCATCGAATTTACCTCTATGTTCGTTTCCGTGTAGAGGATATAATATTTGCAACCAAAGATCTTGAAGAATGCAATGTTGGGAGTTCTACCACGCCAAAGTTCATACGGAGTCTTGTTGTGAAGTTTGTTAATGAGGGAACGATTTTGAGTAAAGCATGCTGTGTTGATAGCTTCTTCCCAAAAGTACTTAGGCAATTTTGCTTCAGCTATCATCGTCTTTCCCGCTTCAATCAACGTCCTATTATTTCTTTCCACAACACCATTTTATTAAGGAACACCAGCGGTTGAGAAGTTGTGATCTATCCCATGATCGTCGCAATATCGAGCAACACCATTGTTTTTGAATTCTGTTCCGTTATCGGATCGAACACTAACGATGTTATCTTCTTTTTGGGTTTGGAGCAGTCTGAATAAAGTGGTCAAAATGTCATAACAATCATCTTTTGAGATCATCATTTCCTCCAATGTATATCTTGAATAATCATCCACCACAACTAGAGTATACTTGTTTCTTCTAATACTTGCGGTGGTAACTGGTCCAAATAGATCAATGTGTAGTAGTTGCAAACATCTAGTAGTTGAGGGATTGGTCTTGCTGGAGAAAGACTTTTTCGGTTGTTTGCCAAGTTGACACGCGGCGCACTTCTTGTCATGATGATCAGCAACCTTGGGAAGTCCTTTTACAAGATTATTCCTGCTGAGTTTAGATAGATACTTAAAGTTCAAGTGACTTAAGTGCTTGTGCCACAGCCAACTATTTTCGCTCACACTTTTAGCTACAAAACAAAGATTAGTACTAGAGTTCATACTATGGAAATCAATAATGTAAATATTTGTCTTACGATATCCTGTGAGTAATGTAGCTCCAGTTTTGTCATTCTTGATAAGACATTGAGTTGAGGTGAAATGGCATTCTAATCCTTTATCGCAGAATTGAGATATGGATAATAAATTGTGCTTGAGCCCTTCGACGAGAGAGACTCTTTCAATGCACACTTTGTCTTTCTTGAGCTTTCCATATGCTACAACTTGACCTTTGTTGTTATCACCAAATGTTACAGAGGGACCTATTTCTTCATGAACATTTTCAAGTAAGGATTCATCTCCAGTCATGTGTCGTGAACACCCACTATCGAGAATCCATTCATACGTTTTAACTTTTGAAGATCCAGCCATGAAGCAAAGAACCTGAAATATAAACATTTAAAGCAGGTCCCCTTTATTCCTTTTTGGGTCCTAGAGTTAGCAACTTTTGACGACCCACTCTTGCTTGACCTTAGGATTCTTACGTCCTTTGGCATTGGGAGTGAATCTCAAAAGGCATTCCACGGCCTTATGTCCCGAAAAATCACAAATTGAACAATGATGAAAGCCACCAATCACATGAGTTTTTACAAACTCTTTACTTTTCTTTGGGATAACATTCTTCTTTGGGTGAGATGAGCCAGCCTTAACAAAATCCTTCTTTTGAAATTTTGGAGCGCTTTTTCTTGGAGGGAGCATAGGGCTAGGAGGCGCACGGCAGTTAAGCGCGTCGCTCCTAGGCGCATAATGCGCACTCGGAGAAGGAGCGCGCCTTGTTTCAAGAATGGTTTTGCTGGAGGATGATTCAT
Organism: Campanula takesimana; assembly: GCA_026119855.1. Classification (NCBI taxonomy): domain Eukaryota; kingdom Viridiplantae; phylum Streptophyta; class Magnoliopsida; order Asterales; family Campanulaceae; genus Campanula; species Campanula takesimana. The sequence goes on along the minus strand of JAOWBW010000365.1, from coordinate 20,942 downwards.
CTGTAGCTACTTCCTTCTCTTTAGCTTTCCTAAATTATTTCGTTGGGTAGACATAATGGAATGATTGTCTCTTGACTTTTTCCTGTCCTTTACCCATTGAATTAGAATGTTTTTCCTTGGGAATTTCAAAAGTTTGCTGATTTGTAAATTCACTATCTCTTTCAGCACAGACATCACATTTAAAGTTATCACTAGTTGATGAGAATCCCAAGCCACTTTTATCGTCACTGACTTTTTGGGACTCAAATATAATCTCCATAGTGACACGAGAATTTGACCACTCATTTGTAATCTTTTTAAGATCAGTAATTTGAGCAACCAATTCATCGTTTTGAACTTTAAGAAGTGAGTTCTGTTCTGTTAGAAAAGTGTTTTTAATAGTAAGAGGAGTCATGCTATTTATCTGCTCCTTAAGGAGGGTGAGTTCAGATTTAAGTAGAGATTTCTCGGTCTTAAGCTGGGAAATTTCATCACATGATAGTGCTAAAGCTTCCTTCATTTTGCCAAATTTACTGATTACCTTTTCGGCTTCTAAGAACAACTTTTCTTGCTTTACAATGTCCTCATCATGATTGATTGTAGGAATAGGTGCAACTTGAGGTCTAACATATTCACTCTTTCTTAGTTTGCTCCTAGCAATCAGATCACATCTAGAAAATAATAATCCACCATCGCTTTGAACCAGAGTGAGAAATCCTTGTTCAACGAGCTCGCTGATGGTTGGTCCTTTCTTCCTTTTCACTTCTTAAAAACCTGCAGATTTCTTGATAGGTTTATTCAAGATGTTCATATCAGGAACATCCTTGGAGAAGTCATCATCAGAATCATAAGTATCAACTTCATCATCATTTGCCACCAAACAAACGAGTCCATCATCGGAATCTTCATCGCTCTCATCTGAGTCTGTTTCAATCCAAGTGTTCTGCTCATTTGCTGGTGATTCTTCTTCAGCAATCATTCCCTTGTGACGAGTGAATTTGGGAGTGAACTTGGGAGTATGGCTGCTCTTCTTCTGCATATATTCAAATTTTGGAATTGGGCAGCTTGAAGCAAAGTGTCCTGGTTTCCTGCAATTAAAACAAACAAGGTCTTCTTTTCTTTTTGAGTCACTGCTCCTCGTGAACTTTGGAGGAGCTCTGCTGGTAGATCCTTGAAATTTGTTGGTTGAGCCGGGTCTTGAGAATTTTCTGAACTTTTGAAATTTCTTCACAAATAAAGCGAAGTCTTCATCATCCATGTCTAATAGCTCAGAGGTAGAAATTTGGGGATCGGAACTTTTCTCTTCTTGAACCGGCGCAGGCACGCTTCTTCTTTATGCGCCACCATTGCTATGGATTTTGACTTTCCTTCAGTTTCACTGATTCGTTGGAGTTTGAGCTCATAAACCTTAAGATTTGCATAAAGGTTCCTTATAGTCCATACATCTAAAGTTCCGACGTCTTCAAGAGCGCTGGATTTATGAAGATATCTTGAGCCAAAAGCTTGGAGGAAATTTACATTCAAATCTTTGTTTGAAAACTTCATGCCAAGTGAAATACATAGATTTATAATTTCACAGTAGCGTTCATAAGTTTGTCTTAAGGTTTCACCGGGGAGTTGAGAGAAATTGTTGAATATCTTTTGCACTTCATATTTCTTGTTCTCCTTACAAATAGTATCTCCTTCTATATGCTCTTTAATAGCATCCCATAGCTCATTAGCAGTAGCACAATGCATGACTTATTGTTTCATAGCCATGCTTAGAGTGCTTAGGAGAATGTTTCTTGCTTTTCCATCATTTGCAACTCTTCTTGTTTCTTCCTCAGTCCATTCTTCCCTTGGTTTCTTGATGGTTGGTTGAGTAGCGTTTGTGCATGGATTTGGATTCTCTTTCATTGGGATGTAAGGTCCATAAACCACGGTGTCATGAAGACTTTCATCGATTGAGGTAAGATGAGTTAAGATACTAAATTTCCACACGTCGAAATGATCTTCATCAAAGACTGGAACATGTGTGTAGTTAACAGTTGCCGAAGGTCTTGAGTTTGCCATATTGAATCTGCACCAAAGCTATTAAGCTTGAAAAACAAATAGGTTTTATAAAGGTGTTTGCTCTGATACCACTTGTTGGTCCCAAAGGGCAACAAGGGTATGGAAAATAGCTAGAGGGGGGGTGAATAGCTGTTTTAAAATTCTTTTCATACCCTTGAAAATTCAATGGCAAATGCGCACTTAATCAAATAAGCGTTAAGAAATGCGCCTAAGTGAGTGAGTGAAATGCACAGTGGAATAATTAAGTAAGGTAGGCGCAAATGATTAAAAAAGGGCGCAACACACACTCTAAGTATTTTGGCTCAAAGTGGGTGAAATAAGGAGCTTAGGCAAATGATATAACCAACACAACACAATTCAGATCAATCAATCTACAATGATTAAACAAGTAAATAGTAATATAAGATAATAACTTGAAAGTAAATGACAAGAAATTAATACGCGCTATTTGGAGAGGTTCGATCGGGAAAATGATCTACGTCCTCTACCAAGATGGTTAGTCTTGGATTTCTAATGGAGATCTTATATAATGAGTGAGTGTTACAAATTACAATCGTTTGAGCTTATACACTAACTCAAGATCTAATATTCTATGAAAGAACAAATCCTAGATAATAACCGGTGTATCTCTAAAAGAAAGATCTAAGTGATCAAACTTAAAGAGGTGCGTGTGTGATTTTAGATTCAAGGCTCTTTAGATCTTTAAGATTGAGAGCACAAGAAAACTAAAGTGTTTTTGCTTGAGGATCTGGGCTAAGGATGAAGTTATGAAGATGTTCTTGAGAGTTTTGGAAAATCAAAGGCAATCTTCAAATCTTCAACAAATGCTTGAGAGAGAAATTCTGAGATTCTTAGCAACTTCAAAACGTTTGAAGTTATGGGGTATTTATAGTAGACCCCCAAAAACTAGCCGTTGGAAATCCCTTGTGGATAAGGTTAAAGGACGGATGTGCTGTCGCTCATTGAGTGGAGCATGTGTCCTTTATAGCCGTTAGACACATAACACAAATATGACCGTTATGGACACGTTTCCTAAGATGCGTGTGCATATGTGTTATTTAACCACCGTTGGATCATTGACGTAGTTTAAATTTCTTCAAGTCTTTATGTCTTCAATAAATCACTGAGTGTTGAATTAACACTATGAGGCGCGTTGAGCCATTTGGGGCGCGTAACACATGCGCGTATAACCTTATGTGCGCTCGCTAGATATGCGCGTGGCACAAAGGTGAAGAATGCGCATGGCGCGTAGTGAAGAGGCGCATGGCGCGTGGCTCAAATTAACTTGTGATTTCTTCAAACCTGACATTCTTGACCTATTCCTAAGCCTATTTTACTACAATGGACTACATAAAAAATTAAGTATAAATACTTCTTACATATGGGTCTAAAGTCCATTAAATAAAACTTAGGTGATGGATCAATCAAATCTAATCAATCCTATTACATTGAAACTGAGATATAAGTGGGCATACCCAACAAAAGTTAACGTACTAGTTAGTTTGAAGTAGATTTTCCTATTAAGGGATTCGTTCAAAATACCATAATTAAAAGGGTTGTGAACAAAAAATTTGAAACATTAATACTTAAAGATTAAAATAAATACTCCCTCCATCCCAGCAGAAGTAGGACTAGAAGAGTGGGCACAATAATTAAGAGAAAGTAGTGAATGTGTGGTAGAAAATGAAGAGAGATAATGAGTTGGGTAAATAGTAGTGTTGGTTGAATAAAATGAGTGGTGGAAAATGAAGAGAGAGAATGAGTGGGGTTAAATAGTGGGGTTGGTTGAATATAGTATATTATAACATTTCCATTTTGATCAATCTCAATTGTTTTGGGACGGCCTAAAAGAGAAAGAAGTCCTACTTGTGCTGGGACGGAGGGAGTATATATTTTTATAATTTTAATTATTTTTGAATGTGTCTTAAAAAAACAAATAATCCCTCCGTCTTACTATGTTTGGCCACTTTTGACTTTTGATGGTCAACATTTGTGAACTTGACTAAACATTATTGTCAATCGAATTATCCTAATCAATTTCTATAAATTGTTATTGATAAATCATTCATATATCTATCAATAACAACTTTTAGAATTTCTATAGAATAATTCATTTGACATTAATATTTAGTCAAAGTTCACTTGTGTTGACCATCAAAAGTCAAAAGTGGCCCGACATAGTGAGATAGAGGGAGTAATTAGATTAAAAAATATTTAACAAAATGACCAATGTATCTAAAATAATCAAAATTGTTAATAAATGAACAATTTAACCTTGTATATCATTTTTTTTTTCAAAAAAATCAAAAATTCGGTTTAAAAAAAATGAATTAGGCAAGCTATAGCGGTGACAGTAGCACCCATAGCATACCAAGCCAACACATCCGCCGCCATACCGACTGACTAAACAAAGGCGACAACGCATGGCAGATGATCTCCGCCACCTTACCCGATGGCGTCGAAGGTGTGGTTTTAGTACGTTTTCGCGGCGATTACGCTGATTTTGATTGCCGGATCTTTACTAGGGGATAAATATAAAGGCGTGGATGATGTTTGTGCCGCTGTGGATGATACATATTTAAAGTTTAAATAAAATATTTACCCATTAAGGGTTAATAATTTATTATTATCATTTCATATTATTAAAAAATATTTTTTCTCATAAAAACTATTTATTTTAAGCTTTAAATATTGTTTCAATTTTTTTATTCATAACCCTTTTATTTATGAAATTTTCAAAAAACCCCTTAAAATGAAAATCAACTTCAAACTAACTAGTACGTTAACTTTCATTGACTGTGTCGTTAAAGTTTAACTGGCGTTAGAAAAATAGGTAAAATTGAAAACAGAACTAAAGTACGCAGGTCACATTTGCTGTTTATGAAGTATGCATGTCACATTGACTACCCCCAAATAGTACGCAGGTCAAAATGGCTAAAAACTCATTTCCCACGCGTAGCTCTACCTCTCCGTCTTTAAGAGCCCTTCTTGTTGGGTTTCGTAGTAACATGCGCAGCGGAATAAAGCATTTAAAATTTTCATGAAACCCAAAGCCATAGATCCGTTCATATGATTGAGTCAAATACAACATAATGAATACTAGAATACTAACCCTTTATGCCTTTGATTTTGCAACCTTGAATTCGATGGAGGCTTGAAACATTGATCACGAACATAGCAAGAATCACGAACTTTGAAGATGATAAGTTTCACCCTCTAGTGGTATCCATACCACGAACGAATATCAAGAAAACACTTGATCTTGGTTGCTAGACCAAATCATGAAACACGCTTTCATGATGTATAGAACTATATGGAATAATTATGTATGTGTATTCTTGTTCTTCAATCTAGGGATGTCTTAAAACAAGAAATAAAGTCTCTCAAACCCTTGGAGGCTCTCACAAACATATCATAATGATTAGATCTGATTAGGGCAGCTAGAGGCTGTTTAAATACAAGTTATACCTATTCCAAATAGGTAACTTGTGTCTAAACCCGCAAGAAATCGTAATTAGGAAAGTTCCAACTCGAAGCCGACTGGTCCGCCCGGGTCACCAGTCAGATCCGCCTGGGTCATTGATAGGGTCCGGCCAGGTCCTATACAAGGTCCGACCAGACCTATCCTATTTCCCAATTCTCTTTGTTGCTCCTCTAATTTTCAAAATCCTTCAAAGGTCCTTCGACCTAAATTCCAATTAAGTCCTTTTAAAATTCGTTCTATTGTGTGTGACCCTCTAGGATTACACTAAGTTGGCAATGGACCCAAACATGAATCCATAAGATATGATTAGGTTCTAGCAAACCGTCATACCTACCCAAATAGTTTAACTAGATAAAAGTTTGCATTCCTTTTAGAACATGTCATAATCCCTTTGTCCATGATGTCTTTGAACACAAGTCATGGTCAACAAGTCAACTTGTATTGTTCAATACTTTCTCGATTCCGAATATGTTGATAATCCAAATGACATTGATTCAATCAATTCATTTGAGTTTGGCCAAACATTTCATCAACATCATTACTTCGAGGGGCTCAAGCTTGACATCTCTCCGAAGAGGGACAAATCCAATTAGCTTATTATTCTTCCCTACGTGAATCCGATTATGCCAATCATACCCTTTATAGCTACCTGGTTAATCTTCATCAAGTGGAAGACTATAATAACTTCATGTCTAAGGATTCAAATGACATAACTAATATGAGATTTATATATGACACTGACCATGACATAAATCTCATACCGCGGGTCAAGTCCAGTACCTTGTTCCAAACAAGTACCCATAAATCTAACATGATCATCCCATGATCATTTAGCCTTTATACTAGTGCTTAACAAGATCTAGGGACAGAGATTATTATAAGAAAACATGAGCATTAATAATAATCAAAATATCTCTTCATCAATATGAATATAATGATAACACATACAACGTTTAACAAACATGCCTAGGGCACCAACATCAACAATCTCCCACTTTCCCTAAGCCCAATCTCTAGGTATCTAATACCCATGGACCTTAACATGACCATCATGTTTAGCTTGTGGAAGTCCCTTCGTTAGTGTGTCCTCAACGTTATCATTACTTGGTACTCTGCATATATTTACTTTTCCTTTATCAATGATTTCTCGAACGATATGAAAAACGCCTAAGTATGTGTTTGGATTTAGGATGTGCCCTTGGTTCCTTTGCTTGATCAATAGCACCACTATTATTACTAATAAGGTCTATTGGATTAGCAATGCTACGAACCATCTCAAGTTCACCAATGAACTTCTTAATCTAAACAACTTCCTTTGCAGCATCCAATGCAGCAATTGTCGCGACCCCGGACCCCGCGGGCCCGAGACCGCGAGCTGGACGTCGACTTAAAACCAAAACTCTAAAATATAGAAGTTAAAAATTCCATTTTGAACCAAAAGATGATAACACAAAGTTTTACAAATCCACGTTTAAATCAACAAAGTACATCCAACATAAGCTCCACAGCTTATACCCAAAAGAATAAAATATACAATTCTTAATGACGTCAATAAAGGGTAAAACTATCCCCAAAAGGTTATACATTTAAATAATGTAAACCGATCCATAACAACCTGCCCCAAAATCTCAATCCTCTCGACGTCCTCCTCGATCCGCGAATCCTAATCCTTTTCCTCCTGGGGGGGGTTAAGGAAAAACAAAGATGGAAATAAACGGGGTGAGATAAAATCTCAGTAAGTTACTAATGCAACTACATGACATGCTAATATGCAATGGCCAATAGCAATTAACAATAGACAGATAGCAGCGGAATAATAATTGTCATGCTGTCGAACAGTAACATCCAATAGTCAATCATATAATTAAACATATAACAACAAATGAGAGGCTCCCTATCGCCAACCGTCCCATACCGGTTGGAAATAACGACCAGCTCATCATGCAACACATAAAGATGAAATAAACACTCATAAGTGGATACATAGCCAAGGTTTCACCCAACTGAAAGAACCAGATAAAGGTCGCTGCGCCGCTTCAATAATCAACAATCAACATCTTCATAGCAGCATGAAAGCTCGAAGAGAAAAACCCCGGTACCGGAACCAAATCATAAAAGTGTCACAAGGGACAAGGACCATGACACAAAGTCATGCCCGTTAGCCAGATACATTCACAAAGGAACGCTGACTTATCCTTTCCAAGGCCAATCTGGAGAAGGGGTATAGTAAGGGCAAAACAATGGTCAACATTATAATGGACTTGGCTTTGCCATTATAATTTTTCCCATCGCCCGATGCAACAAATATGCCAGCTGGGCTTCTAATTAAATGCTAAGTAATAATATTTTAGCATGAATAAACAACTTAAGGTTCCAAAGTAGGGAACCACACCAATTAAATCACCATAAAGATGCAACCGATTACTCGAAAAGAGTTCAACAACAATAGCACAAGAAGTTTCTCATAAAGAGTCCAACAACAATAAACGGAATTTCTCATAAAGAGCACAACAACAATGATTATTAGAACACAATGATTCCATAAAGAGGAACCCTACCAAATACATTCCAAAGATGATGCCCACAAGTTACACATAAAGAACTCAACCCAAACGGTAACTCACAAATAGTACAAAGACTATGACCGAAACGACCATAAACATTTACTCATAAAGATATACTAGGACTATGAACTCAACCCTCTTATCATACCTGGAATTCCAAAGTAGGAATCCAGAATGAATACATCTTAAGATTAATCAAATCGTAGGTACCCAATCGCCAATTCACGCTTTACCTCCGACCCAAACGAACCAATTCTAAACACCCCAAACGAATCCAAAAGGTTACTCTTATTAGAACATGATCACGACCGGACTAAACCCTACACCTTAGTGTTCCAAAACCACCCTCTAGGTACTATAGGATATCACCTAAAACCTAAACCAAGTCTTATCCAAAATCAATCCGATTGGAACAACCACGAACCCATCACAAGATGCTCAAACACAAACTTGATCGCAATTGATCATCACAAAGATAAGTCAAACCAACAATACCTCAATAAGATGTTCCAAAGTCCCAATTAACACTTAATTAATTTCAAACACAAACTCGATCACAAAGGACCCAATTCTATCACTAGAGTGTACTACAATGTTCACTAAGGTCAACTAGGAGGACACCCAATGTCGCGACCCCGGACCCCGCGGGCCCCGGGACCGCGATCTGGACGTCGACTCTAAAACCAAAACTGAGAAATACCGAAGATAAAATTTCCATTTAATACCAAAAGTGATAATCCAAAGTTTTACAAAACCAAGTTTGATAAAGACTAAATACAACGATCATAAACTTCCACAAGTTTATGCCCAACAAATAAAAATATACAATCCTTAGTGACGTCATGTTTGGTACAACTACCCCAAAATGGTTACACATTTACATAATGGGAACCAACCTATAACAACCTTCCCCAAAAGAACGGATCCACCCTCGACGTCCTCTTTCTCGTGATCAGCGAGACTATTCCTTAGCACCTGGGGGGGGGGGTTAAGGAAAAACAAAGATAAAAGGAAAGGGGGTGAGATAAATCTCAATAAGTTACTAATGCAACTACATGGCATGCTATGATGCAATATACAATAAGCAATAATAATTATCACGTATCACATAGCATTTATCACATAACAGACAGCAGCGGAAATAAACACATAACAAAGGATATAGCCAAGGTTTTCCAAACCGGAACATCCAAATAAAGGATCGCTGCGCAGCTTCAATAATCAACCAATCATCATCTTCATAATAGCATAAAAGCCGAAGAGAAAACCCCGGTACCGGAACCAATAACATAAAAGTGTCACAAGGGACAAGGACCATGACACAAAGTCATGCCCGCTAGCCAGATGCATTCACAAAGGAACGCTGACTTATCCTTTCCAAGGCCAATCTGGAGAAGGGGTATAGTAAGGGCAAAACAATGGTCAACATTATAATGGACTTGGCCTTGCCATTATAATCTTTCCCATCGCCCGATGCAACAAATATGCCAGCTGGGCTTCCAAATAAATGCTAAGTAATAATAATTTAGCATGAATGAACAACTTAAGGTTCCAAAGTAGGGAACCATTCCAATTAAATCACCACAAAGGTAAACCAATACAAACCGTGCATCAAAGATGACCACATTTCCAAAATGATACTTAATCAAATTCCATCTCGTATTTATTCACAAAGGAACCAAACCCAATCAATAAAGTGTTCCAACAATGACACTTAACACTTACTTAATTTCAAACACAAACTTGATCACAAAGGACTCAATTCTATCACTAGAATGCACTACAATGTTCACTAAGGTCAACTAGGAGGACACCCAAGAATTGGATCACAACGCATTCTTTAGTCACACAATTTAACAAAATGTACATTTTTCAGAGATCTGTGCGGCCGCCCACGATGGGTTGTGCGGTCGCCCAAAGTGCCTCAAAACAAGAACAAAAACTCTCAGAAAGATGCGCGGTCGCCCATACTATTTTGGGCGGTCGCCCAATATGCGGAATCGCCAGAAATCGGGAAGAACAACATGGGTTCTTCCATTTTCAACCCAAAACACATTTAACCAAAATCCCATCTTCCAACTCATGTACTAATGTACCAAAACCATTTATAACTAGGGTGGGGACTCCAATATACCATTCATCAACCCAAAACAAAGAATCAAACCCAACATTTCAAAATCACCATTTTTGATCAAAAACCCAAATAAATTCCAAATAAATTGCAAACTCATCCAAACTTCCAATATAACAACAAAAGCATTATATGAACAAGATATGAACATTTTAGCATCGAAATGGGGGAAAAGTAACTTACTTGAATTTTCTCAAAGTTGATGGATTTCAAATCTTTTTGAGTCTACGCGATCCTAGCGACGATCTAAACACGTTTCATGTTTTAAGAAATGAGAGAAGATGAGAGGAAGAGGAAGTAACTGAAGAGAGAAGAAGAAAAGAAGAAAAGAAGACTTACCCTTTTTCTTTTGAAGAGAGAGAGATGAACTGGGAAATGGGATGGAGAGAGTGAGGGAGAAGGTGAGGGAGGTGAGGGGAGTAGGGAGGGTGTATGAAAAATGTTTAAAAGATTTACACTTAGGCCCCCTCTCTCACACTACACACAAACTACACTCCCAACTAACAATTAAGACCCAACATTCTATACTAACACAATGACCCAAATAAAATGCTAGGCATAATTATTATAACACATAAATTGCACACATAATTATTTAAATAATTAATAATTTAAATAAATAAATAAATAAATAAGCAAATAATTAAATAATAATCATTTAATTGCTAATAAAATAGAGCCTATATTTCGGGTCGTGACATTCACTCCCCCTTAAAGAAAATTCGACCCGAATTTTAACGAGACTCACCTCAAACAAAAATCCACGGAAATTTCCTCTCGATCTCATCACGAAGCTCCCACGTCGACTCTTCGATATTGTGATTCCTCCAAAGAACTCGAACCACGCAATACTCTTGCTCCTCAAACTCTTGGACCTTGGAATCTAAGATCCGAACCGGTCGTTCCTCATAAGACATATCTGGCTCAATATCCTCCGGTACTCTCGGTAACACATGAGACGGATCATGAACGTACTTCCGAAGCATAGAAACGTGGAAAACGTTGTGCAACCGGTCCAAAGATGGCGGTAACGCAAGTCGATACGCCAGAAGTCCAACCTTTCCCAAAATCTCAAACGGACCAATAAACCTCGGAGCCAATTTGCCTTTCTTCCCATACCTACGAATACCCACCTTTGGAGATACCTTCAAGAATACCAAATCACCAGTCTGAAATCTAAGGTCTCGCCTTCGGTTATCTGCGTAGCTCTTATGTCGACTCTGGGCTGTCTTCAATCTATCCCGGATAACTTTAACTTTTTCAACTGAATCCCGAAGCAAATCAATACCCAAAACTTTCGCTTCACCAACCTCATCCCAACAAATTGGCGATCTACATTTCCTTCCATACAAGGCCTCATACGGTGCCATCTCGATACTAGCCTGGTAACTGTTGTTGTAAGAGAACTCCACTAACGGTAGGTGCGAATCCCAAGAATCAGAAAAGTCTATCGAACACGCTCGCAACATATCCTCAAGAATCTGAATAGTCCTCTCGGATTGACCGTCGGTCTGAGGATGAAAAGCCATACTGAATCGCAAATCTGTACCCAAAGCTTCTGAAACGCCTTCCAGAATCTAGAAGTAAACCTCGGGTCTCGATCTGACACAATGCTAACCGGAACCCCATGAAATCTAACAATCTCATCAATATAAAGGGTCGCAAGCTTCTCCATCGAATACCTGATGTCAATAGGCAAGAAATGGGCACTCTTGGTCAATCTATCCACTATTACCCAAACACTGTCAAACTTCCTACGGTACGAGGCAGTCCCGTAACAAAATCCATAGTCACATGCTCCCATTTCCACTCGGGAATCTCTAACGGCTGAAGCAATCCCGCGGGTCTCTGATGCTCGGCTTTGACCTGCTGACAAGTTAAACACCTCGATACATACTCGGCTATTTCCCTTTTCATATTAATCCACCAAAATTGTTGCTTTAAATCCTGATACATCTTCGTACTACCCGGATGAATAGTATATCTCGATTTGTGACCCTCATCAAGAATTCTCTGTTTAATTCCATTAACATCCGGAACACACAAACGACCATGGAAAGTCAACACTCCACTCGAGCTCAATGAAAAATCCTCGAAATTCTTTTTCTTCAATTTACCCATTATCTTCACCAACTCGGGATCCTCTTTCTGAGCTTCCTTTATCCTCTGAATTAGGGTCGGAGACACCTAATATTCGCAAAAATAGCCCCATGTCTCGATTCACGAGGAGACCAATCTCGAACATCCTCAAGCATTTTCCATTCTCGAACCATCATCGAAGCCACATAAGACTTTCTACTAATCGCATCGGCTACCACATTCGCCTTCCCCGGAAGGTAAGGAATCGTACAATCATAGTCCTTCAATAATTCCATCCATCGGCGCTGTCGGTTGTTCAACTCCTTCTGGGAGAAAAGGTACTTCAAACTCTTGTGATCCGTAAAATCTCAAACTTCGCCCCGTAAAGATAGTGCTTCCACTTGTGCAACGCAAATACTGTCGCCGCTAACTCCATATCATGAGTCGGGTAATTCTGCTCACTCGGGGTCAACTTCCTCAAAGCATACGCAATTACTTTCCCATTCTGCATCAACACACAACCCAAATCCTCTTTCGAAGTATCACTATAAATCACTAGGCCATCGCTCCCATTAGGCAAAGTCAAGATCGGTGCAGTAGTCAACCTCTTCTTCAATTCCTCGAAACTCTTGCCACATTTCTCGGTCCACACAAACGGAACGTTCTTCCGGGTCAACTGAGTCATCGGAGTAGCAATCCTCGAAAACCCTTCAAAACCTTCGGTAATAACCGGCTAATCCCAGAAAACTACGAATCTCGGTCACTGACTCGGGTCTCTTCCAATCCACTATAGCTTCAATCTTAGACGGATCCACAGAAATCCCATCTTTAGAAATCACATGGCCCAGAAATGACACCTTCTCGAGCCAAAATTCGCATTTGTTGAACTTCGCAAATAATTTCTCCCTCGCAAGAACGGATAAAACTGTCCTCAAGTGTCGTTCGTGCTCCTCCCGAGATTTAGAGTAGACGAGTATATCATCAATAAAAACCACCACGAACGAATCAAGATAATGATGGAAAACTCGGTTCATCAAATCCATAAACACGGCCGGCGCGTTAGTCAACCCAAACGGCATAACCAAGAATCATAATGACCATACCGAGTGCGAAAAGCAGTCTTCGGATATCCTCCGATCTAACCTTCAACTGATGGTACCCACTCCTCAAATCAAGCTTAGAGAAAACCACGGATCCTTGAAGCTGATCAAACAAATCATCAATATGCGGTAGAGGATACTTGTTCTTCACCGTAACCTGATTCAACTTCCGGTAATCTATACACAACCTCAACGAACCATCTTTCTTCCGCACAAATAAAACCGGTGCTCCCCACGGGGAAACACTAGGGCGGATAAACCCTCGATCAAGCAACTCCTGCAACTGAACCTTTAACTCCTTCAACTCAGCGGGAGCTAACCTATAAGGCGTTTTCGAAATCGGAGCCGTACCCGGCAAAAGATCTATACAAAACTCAATCTCACGATCGGGAGGCATCTCATACTCGGTAGAGAAAACATCGGGAAATTCCCGAACTACCCGAACACTATCAAACTAGAGGATTCTTTCCTAGTATCAAGAACACTAGCCAAATACCCCTCGCAACCACTATGCAATAATTTTCTCGCTTTCAAAAAAGAAATTAAGCGAACCTTTCTACTCAAAGGACTAGCCTCAAACACAAATTTAGGCACATCGGGAATAGAAAAAGTAACAGTTTTCTTACGGCAATCAACGGACGCATGAAACTTGCTCAACCAATCCATACCCAAAATGACATCAAAGTCTTGGATAGGAAGAACTACCAAATCCGCACAAAGGACTCGACCACAAATAACCACATCACAAGCACGAAAGACTCGATCAGAAATCAAGCATTCTCCTATAGGGGTCGACACCTCTAGCACGTACGGTAAAGACTCGAATGCAGCATTTAACATAGAGGCAAATTGCACAGAAATGTATGAATGAGATGATCCTGGATCTACTAACGCTCGTGCGCTCACATTAGACACAGAATAATACCTCCAATAACGGATGGATCATCGGTAGCTTGTTGTTGATTCATGGCAAATACCCTTCCTTGGACCTTGGGCTTTGGGCTTCCCGGCGGCATCCCTTTTCTGACCCTGATTAATACTAACCCCTGACCCGGATGACTGTCCTCGGTGCCTCGTGCAATCTCTCGCAAAGTGCCCCATTTCACCACAATTGATGCACTTGCCTTGCTTTTTCCAACACCTATCCTCCGCATGGCCTACCTTTTGACAAAAGGTACAAGGCTTCCTAATTTGGCTCCCTTGGTTCCCGGAAGTGGTACCCGGTTCCTTGGGATCGGTTGCCCTCGGGACTGAGATTGTCCCCCAAAGTTACCTCGATTTTCAATCCTTGGTTGTGGCTTGCTCTGCCCTCCCGGCTTGCTCGGGTTAGCTACCTCGGTCTTCCTTTTATGCTCCCCAATATCTTGCTCTATTAAGTAGGCTCGGTCCACCGCATCTTGGAAAGTCACAATCCGTTGAGCAATAAGTTGAGTACGGATGGAGGTCTTCAATCCCCGAATAAATCTCAGAGCCCTTTGTTCTTCGGTCCTCACCAAATAGTCACAATATCGGCTAATTCTATGAACTTAGCCGAGTATTGTGCTATAGACAACAATCCTTGCTCCAAGTTGAGTAGCTCGATCTCCTTTCGGTTTTGATCAACAACCGGAATGAAATGCTCCTTGAATTTGCGCACAAAAAACTCCCACGCATACACCGTGTGAGTATCATCCCAAGTAGCTTTAATACCCTTCCACCAATGCTCGGCGGCTCCCACAAGCTTGTAAGCCGCGAACGGACCTTGTCCTCATCCGAACACCCAAACATATCATAAATCTTTTCCATAGACTCAATCCACAACTCAGCTTTCCGAACATCGGGTTCCCCATTGAATTCAACCGGTTTCAACTTCAAGAATTGCTCCAAACCATAACGAGGTGGTGCTTGCTCTACCCTCGGACCTTGATCATGAATGGCCTTCATGGCCGCCTCAAACATGCCTTGAAACATGGCACGGGCTTCATCCTTGTATCATTCTGATTCTGTGCCCCACTAGTACCTCCTCTGTTTCTTCTTCCAGACATTGAGAACACAATTACCTGCATAAGACATCAACCGTTAATCACTCCGCACACTACTACCCACCTAGGTCATACTAATCCACCTAGACTTATACATAGAGCTAATGCCATAGCTCTGATACCAACTGTCGCGACCCCGGACCCCCGCGGGCCCCGGGACCGCGATCTGGACGTCGACTCGAAAACCAAAACTGAGAAATACCGAAGATAAAATTTCCATTTAATACCAAAAGTGATAATCCAAAGTTTTACAAAACCAAGTTTGATAAAGACTAAATACAACGATCATAAACTTCCACAAGTTTATGCCCAACAAATAAAAATATACAATCCTTAGTGACGTCATGTTTGGTACAACTACCCCAAAATGGTTACACATTTACATAATGGGAACCAACCTATAACAACCTTCCCCAAAAGAACGGATCCACCCTCGACGTCCTCTTTCTCGTGATCAGCGAGACTATTCCTTAGCACCTGGGGGGGGGGTTAAGGAAAAACAAAGATAAAAGGAAAGGGGGTGAGATAAATATCAATAAGTTACTAATGCAACTACATGTCATGCTATGATGCAATATACAATAAGCAATAATAATTATCACGTATCACATAGCATTTATCACATAACAGACAGCAGTGGAAATAAACACATAACAAAGGATATAGCCAAGGTTTTCCAAAACCGAACATCCAAATAAAGGATCGCTGCGCAGCTTCAATAATCAACCAATCATCATCTTCATAATAGCATAAAAGCCGAAGAGAAAACCCCGGTACCGAACCAATAACATAAAAGTGTCACAAGGGACAAGGACCATGACACAAAGTCATGCCCGCTAGCCAGATGCATTCACAAAGGAACGCTGACTTATCCTTTCCAAGGCAATCTGGAGAAGGGGTATAGTAAGGGCAAAACAATGGTCAACATTATAATGGACTTGGCCTTGCCATTATAATCTTTTCCCATCGCCCGATGCAACAAATATGCCAGCTGGGCTTCAAATAAATGCTAAGTAATAATAATTTAGCATGAATGAACAACTTAAGGTTCCAAAGTAGGGAACCATTCCAATTAAATCACCACAAAGGTAAACCAATACAAACCGTGCATCAAAGATGACCACATTCCCAAAAATGATACTTAATCAAATTCCATCTCGTATTTATTCACAAAGGAACCAAACCCAATCAATAAGTGTTCCAACAATGACACTTAACACTTACTTAATTTCAAACACAAACTTGATCACAAAGGACTCAATTCTATCACTAGAATGCACTACAATGTTCACTAAGGTCAACTAGGAGGACACCCAAGAATTGGATCACAACGCATTCTTTAGTCCACAATTTTAACAAAATGTACATTTTTCAGAGATCTGTGCGGCCGCCCACGAGGGTTGTGCGGTCGCCAAAGTGCCTAAGAATGTAAACAAGTATCAAAAAAATCGCAGAAAATGCGTGTAGATTTTGGGGCGGTCGCCCAATATGCGATGAAAATTCGGAAAGAACCATGGGTCTTCTCCATTTTCAACCCAAAACACCATTCTTCCATTTTCAACCAAAACTCCAAATCCCTTACCAACTCATGTACTAATGTACCAAAACCATTTATAACTAGGGTGGGGACTCCAATATACCATTTCATCAACCCAAAACAAAGAATCAAACCCAACATTTCAAAATCACCATTTTTTGATCAAAAACCCAAATAAATTCCAAATAAATTGCAAACTCATCCAAACTTCCATATACAAAAGCATTATAATGAACAAGATATGAACATTTTAGCATCGAAATGGGGGAAAAGTAACTTACTTGAATTTTCTCAAAGTTGATGGATTTCAAATCTTTTTGAGTCTACGCGATCCTAGCGACGATCTAAACACGTTTCATGTTTTAAGAAATGAGAGAAGATGAGAGGAGAGGAAGTAACTGAAGAGAGAAGAAGAAAAGAAGACTTACCCTTTTTCTTTTGAAGAGAGAGAGATGACTGGGAAATGGGATGGAGAGAGTGAGGGAGAAGGTGAGGGAGGTGAGGGGAGTAGGGAGGGAGTATGAAAAATGTTTAAAAGATTTACACTTAGGCCCCCTCTCTCACACTACACACAAACTACACTCCCAACTAACAATTAAGACCCAACATTCTATACTAACACAATGACCCAAATAAAATGCTAGGTATATTATTATAACCACATAAATTGCACACATAATTATTTAAATAATTAATAATTTAAATAAATAAATAAGCAAATAATTAAATAATAATTTTAATTGCTATATAAATAGAGCCTATATTTCGGGTCGTGACACCCAAGGTTTGGATCAAAACGCATTCTTCAATCACACAATAGTTAACAAATGTAAACTTTCAGGGGTTCTGTGTGCGGCCGCCCAAAAGGGACTGTGCGGTCGCCCAAAATCCTTCAACCAAAACAAGAACAAAGCCTTCAGATAGATGTGCGATCGCCCATACATTTTTGTTCGGCGCCCAATGCTCTGAATTACTGGAAATCGGGAAGAACAACATGGGTTCTTCCATTTTTATACCCAAAACACATTTCCACCAAATCCAACATTTCAACTAGTATACTAATGTGCCAAACACACTTATAAGTCTAAAAAAGACTCCTTAACAACATTTAATCAACCAAAATCAAGAATCAACCCAACATTCATAAATCACCATTTTTAACCCAAAATTCAAATAAATTCCAAATAAATTGCAAACTCATCCAAACTTCCAATATAACAACAAAAGCATTATATGAACATGATATGAACATTTTAACATCAAAATGGGGAAAAGTAACTTACTTTTTTCTCAAAGTTGACGGAATTCAATTCTTTTTGGCTTCCTACGATCCTATCGACGATCTAAACATGTTTCACGTTTTAAGAAATGAGAGATTATGAGAGGAAGATGGAGAAAATGAAGAGAGAAGAAAAGAAAGAAAAACTTACCCAATACTTAGAGAGAGAGGGAGATGTTGCTGGAAGATGATGGAGGGAGGTGGAGTGTGAGAATGAAAGAGTAGGGTGAGGGAGGTGAGGGAGGAGAGTAGGGAGGGAATAAGGAGAAATGATTTCAAAACTTACACATAGGCCCCTCCCCCTAAAACTACCTTTTCAAATAAACTCCCCACTAACAAATAAGACTCAACACTTCTACTCTAGCACAAATGACCCAAACAAAATGCTAGGCATAATTATTATCAAACATAAAAGGCACACATAATTATTTAAATAAACAATAATTTAAATAAATAATTAAGCAATTAAATAAATAATAGTTATTTATTACTAATAAAATAGAGCCTAGATTTCGGGTCGTGACATTCACTCCCCCTTAAAGAAAATTCGACCCGAATTTTAACGAGACTTACCCGAAAGACCAAATAGCTACGGATACGATAGTTCTGCCATTTCTCAAATTCCTCAATTGTCCAATCTACCCCACTACAAGGTAACCTTAATAATGCTTACGATACCACGACCTCTCGCACATAACTTCCTTCAATCATAAACCTTCACTACTAATTAGAATCCACAATCAAAATTGGAGAATCCCAATTGCTCCCAAACATAACCTCCGAGATATCCTAAGCTCGTCTTATTCATAACCTTAATTACACTGCAAAGGTGTTTCCTTTTGTAAATCACATACTTAGTAGTATTCCCCAGAAATTCAAAACATCACAATCCCGAGCCTAATTAGCTTTTAAAATGTGAGAGGCTAAGAATTTTCCATCCTCATAACATTCACCGAAGGCTATATCTCTAAGGATTCCATTATAGTGCTCTCGCTCTGGTAGCGCCTTAAACTAGAGGTGTAATATAAACCCAAAATTTTAATACAAAAAGTTCACTTACATCTGCGCCATAATATCATTGTCATAACACTCCAATCCTTGAAAGCCTAAAATAATTTACGATACGCAACAGTCCGAAAATGATCTAAATTTTATCTTCAAGGGATTTCCTCTAACTCCCTTTTTAGTTAATAATCTGTGCTCATATACCTAAGGAAATCTACAAATCTCAAATCCTCAATAACTAACCCAAGTTAGTCTTTCACGCATGCATTTATTAACGTAATGATACTTAGGCTCAATAGTACTACCATCATAGTAACCAATTAGCTAGCAACGTTCCAACTGACCAAATACCAATCGTAGTATTCTATAGTATGCCCAAGTATTGATACTCCACTTCCTCACATACTCTTGATTCAATTCGGGAAACGCCACCCAAGAAGGGATTTAGAACCATAGAACCACTATCTAACCAAAATTTCAAAATGCCTTTACAATAGATCGAGAAATTATTACTCTCCCAAAATGTTACTTAGTCCTTTCAAACTTACGCGCTCACCACCATCGATGATTATAACTTCCATAATATACTCATATCCCATAACACATCATGCTTTTCCTCATACTATCCAATTCCGATGGCGCTCACCGTAGATGCACTACAAGTAAACAAAATCTCCTATCCAGAAATCCTCAATTTGAATCACTCAACTCTTATAACCCAACCGATGCATAAGGACATTGATCTAAATATTTAGCACTACAACCTTGCACTATAACACTCAATTTAACCCAAAGCTTCTCCTCCAACACTAAGTACTATTCGGAAGAAAATGAAAATCTTACGAATGATAAATACACCCAACAATTTACCGAAACTAAATACTCGGATTTCAATTAAGGAAAGATAGGTATAACTCTACCCAAAGGAACGGTCTCAAACAGTTTTAAGAAATTAGGAATGGAGAATATAACAATCCCCCTACAACAATCGACTAAAGCAAGAGTACATCAAAATCTTGTAATAGCAACATGGCTAATTTAGCAGGTGAGACGTAACCATACTTAAGCACATCATAAGCACATAAGACTTCATCAGATACCCTAAACTCCTCCATAGGAGTAGACACCTACACACATAAGTCAAAGACTCAGAAGAAATAAATGCAACTAAATGCACAGAAACACATAAATGCGATGACCCTAAAATGCACGCACTCGCTCTCACGACGCAATTAATACCTCCTGAAATTATCCGTTACCTGGTGAGTGCTGATTGATTGCAAATACTCTACCAAAACCTTGGGCTTCCCGAAGCATCCCTCTTCTGACCCTGTGATATTCCAGTTCCTGCCCCCGATGACTGAACTCTAAACCTCGGACAATCTTTGACGAAGTGTCCCAACTGACCAACTTCACACATTTTCCCTTGCTTCTTCCAACACTTGTTCTTCTGAGTGTCCTTTCCTCTGACAGTAGCTGCAGACTTTCCTATTTCGTGTCCCTTGTTAGAACCTCGATTTCCTACTGTTGGTTGCCCTTGAAGTTGCCTTCTGAATCGAGTTTGCACTCCAGAATTACCTCTGTTATCCGAATGTTGCTGTGGTGACTTACTCTGCCCTCCTTGCTTACCCGGGTTAACCATCTCAGTCTTCCTTTTATGTTCCTCAATATCCTGCTCAATCAAGTAGGCTCGATCCACCGCATCCTGAAA
>JAOWBW010003645.1:0-10091 GCA_026119855.1 Campanula takesimana | reverse complement strand
GGGAATTCTTCTCATGTGTGGAAGCGTCCCGTGGTTGTTCTGGTCAAAGCTCCTTCTAGCAAGGGCAAGGAGAAGGTTGTTGATGAAGCTCCGTCTCGCCCGAGTGTCTTTTCTCGTCTTGGTGGTCTCGAGAATGCTCCAACTCCATCCAAGAAGACTAAAGGCGTCCGCCACCAAAAGCGATGTGGTCCCCAAACCGAAGAAAGATTAGATATTTCTTTTGTACCCTCGAGATTGCAATTAGAATAGACCACTTGGTTTTAAGATTTTATTGTTTTATGTCTTTTAATAGCTCAACATTTTCATTGTAATGATAAGAATGATTTAGTGAATGAATAAAAATTGCAATCTCGTTAATTTGAAAATGATTTGGGTATTTGTTTTGTTTTAGACCGCACCCGAAGGTTGCCTACGTTCCTCCAGTGTAGAGGCTCAGGTCTCCGTAGTTCAAACAAACGAAGACCTTTTTTTTTTGTGTGCCACCCTGTTTTTTGCCTAGACCGCCCTTTCGGGTTTTCAATCTAGCGGGCTTCTTTTTTTGCACTGCTCTAATTTTTTCCTAGGCCGCCCTTACGGGTTTCAACCTAGCGAGCTTTTTTTTTTTTTTTTTTTTTTTTTTTTGTTATGGTCTTCGTTTATTAGACGTAAAACCTCTTTAATTTGTCGAGGTTGACTTCCTTTGGCAGTTGATCTCCGTCTAAATCCACGAGTCGGACTGCACCGCTGCTTAGTATCTTCTTGACTACGTACGGACCGATCCATCAGGGTCCCCATTTTCCAAGGGGGTTCATGGCATTAGGAGGGTGTTGTCTTAGGACCAAATCTCCCACACTGATGTTTCGGGCTTCACTTTTTTATTCAAAGCCCTAGCCATTCTTTGTTGATAGGCCCTCGTACGTTCGATTCCCCTTAGCCTTTTCTCGTCGAGTAGGGCTAGCTGTTCATATCGACTTTGCATCCAATCGACTTCATTGACTTGGTTCTCAAGGAGACCCGCAGGGATGGAACTTCAAGCTCTATTGGTAGTCATCTTCGGAACCATAT
Organism: Campanula takesimana; assembly: GCA_026119855.1. Classification (NCBI taxonomy): domain Eukaryota; kingdom Viridiplantae; phylum Streptophyta; class Magnoliopsida; order Asterales; family Campanulaceae; genus Campanula; species Campanula takesimana. Next base: position 9,047 of record JAOWBW010003645.1, on the reverse strand, counting down.
ACCAGTGCATAAGGAGTTTCTCCAGTCGCTGTCCGTATTGACGTGCGGTAGCCCCATAATGCTAGAGGTAACTTTTCGGGCCAATCCCTTCCAGTGGAGGCCATTTTCTTCACAATGGTCTCGATTGTCTTATTAACTGCCTCGACCGCGCCGTTTGCTTGAGGGCGGTATGGAGATGACTTGTGTTTAGTAATATTGTATTCTACTAGGAGTGCGTCCATCTCTTTCTCAAAGTGAGACCCGTTGTCTGAGATGATCTCATGAGAACGCCGTATCGGCACATGATGTGGGTTTTCATGAATTCGGCCACTTTCTTGGCGTTGAGACTCGGTAAGCCTCTGCTTCGACCCATTTGTAAAATAGACCACGGCTACTAGGACGAAAGATGTCCGTTGCTTCCAGTAGGGTGAACTTTGCCGATGATGTCTATGCCCCAACAGAGAAAGGCCAGGCGTGGTCATCTTGTAAATCTGTGAGGGTGGAGCGTGCTGTAGATTGCATGGAATTGGCATTTGCGCACCTCTTGACTTTCTCGATGCAGTCCCTTTCCATGGTACTCCAATAATAACCCATGGCGGAGTATCTTCTTGGCCAACATAAAACCCCGTTCATGTGAGGCCCACATTCACCTTCGTGGATCTCATGCATTATTTCTTGAGCTTCGTCTCATTTGCACATAGGAGATTGATCCCTTCGTGGTTGTCTTTTGTAGACTCTGTCCCAATCAGTACATATCGGGAGGCTAGTCTTTGCAATGCCATTTGAGACTTCTTATTGCTAGTTCTCAGGATAAGTACCATCCTTGAGGAATTCATGATATCTGCGTACCACGAGGAGTTTGTTTGGACCTCATTGATCTCGATACTCATGCAGTATGCTGGACTGTTCCTTCGGGAAATTTTGAAGGGCTTCACCATTTTACCCTCAGGTATTTCAACCAGTTAAGCGATGGTGGCTAGTGCATCGGCGAAACGGTTTCTTGTCCCTTGGCAGGTAATTGATAGGTGATTTCTTGAAATTGTTCAACCAACTCCTCGAGATGTTGACCATAACCGTTGCAGGGTCGAGTCTTGAATCTTCCATTTTTCAGATGTCTGATTGATGATGAGCAAGGAATCACCGAATACTTCTAAACTTGTGACATTTCTTTCGAGGGCTGCTTTGAGCCCCGCTATGCAAGCTTCGTACTCAGCGGTGTTGTTAGTGGCTTCAAATTCAAGGCGGATGGCAATTGGAGTGTACATGTCCTTTGGATCAACAAGTAACATCCCTATGCCATACCCATGCTTATGGCTGCGCCATCGAAAAAAAGTTGCCACTTATTTTCCTCTGTTGTGGCGCAAATTAAATGCTCGTCGGGGAACTGTACATCTTCCCCCTTCACTTCGTCACACGGAAATTCAGCAAGCTGATCACTGCACACTTTCCCCTTGATGGATTTGAGTGTGACGTAAGTGATATCGTAGACCGGCGAGCATTGAAATACCATTTGGCTATTCTTGTTGACATGAAAGGCTTCTCGAAGATGTAGCGGAGCGGGTCCACTTTTTTTGCTACCAACTTGATTGGAAGGCCTCCATGTAATGCTTGAGCTTTTGAGTAACCAAAACCAATGCGGTACAAGACTTCTCTAAGACAGAGTAGTTCTTTTCAGCTCCTTGAAACCGTCGGCTGACAAAGTAGATGCCATTTTCTTTTGTGGAGTCTCGCTGTTCTTGTGCTAACATAGCCCCTAGGGCTTCATCATTGACAGTGAGATAGAACAAGAGAGGCTTCTCTTCGTGTGGTGGAACCAAAACTGGAGGGCATGTCAAGTAATGCTTCACTTGGTCAAAGGCTTCTTGGCACGCATCGGTCCATTCTAGAGCCACATTCTTTTTAGTAGCTTGAAGATTGGCTCACACATGGAGGTGAGTTGGTGAACAAACCGACTGGTGTATTGAAGTCTGCCCATAAAACCTTTGATTTCTTTCTGCGTCCTTGGGGGAGGCATGTCAATGATTGCCTTGATCTTGGAGGGATCGGCTTCAATTCCTCTCTCAGTGACCATCTAACCAAGAAACCTTTCCTCTGATGACCCCAAAAGTGCAGTTTGCGGGATTGAGTCTCATCTTGTGTTGTCGAAGCCTTTCAAAGTACTTGCGAAGATCGATCAAATGTTGACCTTGGTTCCCTTTGAATGGATGATCATGTCGTCTACATAGACCTCGATCTCTTTATGAAATCATGTCATGGAATAGATCCGTAACAGCCCTCTGGTAGGTAGCCCCAGCGTTCCTTAGTCCGAACGGCATGACTGTGTAGCAGAAGGTTCCCCACGGAGTTGTGAAAGCTGTCTGTGTTGATCCTCTTCGAACATGAGAATCTGATTGTAAACGGCAAAACCGTCCACAAATGAGCGGACTTCATAGTTGGCAGTTGGAATCGACGAGCATGTCGATGTTTGGTAGTGGAAAATCATCTTTCGGGGAAGCTTTGTTCAAATCCCGAAGTCCACACAAACTCGAACCTTGCCGTTTGCCTTTCTGACTTCACAATGTTGGCTAGCCAAAGTCGGATACTCAATGACTTTGATGAACCCCACACTGAGGCGCTTTTCAATCTCTTCTTTGACTTGTAGAGACCATTCTGGTTTGATCTTTCTGAGCTTCTGCATTATTGGCTTGGCGTCCTCTCTGATCGGAATTCTGTGCTCCGCGACCTTTCTGTCAAAACCGGTATGTCTTTGTATGACCATGCGAATACATCCACAAATTCTCTGAGCAGTGCAGTCAATTTGTCTTTGTCTTCCCCCTTGAAGAAGCTGCCAATCTTCGTTTCTTTCGGCTCTTCGTCGGTACCCATATTAACAACATGCAATTCCTCATCAGCCCCTGGACCATTTTCACCACGGACAACGAACCTGTTGAGCTAGTTCATTTAGGTATGTTATGTTTTCGTGGTCTATTTCATCATAATTTGAATCGTTATTAACTTGTTCATTAAGTTTCGTTATTAGTTAATTCATCATTTATGATGTTTGCAATCTCGGGGTACTCAGAAATATCAAATTTTCATTAGAAAAGAAAGGAAACACACGCTCGGCTATGGCTCTCCATATCCTCTTGTGTGAGGGTATTAGAAACATTCTCGGACTCGAAAGTAAGTGTGAGCCGCTCTTCCTTGTTGTTGTACGGGGTATGCAACCCATTTCTCAGACCAAGAAATCTTCGGACACTAAGGGCCCCTTCGTTGAATACCAGTTATGATTGGTCGGAGCTTGGTGGGATCTCACTGATGGTTTCCTTTCTGACGACGGTGTCATGGATGGCGTTGACTTGACAATCGTCCATGATGGCCAATTCTTCGAACATGGAGGCTAGATCGGATAGTTCTTCCCACACGGTAATCTCTACCTCGGATTCTATAGTCACTTTCTTGCCCCACCACTCTCGGGGTGATATCGGAGTAGGTTCCTTTCTTACGTCGGGAGTTCACAGTCAGTGAAGATCTCGAGACCGGGCTTTCTGATGCCCTTGTCGTTAACCCACGGTTCGGGAAAGATCATGTACGGGACATCTTCCCATTGGCGAACAAAATAACTGTTTAGTGTGTTGCGGTAAGGTCTCAAGTCAGGGATTTCATATTGTCGACCTTCTTTGCGAGCTTGGGTCCTTTGATTCTTGACTGCTTGCTCGTACTTCAAGTTATCCTTGGTAGGCTCGTATCCCAGACCAAACTTGTTCTTGACAAAAGGAACTACCACGGGTGCAATATCCCTTGTTGATGCTTCCCTAGGCCAAGACCGGGAAAGTGATTCATGTTCCTCATCATGCGGAGGACTTTAGGATTGCCGGGGGCCCCTTGTCTGTTTCCCCCCTTCCTGTCGATGGTGTTGACGCAGGAGAGAGTGGCATCTTCTATCCCGTGTTGGACTTGGTGAACGGGTTGTCCCCCACTTCTTTGGATGGTGACATTCTCAGCCATGATGGTGACTATCTCGTCCCCATTTCTGATCTTGACACACTGATGGAGAGTGGAAGGCACCGCATTGGAACTGTGGATCCAAGGTCAGCCCAGAAGTAAGTTGAATGAAGCAGGGACGTCAAGTACTTGGAATGGGACGGACATGATCCTGCTTCCAAATTCGATATCAACTTCTAACATTCCAAGACTGTACGGGCGGTGCTGTCGTACCCTCTAATGACTTGTGCAGAGGGTTGTAAATCGGAGCTTTTGAGGCCCCAGTATGCCCATGACTCGGCTAGGCATTAAGTTGAGTGCAGAGGCACCGTCTACTAGAACCCTTGAGATGGGTCTCCCCCTTGCCCTTACTTTGAGGTAAATGGCTTCTATGTGTTCGGACCCAAATGGCGGGAGGTCCATGTCGGCGAAAGTGATGACATTGCCGAAGTAAATGTGACCTATCATTGCTGTGAGGTCCTCGGGAGTCGTGTCAGGGGAGAGACGATGTGTCATCCAATTCTGATGACGAGGTCTCTGTGTCTCTTTGATGATGCAATAAGGTCCCAGATGGATATGTTGGCTTGCGTCTTCTTGAGCTGTGTTAACAAAGGATCTTCGGGTATGTCGCGTGCTTGCGATCTTTGAGAAGAGTACTGGTTGCTGCAGTATTGGGAGGATGTGCTCGTTGTTACTCGGCCGCTGCGAGTGAGCACGTTCACGGTCCCTTGTAGCTTCTTCTTCCTATTCTCTAAGACTCCCTTATAATCTCATCATAAGTCACAACATAACAAGAATTATCAAGTTTATTCATATCATCGGAGCCCTCATTCACAATTGAGATCGAATGAGTGGTTCTTCAAATTCTCCTATCTCTATTACATTGACACTACCCTCATTAGGGATTATGAATTCCTTCTTGTCTATGAGGTCTTGGATGGTGTTGCGGATGGAGAAACAATCCTCGGTGAGGTGGCCGGTGCATTGATGGTAGTCACACCATTTGTGGTGAGCATGATTGGCACGGAGCGGTTGTGGTTGCTTGTACCCTTGAAGAGGGGTGATTTGTCCCTTGGCCTTTAGAGTTCATAGGCCTCGGTGATGAGTCATGCCGTTGAGAGGAGTGTAGACGCGGTCGTTTTGGAACCGCTTGCTTGTGGTGGGGGAACCTTCTTGTAATTCCCCTTGTCAGTAGTAACGGCATAGACAGAAGCCTCTTTGTTGAACTAGAGGCGGCCTTGCATTGGTAAGTAGGAGTGGCCTTTTTAATCTCCTTGAGCAAGTCATCCATGCGTACCCCCGCCTCATACATTTGGGAGAAGTTGAAGTAGCAAGCCCCCACTTAGGTGGGTGCGGAGATCAATCTTGAGACACTTGAGAAAGATGTCCATTTGCTCTTTTGTGTTTGGCTCTCAACAATTCAGAGAGCTTGTCATTCCATCTCCTTGTGAAGTCAATGAAGGACTCGTTGTCTCTTTGAGTGGTGTTCTTGAGCTCTTTCCTTGTGGGCCGTTGAGTGGTGTTGCCTTGATATTGATTCTTGAAGGCAAGCATAGCGGCATCCCAATCAAGACGGACAGTGAGCGGGGAGAGTTGCATACCAATCCTTGGCCGCCCCTCGAGGGTGAGAGGAAAGCATTGAGCCATAACTTTTGGGGAGACCTTCTTCGGAACCATAGCCCAAATGTAAGTCTCGATGTGGGCCATCGGGCATGAGTTGCCTTAAACTTGCTAATGTCGGGCAATCTTAATTTGTCGGGGAGAGCGGCCATCGTGCTCATGAGGATGGATGACTGATAAAGGCTTGTGTTGGAGCCTTTCCCATGTTGAGGCCGTCAAATTTCTGATCAATGTAGGCCATGATGGAATCAACCATTTTGGGGTCGTTGTCGTCGGTGCTTGGTCCCCCCACTTTTTGGTGCGGGCGCGCTGACATATGGGCTTTCAAACAAACCTTGGTCCACTCGGATTCCTCATTGTCATTAACCCTTTGTTCTTGGAGAGCTTGAGGAGCTTGGCTTTCTTGGTCAACCTCGGCCTCGTGGGCCTCCCTTTGACTGTCGACATGAGCTTGCCACAAGGCTTCTTGGATTGAGCCTCGTTGTTGAGAGTGGTGATTTGTTGTTGGAGTGTTTGAACCATGGCAGAAAGCTGTTTGAGAGTCATGGCGTTGTTGGTGTTGGAGTCGCCGGCCATTGATGAAGTAGAAGCTGTTGGAGTGATCGGTTCATGACAAGCCTGTTGGATGAATCTATGTAGATGCGGAGAGTACCAATCGGACCTATAATTGAGAGAAGTAGCCCTTGTCAGTCTCGGTTCACACTTTCGGTCATGAAGAGGTGAGAAACACACAGTTGGGCACACGACTCGAACCACGTAGAAAAAAGACTCTTTTTTATTATTATAAGTCGGAGGGAAGGGGTCCCTTTTGGGGTTCTAAGAAGATAATGGGAATCGTCACACTAGTATATAGACCATCTCGCGGTCCCATATACTCATCGGATTCCATCACGTTTGTGAATCCTACATGTGTCGAGATTAAACTAAATTAATGTAGTAAAGCATACATGCGGGACGGATTTTTATTTTCGTCCAAAATAACCACCTTTTGGGAATGGATTTTTATTGCGTCCGTTTCAACAAGTTGGCATGTATGATTTGAAAACATTAGTTTAGGGAAATCTCGGTACATGGAAACCGACTTGAGTCACGGAGTGTTAGACCCTAACTAGAATTGTGTGGTTTGTGCTCGGCTTGAATATGAGGCTTAAAGGTCACCCCCGGCATGTAGTCATGAACAACGCCACGGGCTGAGGTTTACCGCTTCGAAAGAGCCAAGGTTGAGTGGAGCTTGAAACTTTCTAGGACGGGCCTCGACGGGTTTGGGTTGGACTTGTGCGACTCGATAGTGAGCAGTTGATAAGAATTGTGCGCGTAGTGTGAGGTCTATCACGTGACAATTTTTTTTTTTTTTTTATCTTTTTTTGAAAAGAAAAATAAGAACACATAAACACATAAATTACAACTCCGAATCACCCGTGTGACGGTAAATAAAACATAAAAATAAACAGTCCAAGGGTTCGATTCTGTTCTGATGCAAGCAACTGTGCCCACACCCCACTGTTCTGTTCAGTCCCTGAAACCTGTTCTTTCCCTGGAAATTGGCCCAGAAGCGCGCGCCTCGGGCTGGTGTTGTGGGAAGCGCGCGCCTGGCGCATAGTATCTGGGAGGCGCCCGCTTCTGGGCTCACCTGTCAGATTATCAGAAAATTTTGGACTCAGGGGATTGCCCTGGTCGTGATTGTGTGATGGAACCCCTGCAATGTTGTTAGCACGAAATAATAGGAAGAATAGGAAGAACACATGGAAGGCGGGCGATTCTGGAATTTGACTCGGGACGCCGCGCGCTTTGACCATGAAGGTCCGAGGCGGCGCGCTTCCCATGTCAATTTCCAGAATGCCCAGAAAAGTGAATTATGAACAGAAACACAAGTTTAACCCTCAAGCTATCCCCAGAAGAGTCTCCACTGTAGATACCCTGGGAAAACCCCACTTGGCTAGAGCGGTGAATATCCTAGGATGTCTAATTGTGTTTTAGAGTCGCCATCCACGTTTTTTAGGAACGTAAAAAACCTAATGTTTATGAGCCTAAGTTTGATTAGGAAAACAGAGATTCTTTGGGATGAGGGGTTCGGGGTTGGGGTACGAAATGGGAAGTACTTAAACACCCATTTCGCCCGAGCAAAGTCGGTCTTGTTTGTTCATAATCACTTTTTAAGATAAATGTGTTCTTCCTATTAAAATGATGATAAAAGGGGTTAGTTTTAGAGTTTGAAATGTAGGGAGATGACTCCTAGGCCAATTCAATGTAATGAAAGGACCGTGGTGTCATGTCCCAAATGGTTTTGGGTGATTTCACATTGGATTGAAGAAGAAGAAGAAGAAGAAGAAGAAGAAGAAGAAGAAGAAGAAGAAGAAGAAGAAAAGAAGAAGAAGAAGAAGAAGAAGAAGAAGAAGAAGAAGAAGAGAAGGAGAGGAGAAATGTTTAAGACCTTTACCTATAGTATCCTTCAAAATGAACCTCTTGTAAAGCCTTGAAGAAGAGGTTGAATACTTTGTTGAAGAAGTCCCAAGAAAAGTCTATGAAAGAAGTGAGTAAAAGGTTGAAAGTAATGATTTTCCAAGGTCCTCCCCATGAGGATTGGAGGGGTTTTTATAGTTGAAAAGTGACTGTTTTGGAGCCAAACGGAGTCTCCAAGAAATCTTTCCCGGGAAAAAATCATGTATAATGGGCAAGGGAGAGATTCTTGGGCAGAATCTGTAACTGACACGCCCCAGAAGCGCGCGCATCCCACCTAGGCGGCGGAAGGCGCGCGCGTCTGGCCTCAAGGGCGGAGGCGCGCGACTTTGAGAAGCAATTTTTGACAGAATGGACTAGAAAGTTAGAACTGTTATTCAGTTTAGCCCCGGGACTTAATGGAGTCCTTCTGGAACTTAACCAAAGTAACAGAAACTAACAGAAAAACACTTAAAAGAGGGAGAGAAACACAAAATCAAGTGTGCAATCGGGGTGAGCGGTCCAAGGCGGGGTGTCTACAAGAAGTTACACCAGGATAAAAAAGACTTTAAGAACTATCTCAAGCATAAACGAAAGGAGATGAGTCTTGAAGACTTGGTGATTCGGCTTCATATTGAGGAGAATAACCGCAAGCTAAGAGAAGTCTGCCAAGGGAAAGGTGGAGGCTAAGGTCCATCTTGCTGAGTCAATCACCAACAACCGGAAGCGAAAGCCCTCTGGAGATGCCAAGAAGGGTTCGGGAAGAAGTTTAAAGGTGCTTGCTATTATTGTGGAAAATCGGGTCACATGTCCAAGAAAATTCGTCATCCAAGGAAAGAAGGCCGAAGGGCTAACGGGATCAAGCCAATGTCGTTGATGACATGGATCTGATCTTGCTACTGTGGTGTTTGAAGCCAACGTGGCAAAGTTGGATGACAACCCGAGAGAGTGGTGGATAGACACTGGAGCTACCCGCCACATATATGCTAACAAAGAGAGCTTCTCATCCTATACTCCTATCACGGACGGAAGCTCTATATGGGAAACTC
>JAOWBW010003644.1:0-11509 GCA_026119855.1 Campanula takesimana | reverse complement strand
ATGAAGATGCCGATGAAGATGAAGATGCCGATGTAAGCTTTGTCCCCTAGACATGGAAGATGCCGATACATCACATTGCGACTCCAGTCTACCGAGATCCATCTCCTCCAAGATCTCCAGTCAGAGAAGAAGCTACTGGAAGACCTCAACCACACTTCAAAGAGATTAGTGTCAAAGCAGAGAACCCAAAGGTAACAGAGTTCACCAAGTGGGAACCTCTCTCTATGGTCAGTGTAACTCTATTCAATCCACTACCATCAAACCTAAACCCTTACCATGACCAGAAATTCTCATTCACTGAGCATCCCAGCATTGCCAAAAGCTTATCTAAAAACATCTCTCTCTACCTGACTTCTCTCCCAAACCTATTCCTCTGCCCCAAAATTTCAGCTGATCCCTTTCCTGAAATATCCAAAGCTGAAATGGTAGAGACAATGGATGAACTTTTTATTGATCATGAAAGCTGAGTAGCGTTTCATAAAGTGATGGCTGCTGATTTCAATAGAATTTCTGCAGAGAATGACTTGCTTTGTGTCTGAACTAAGATTCTCAAAGGACATGAGCTTGAGTCTGTTCTTCTAAAGAAAGAAAACCTGGATCTCAAAAGCCAAGTACCAGTATTGATAGCTCAGATCGAAGATCTTGTAAAAAGAAACAATCATCTCTCAAGGATTGTTGATTCTTACACAAAATCTAGAGTTGCTGTTGAAACAATCCTACAGACCCAAATGTCATATAAGGACCAATCTGGGTTAGGATTTGATTCATGCAGCAGTAGCTCTACTGAAACTTGTGCGATCGAGAAAAAGGATGAAAAAGTTGAATGTAGTCCTGTTAACTCAGTGCATAAGGATGCTAAGCCAATATACTGCTGTGGCAATGAAGTATCCTAAGAACCAGAACAAAAGGAATGACAAGCACACAAAAATATGTAAGGTTGCTGATACTGAGTCTGCCGATAACGGTATTCTTGGTGAATATCAGCAGAGCTAGTACTGCCGGTCTAACCACATCTGCTGCCGATGGACAAGTACCTAAAAAGGTAACTGCCAAAGGTAAACATAATGGAAAGAAAGGCAATACTAAACCTTTAAACCTACTAAGTTTGTGCCTGCTCAATTCCCTAGTTCTGCCGATGCACTGACTAAACAGAATGACGTTCTACACTCCACAGCCTATCAATCAAGTGAGATGTTCAAATTGTTCTGATTATGGTCACAAGGCTCATGAATGCCTCTTGAAGTACCTATCTGGACCCTGAGGTGCATCCTCTAGTGGTGGCCAGTTTGGTTGCCAAAGAGGAACGAACCCTCGACCCAAGAATAAGGGGGACCATAAGCATACCGTTTTATTTCAGGAATGCTTCATGGCCTCATCTGGTGCAAGCAAGGATTGTGGATTCTAGATAGTGGCTGCTCAAGACACATGATAGGATTTGCAGATCTACTTGCCGATATCTCAGAAGCATCAGGTCCCCCAGTTTTTTCAGTGATAATGCAATAGGAAAAATCATCGTATAGGTACCATCAAGAGAGGTGCAGTTACTGTACAGAAGGTCTCTCTTGTGGATGGTCTGAAAACAACCTTCTATCTATATCAAATTCTGTGATAAAGGAATGCAATGTGTATTTACTACTTCCAGTTGCTATGTGAAAGACATTGCTTCCAATGAAACTCTTCTCACTGCCAAAAGAAAAGGTAACATTTATGCAGTAGACTTAAGTGCTATTACTGGTGTTGCTAATGTTTGTTTTGTAGATAAGAACATCAGTGAGAACTCATGGCTATGGCACAAGAGACTCAGTCACTTGAACTTCAAATATCTATCCAAGCTTGCCGTTCAATCTGGTTTACCGCCTGCCTCAAGTGTCTGCTGATCAAGCAAAGAAATGCAAGGCCTGCCAGCTTGGAAAACAACATAAATCTCTTTCCGTAGCAAGCCCTGCATGCAACATCTAAGTGCCTCCAAATGCTACATATGGATCTATTTGGCCCCACAACTACAGCAAGTATTGGGGGAAGTAGATATACATTGGTGGTAGTAGATGATTTCTCTAGATATACTTGGGTGGAAACTTTCAGTCACAAAGATGACACTTATGCCGTTGCTACCAAGTTATTCAGACTACTACAAACTCAGAAAGAAAGCGATATCATCAGCATGAGATCAGATAACGGCACTGAATTCAAGAACAATGGTATTGCTCAGTACTGTGATGATCATGGCATAGACCACAACTTCTCAGCTGCCGGTAACACCACACAAAAATGGTATCGTTGAGAGAAAGAACAAAACTCTCATTGAAGCTGGTAAGACCATGATTGCTGAAGCCAGGCTGCCGAAATATTTTTGGGCTGAAGCCATCATTACCGCCTGCTTCACTCAGAACAAATCTCTCACAACATTCCATAACAAAACTCCTTATGAACTCTGGAGAGGCAGAACTCCCAACATTGGATTCTTCCAAATATTCGGCTACGCAAATGTTACGTGCTTTACAACGGTAAAGAGCACAGAGGTAAATTTGATTAGAAAGCTGATGAAGGAAATCTTTGTTGGATACGCTAAACACAGTAAGGCCTTTCGAGTTTTTAATAAGAACTTTTGAAAATTGTTGAATCTGTTCATGTAACCTTTGATGAATTTGATTTGTTAGAGTCTGACAAGGCTCCAAATAGTACTAATGCTTCTAGTGCTCATGAGACAGGTGAATCCAGTAATTCTAAACCCTGCAGGTCAATACCAGCTGCTGATCCAGTCATTTCAGTAGAAGAACCAACAGATACTCACTATTTCCCATCATCGGCAGAACATGATCTTACCGATAACTTTCATAATCCATTTGCCGATGAAAATTTTGCTGATCATCCTGAAGACAGATCTAGCCCTCAACCATTTTCTGTTATAAGACCCTTCCCAACAAGCTCTCAATCTAATCCACCTCACATCCAGAACTCTAATTCTCCTTCTCCATCTGCTAATCTTAATCCTCCTCTAGAATCACTCCAACAAGATACAATCAGACAAGATGTGCCGAGAGAAGTTAGACCTGTTCGTGATCATCCATTAGAAAATGTGATTGGTGATGTCTTTGGACCAAGATTGACAAGAAACCTTAGTAGAGCATTCGCCGAGAGTCTCTTCTCATCTGCTATGGTTTCCAATATAGAACCAAAGAAATTTGAAGAAGCTCTTACTGATCCTGGCTGGGTGGAAGCTATGTAGGAGGAGCTAAATCAGTTTGAAAGATGCAATGTGTGGGAACTAGTGCCAAGACCATCATCTCAACAAGTGATCGGTACAAAATGGGTCTACAGGAATAAATTGGATTAAGCTGGGAATATTATTAGAAACAAAGCAAGGTTAGTTGCTAAAGGATACCGACAAGAAGAATGAATTGACTACGATGAGACATTTGCTCCTGTTGCAAGATTGGAAGCTATAAGAATTTTCTTAGCCTATGCTGCCTTCAAAGAATTCAAGTTATATCAATGGACGTGAAAAGTGCCTTCCTAAACGGAGAACTCCAAGAACTTGGTATGTTGAACAACCACCTGGTTTCGAGGACTCCAAGAAGCCTAATCACATCGACCAATTGAAGAAAGCTCTCTACGGCCTAAAGCAAGCTCCAAGGGCATGGTATGAAACCCTTTCTAAGTTCTTACTTAGTGATGGCTTAGGGTTAACTCGAGGTAAAATCGATACTACTTTATTGGTTGCTGCCAAGCACAAGGGTCATTCATTGTTTGTTCAAATATATGTCGATGATATTATTTTTGGTTCTACTAATGAATCACTTTGCAAGAGATTTGAGAAGCTAATGCAGAGCAAGTTCGAGATGAGCATGATGGGTGAACTAACATATTTCCTTGGACTTCAAGTCAAGCAATCCAATGAGGGAATATTCATCAGTCAAGCCAAGTATGCAAAAGAATTAATCAAGAAGTTTGGCTTTGACAATGCTCACTCTCAAAGCACACCTATGGGCACTAACATTCACTTAGATAAGGATGAGTCTAGTAAGAAAGTAGATATGACACTCTACCGAGGTATGATCGGCTCACTCCTCTATCTTACTGCCAGTAGACCAGATATTATGTTTGCTGTTTGTGTTTGTGCCAGGTTTCAAGCTGACCCTAGGAATCCCATCTGCAAGCTGTTAAACGTATCATTAAATATCTATGTGGCACTTCTAACCTTGGATTATGGTATGCTAGAGATTCATCTTTTAATCTAATAGGTTATTCAGATGCAGACTTTGCAGCTTGTAGGGTGACCAGAAAAAGTACTAGTGGAACTTGCCAATTTCTTGGTGATAGATTGGTGTCTTGGTCCTGTAAGAAGCAAGCATCAATTTCCACTTCTACTACTGAAGCTGAGTACATAGCTGCCGGCAGTTGCTGTTCACAGATCCTTTGGATGAAGCAGCAGCTTGTTGACTATGAAGTTCCATCTCAAGTTTGTCCCATCTATTGTGACAATCAATCTGCCATCTCAGTTTCCAACAATCCGGTCATGCATTCCAAAACCAAGCACATAGACATCAAGTATCACTTTCTGAAGGAACATGTTGAAAAGGGAAACGTGGTGCTGCTCAAAGTTCATACCGACTACCAAAGAGCAGACATACTGACAAAACCTTTAGATCAGAAAAGATTTGAATTCCTCAGAGGTGAACTAGGTATGATTGATTATTTGGTTAAAATTGTGCTGACTTGCTATTTGTGTTAGTCTGCCGATAAAATCAGCAGATCAAAAATTATCTTGCCGACAACATCATGCCGGTAAATATCTTGCTGATCAACAACTTGCCGAACCATGTCTTGCCGATTTCAAAATTCAAAATTCAAAATTCATCGGTAGATCTCAATTCAAACGGATAAGGATTCTCTGACACATGACGTAAGCTTAGTCAAATCAAAGGTACAATCGGTCACACCTCCTCTCTGACACGTGTGTGCTCCGCCTTACCCAAATCGTGTCAAAGATTTATCCCAACTCTTTGTGATAAATCAGAAAGGTAACCTTAACTTTATTGTTGCCGTTTCTACCCTTTCTCTCTCCTAAGTTTAACCGTCTAAATTAAATCGTCCGGTTCGTGCATTTAATGCATTGTGTGCGCACGTTCTCCGAGGTATTCGCTACAGTTAAACTCATCATTATTTCTCTTCTCCCATGCAAACCCTTTCTATTCTCTCTCTCTCTTCCATAACATATATAAGCTCACTTAAAATCCTATTGTCTTTTCGCTCTTCACTCTCTCTTGATATCTCTACTGCTTGTGTTGTTCATCTTCTTTCATACTCTCTTACGTTCTTCAACAGAGTTAACACTATTTTCTGGTAACTACTTGATGATTTACACTTGCATTTCAAATCTATTTTGTACTAATTTATTCTAACTTGTGAGATCTTTTGAGTGATTTTGCAGAAAATGTCTAGCAACGAAATGATATCTATGGAGGCTATGTTGACTCCACCTTCTTCGACGACACTCTTGACGGTGATTTCTTGAAGAATCTTCTGATTGGCTCTCTTCTAGACTCCTTTATCTCTCCAACGGGTATTGAGTTTATATTCTTGGTCAAGTTTCAAGAGTTCTTCTCAAATGCCTCCGTCATCACTGATCGCAATGACTCCTCTGTATTCGTCTCCATCGCCTCAACCGTCGCCGGCGTACCTATCTCCGTTACTCCCTCTTCTATTCATGTGTATTCCCTCTGTTTGGGAATGAGGGTGCTGACTCCATTACTGATGAACCAGATTTTGGACAAGGCATGGACCCTTATGAGGGGAACCGATCCCAGACTCAGTGGAGATAACCATCTTAAAGCTCACTACAGAAGAAGATTCTTTGCCCTTGCAGAGATTGTGGATAGATGTTTGGTTTACAGATTTGGCTCTCACAGCCATGTTACTGATGTCCAGTTTGAAGCAATGGCAGCCATCGTGTTGCAAGAAGAGTTCAACTGGTGTGCCTACCTGTTTAGGGTCATTGCCATTGCTGCCGTTAAGTATAAGGAGGATAGAAAGAAGAACAAAGCTCACCCCGGCAAAGATGCCACTACATGCTGATTAGCACTATCTTGAGGCGCAACTCAGCAATTGTTAGGGCTTCACCGGCACCCCCTAGTCTTGACTTTGATAAGCTCAAATCCTTTAAGCTTACCGATTGGAATAGGATTTCCAAGAAGGCTCCTACCAGCACATTGTTGTTCCTGCTGCTGGTACCCCTAAAAAGAAAAGGCAAAGAAATTGTCAGGTTGCTGATGTAGTCCCTGCCGACATTTCTACTCCTGCTCCAGTTGCCGACAGGATTCTTGCCGATTCTACTCCAGCAGCTCCAAAGAAGAGAAGGCTAGTCAAAGCTGCCGATAAAGCTCAAGTCAAAAAGTCAAAGGTTGTATCTACTGATGATCTTCCTGCTGCTCCAAGCCAAAGCCTTCAGTTGCTCAAGTTCCTTCCTCTCAAATTCCTTCTACCGATCCAAGAGCTAAGCAGATCAGGTTTGCACCATCTCTTCTTGCCGGTGCAACTCTTACTGCTCCCTCTATGATTATCAAGTCTGAAACCGATGCTGCCGATGAAATGATGAGAGAAGAAGACTGATTGTTTCTGACTTAAGGGTAAGAGTCCCTCTTCAAAAGGGAATTCTAGATCTTCCATACTTGCCTGAGCTCCATGCTGCTGCTGATGTAGTCTCTGGACCCTCCGTCAGAAAGTGCAAGCCAATCAGAAATCCAACCTTTCATATATTCTTCAGAAACCATTGGTCTTTCACCAATAAGGTCTTATCAAAGAATTGGGAGTTCCCCTTTGATCATCTCCATCCGTTTGTTCGCCGGTTTCTCCAATTTCATAAGGAAAGGAAGGAGACAGTTCCCCCTGGCAATCGTGCTGATTATGTTGATTTAACAAGTCTGAACAGGGTCACTGATATTTTAAAGAGAAATTTGTGCCTGTTCAAAATTCCAAAGGTTTGTCTGAAAGTGAGTTAAGATTGAACTTTGGAAGGTATTTTGATTTGCTACCCCTTCCTTGGAATCAAGTCTATCTATTTCAGATAGGATCAGACAGGATCTGATGGTGCAAGACGTATGGGTTGCCTATGCCTCAGTCTTCAACCAGCGGATGAACTTTGATGAACAAGATCCTTATAAGTTGGGAAGGCCAGAAGATGAGATGATTTGCTGAACTTCAACGATAATGAAGGGCTGGAGAAGAGTGCTCAAGCTACTCAATTTGTGAAGAATGTGCAGAGGATCACTCTGAATCTGCTGAATGATTCAGAGGCCTTTATCAGGCTAGAGCTGCTTCTACACCAGCACCTACCTCTATTCCTGAACAAGTTCCTTCACCTGCAATCTCACCTTACACCCACCAACTCCACTCCAGTCAGTTCCGTTGATACTGCTGATTTTGTTTTGCTCTCACAAAGCTGCTGGTGAAACAATCACTTCTTCTGATTCTATCGGTGAGTATGATAAGATTCCGATAAGCATTGTCTTCAAAAAGCCCTCTACTGATCAAGCTCATGCAGCTGCTGCCCCCACTTCTATATCTTCTGCTGAAGCATTTTGCTGACTCAGTTCTAGCCAGTGATGGCTCTGAGCGTGGCTCTGCTGATAAGTCTGTTGAACAGACTGTTGAGAAAACTTCAGAAACTCAACCTGCTGATGAGACCAGCACTGCTGATGAATCCTTAGTTTAATCAAGTTGAGGAAACTATGGACACTCAACCTCTGATTGTTTAAAGAAGACCAACTTGCATCAATTGGGGCAACTATAGAAACTCAATCTGCTGATGAAGTTGGTGGCCTGCTGATATCAGGGAGGAGTTGTGATGAAGAGGTTATTGCTGATGTATATGCTGATGAGCCAACTACCGACACTCATCCATCTGAGATAACTGCCGACACTCAGATTATTAAGGTCCCTATCTCTTTTTCTACTGATGTGATTCTGGTAGCTCCTACTGGTGTTAGAGAGATTGTTGAGTTGGGAGGAGGTGCTGATACAGAGATTGCCAATCAAGATCATAATGCTGACTTTGATGCTCTGATCGCTGCTGATTTACAATTTGAGGAATTTCAGGATGCTTTATTTGCTCCTATTTCCTTTCCTTTGCTTCCTGCTCCCGAGGCCTTCATTGCTCCAGTTGTTGCTGATGAAGCACAACCTGTTCCTGTTGCTGGCAGCTGCCGGGGGAATGACAGCTCCGATGAAATAGATCCTGATGATTATATAGAGCTGCCGTCAAATTCTCTCCGATCAATTCCAAATCCTTTTGGCCCCATCATTCTTTTTCTTCCGGGCTCAACGAGTGAACGCTTATTTTCTTGCCCTGGATTAAACCTGAATTAAAAGAAGGAAAGGGAAAGCTCCCAGGGTCTCCAGCTCAAGGTGAAAGGACACCAGCGTTGAACCTCTCCTTGCTTGCCAGGAAAGCTCAAAATTGGCGGCAAAATTCATCTCCCTGGTCCATCACCCAAGGAGTCAGCATCGCCACGAATGGACTGATGATGAGATGCATGATGATAAATGATGAACTCCATGACATTCTTGAATACCAAGCCACTAATTCTCGAGGTCTTTTGCACTTGGTAAAATCTGCTGCTCTTGCATTAAACTGCCGATGTTCCATCCAAGACAGCGTGCCGATCATATGGTCTATACCTCAAGGCTGATGAATGCCGGGTTATGACCATGATTCTTGAAGGTCATGCTTATTTGAATTTTATCCTGGCTATCTTTCTTTCTCTGGAGGACAATGGTGTGTTCCATCTGCCGGTTGAACGTGCCGTTATTATTCATCCTTCATTTCCTTTGCCGATCGTCCGTGCCGATGTATCTTCTGCTGATCTTGTTGCCTCCACATCTGTTCCTGCTGAGTTCCTTCTTGCCGACAGATATGCTGCTGATGCTTCTTTTCTTCAACAAGCTTTGCCTCTGCCAGCTGCTCCCTCTCCTGTGCCAGCTTCTCCATTACTGATTGTTCTATCTTCAGATGATGAGTTGACTGTGCCTGCTCCTGAAGGTCTTGTAGAAGATGCTGATATTATCAATGAAGACTTCATTCCTTCCTTCCTGATGCATTCTTCTCTGGACTGTCAAAACCCGTGGTACTGAATAGTATGTATGAATACTTCAGTTACCTTGAAGGGGGATACTGAAAATATGCAAGTGCCTGTTACTCGTGCCGATCTGGGCGATACTGGCCTCTTCCTCCGTGACAAGTTGACCATATTCATGAGGATCTTTCTGACAAAATCCTTAAGTCCAATCAGGAGGAGGAAAGCAAAAGAATCCAAGACTTGAAAGATCTACTGGAGGACAGAGAATCTAGGCTGATTACCCTCTCAGAAAGTTTGGGAAGTATGCATTCAATTCAACAGCAACTAGTTGATGACCAAGGTTGCAGATCAGAGACCTAGAAGGACTGAAAAAGATTTATCTGCTGCCAAGTCTGCTCTTGCTGATGCTCAAATGAAGATAGCTGCTCTGGAAATCATAATGCAATGCTAACTGAAAGACTGGAGAGCACTCAAAGAAGGAAGAAGAGAGAAGCTGAAAAGAAAGAGAAAAGAGCAAAGAAAAGAAGCCAAGCTACCGACTCTACATCAAAGGCCATTGACCAGCAAGAGGACCCTCCTGTTTCCTAGTCATATAGCCAATGATATAGATATCCAGAAGACCTTCAACGATTTATCCAAGACTTCTTTGCTAACCATTACTGTCTTGTGTGCTTATTTTTATATGTTATATTCTCTTATAATATCTGCTGCTTTTCATGCTAACTTTGTTTTGCAGATTATTATTCTCCCTGCTGATCATAGTAATCAGCAACTCATTTTTCTTTTCTTTTACTCTTTCTTTTTATCATTTTGTATTTTTACCTTTTTAAGACATCTAGTGTGTGACTTGGCTTAGGGAATGATAATAAATAGACATTCCTTATACATTCTTTTACTAAGCAAAGATAGATGTCTTGGATAGGGTGATTGGACTTAAGCAATTAAGGAGATTGTTGTTCAAATACATGCTTAGGACATAGAATTGCTTAATCCCAATCATAGTTATCACTTAGGATCCCCCAATTTTATTAGAACCTTTGTAAGGTACTCTTAGGATTCTTGGTGACCAGCACAGTGTTATTCCAACTCTTCAAACAAGGCAAACCAGCAAGAGGAAGCAAATCAGCAGACCAGTAAACTAGTTGCCGATCAACTTGATAAACAAGTTGCCGATCAACTCCATTCTCACAACTTGCCGATAAAGAGAAGACAGTCTGTACTGTCAGTCAGGTTACATCGTTTCATCTTAAAGTCAACCTTGCTGATTGTCCCTGTCCTTTCTTACTGTTTTATCTAAAGTAGTTTACCTGCTCTGTAATGATTGCTGCGCCGTCTGACACATAGCTACTTTTAGCTATACTCTGTCTCTACTTGCTTTTTGCAGGTAACCGTTTGAGACAAAGGGGTCTTTACCCATCAGACTTTTGCGAGCATGGCGTGTACCACATATCTTCTTCATTAATGCTAAAGATACCGCATTTAATGCTCCTCAACTACCCGCTGGATATTCAAATTGCAAGCCTTCTTCTACAAGACTCAAGACATTTACTCCTCTTATAAATAGTGGACTTGGAGCATTGAAGAAGGTGGTGAAAATAGAGCATTGAAGAGAGTTGAATGTTTTTTGAGTATTCATTAAAGACTCAAACATTCTGTGTCCCAGATAATCATTAGATCATTAATAGGACATACACTTGTGCACCACTCAAACAACATTGTTAGTATTCCCGAACTAGATCATATAAGGAATACGTTGTTTAAGTTATCACACACCCACCTGAGTGAGATAAGTCTCTTGAACTTGCCGCTCAAATACACTTGGTCAGAATTATTTTACGATCCATTAGAAATTTCTAGAACTTAGTCTTTGTATACCGGCAAAGCTGTGCTTGTAATAGACTAGAGATATCTAATAGTACTCTTAACCCAAATCCAAGTTCTGACCAAACTTGGTAGAGGACGTAGCAGTATTTACAATGTGAACCTCTCCAAATCCCTGTGTCTCTGTTGCTTACCTTATCATTGCCGTTGGAATTCTATCACCGGCAGATTGCATATGTTCGTACTGATTCATTGTAATTTCCATTGACCAATCTCTTGAAACTGCATTGAACTTTTAGAAACAACTTGTGTTTAAACTAAGCTCTGAAAATCTTTTATACACTGATTTTGTGTGAGTTAAAACTAAGTCATATTTTACCCCGCTGCGCTTACTGATAATAGTTTTGCAACCTGTTAAGTGACTTTGCATTTAAAATGTTTCTTTGTAAAGTTTTAAAAAGGCTATTCACCCCCCCTCTAGCCTATTTTCCCTACCAATTGGGTCTAACAAAGCTTGACATCTCTCTTGACGAGGAACAAATCCTATCTTGACTTATTACTCTTCCTACATGATTCCGATACGCCAATCATATTCTTTATAACTACCCGGTTAG
>JAOWBW010003643.1:0-11924 GCA_026119855.1 Campanula takesimana | reverse complement strand
GGACCAACAAGTGGTATCAGAGCTAACACCTTTATAAAACATTTTTTGTTTTTCAAGCCTAACAACTTGGGTGCCGATTCTAAATGGCAAACTCAAAACCTATGGCAACTGCAAACTACACTCACGTTCCGGTCTTTGATGAAGATCATTTTGACGTGTGGAATTCAGCATATTGACTCATCTCAACTCAATCGATGAAAGGCTCCATGACACCGTCGTTTTATGGACCTTATATTCCGATGAAGGCGAATCAAATCCACGCACCAATGCTGCCCAACCTACAGTTCTCAAACCAAGGAAGAATGGGACCGAGGAAGAAATTAGAAGAGTTGCAAATGATGGCAAAGCAAGAAACATTCTTCTAAGCACTCTAAGCACGCTATGAAACAACAAGTCATGCATTGTGCTACTGCAAACGAGCTATGGATGCTATTGAAGAGCATATTGAAGGAGACACCGGTCTGCAAGGAGAACAAGAAATACGAAGTTCAAAAAGAGGTTCAACAATGTCTCTCAACTCCCCGGTGAAACTAAGGCAACCTTATGAACGCTACTGTGAAATTATCAATCTATGTATTTCACATTGGCATGAAGTTTACCAACAAAGATTTGAATGTAAATTTTCTACAAGCTTTTTGGATCAAGATACCTACATAAAATCTAGCGCTCTTGAAGACGCTGGAACTTAGATGTTTGGACTTTAAGGAACCTATATGCAAATCTCAAAGTTTACGAACTCAAAACTCCGAACGAATCAGCGAAACTGAAGGAAAGTCAATCTATGGCTATGATGGCGCACAGAGAATCTGCGCCTACACCTGCGCCTACTCCTGTGCCTGTACAAGATGGAAAAGCTCCGATCCCAAAATTTCTACTTCTGAGCTATTCAGACATGTATGATGAAGACTTCGCTTTATTTGTGAAGAAATTTCAAAAATTCAGAAAATTCTCAAGACCCGCTCAACCAACAAATTCAAGGATCTACCAGCAAAGCTCCTCAAAAGTTTTCAAGGAGCAGTGATTCAAAAAGAAAAGAAGATCTTGTTTGTTTTATTGCAGGAAACCCGGACATTTTGCATCACTGCCCCGAATCCCCAAATTGTGAATATATGCAGAAGAAGATCAGCCATACTCCCAAATTCACTCCCAAGTTCACTCGTCACAAAGGAATGGTTGCTGAAGAAGAGCACCAGCAAATGAGCACAACACTTGGATTGAAACAGACTCCGATGAGAGCAATGAAGATTCCGATGGATGACACTCGTTTGTTTGATGGCAAATGATGATGAAGTTGATGCTTATGATTCTGACGATGACTTCTCCAAGGATGTTCCCGATATGAATGCCTTGAATAAACCTATCAAGAAATCTGCAGGTTTTCAAGAAGTGAAAAAGAAGAAAGGACCAACCATCAGCGAGCTCGTTGAACAAGGATTTCTCACTCCGGCTCAAAACGATGGTGGATTGCTATTCTCACGATGTGATCTTGGAGCAAGGAACAAATTGAGAAAAGGAGCATACATTAGACCACAGGTTGAACCAACTGCTCCAATTCTCCAAAATCAATGATGATGAAGTGATTGCTGAACAAGAAAAAATTGTTCAAAAGGCTGAAAAGGTAATCACTAGATTTGATAGTATGAAGGAAGCTTTAGCACTATCATGTGATGAAATTTCCCAGCTTAAGACCGAGAAAATCTCTACTTAAATCTGAACTCCCCTCCTTAAGGAGCAGATAAAGAGCACGACTCCTCTTACTGTTAAAAACAACTTTTCTAACAGAACAGAACTCACTTCTTAAAATTCAAAACGATGAATTGGTTGCTCAAAATTCCTGATCTTAAAAAGATTACAAATGAGTGGTCTAATTCTCGTGTCACTATGGAGAATATATTTGAGTCCCAAAAGTCAGTGGTGATAAAAGTGGCTTGGGATTCTCATCAACTAGTGACAACTTTAAATGTGATGTCTGTGCTGAAAGACAGAGTGAATTTACCAACCAACAAACTTTTGAAATTCCCAAGGAAAAACATTCTAATTCAATGGGTAAAGGACAGGAAAAAAGTCAAAGACCAACATTCCATTATGTCTCACCCCGAAGCAATTTTAGGAAGCTAATGGGAAAGATATAGCTACAGATGAACCATCTCCTAGCAAAATCATTCTTGAAAATAGGCGCGCTCCTTCTTCTAGTGCTCATATGCGCCTAAGAGCCACGCGCCTCATCGCCGTGCGTCCTCCTAGCCCTATGCGCCCTCCGAGAAAAAGCGCTCCAAAATTTCAAAATTTCAAAAGAAAGTTTTTGTAAGTCTAGTTCATTTGACCAAGAAGAAGAATGCCATCCCCAGAAAAGTAAGAGAGTTTGTGAAAACTCATGTGATTGGTGCTTTCATCATTGTTCCATTTGTGATTGTTCAGGACACAAGGCCGTGGAATGCCTTTTTGCGATATCACTCCCAATGCCAAAGGACGTAAAAATCCTAAGGTCAAGCAAGAGTGGGTTGTCAAAAGTTGCTAACCCTAGGACCCAAAAGGAATAAAGGGGACCTACTTAAATGTCTATATTTCAGGTTCTTTGTTTCATGGCTGGATCTTCAAAAGCTAGAAATTATGAATGGATTCTCGATAGTGGGTGTTCAAGACACATGACTGGAGATGAATCCTTATTAGAAGATGTCCATGAAGAAAGAGGTCCCTCCGTAACATTTGGCGATAATAACAAAGGTCAAGTTTGTAGCATATGGAAGCTCAAGAAAGACAAAGTGTGCATTGAAAGAGTCTCACTCGTCGAAGGCCTCAAGCACAACTTATTATCCATATCTCAATTCTGCGACAAAGGATTAGAATGCCATTTCACTTCAACGCAATGTCTTATCAAGAATGGCAAAACTGGAGCTATCTTACTCACGGGATATGTAAGACAATATTTATATTATTGATTTCCATAGTATGAACTCTAGTACTAATCTTTGTTTTGTAGCAAAAAGTGTGAACGAAAATAGTTGGCTGTGGCACAAGCGCTTAAGTCACTTGAACTTACAAGTATCTATCTAACTCAGCAGTAATAATCTTGTCAAAGGACTTCCCAAGGTTGCTGATCATCATGACTAAAAGTGCGCCGCATGTCAACTTGGCAAACAACCGAAGCAGTCATTTTCAAGCAAGGTCCAATCCTTCAACTACAAGATGGTTTGCAACTGCTTCACATTGATCTATTTGGACCAGTTTCCCACCGCAAGCATTCGAAGAAACAAGTATACTCTAGTTTGTGGTGGATGATTATTCAAGATATACATGGGTAGAGATGATGATTACAAAAGATGATTGTTATGATATTTCTCACTACTTATTTCGACTGCTCCAAACCCAAAAAGAAGATGACATCGTTAGTGTTCGATCTGACAATGGAACAGGTAATTCAAGAACAACGGTGTTGCTCGATATTGTGAAGATCATGGGATAGATCACAACTTTTCAACCGCCGGAGTCCCTCAACAAAATGGCGTTGTTGAACGAAAGAATAGAACGTTGATTGAAGCAGGAAAGACGATGATAGCTGAAAGCTAAATTGCCTAAGTACTTTTGGGAAGAAGCTATCAACACTGCATGTTTTACTCAAAATCGTTCCCTCATCAACAAACTTCACAACAAGACTCCGTATGAACTTTGGCGTGGTAGATCTCCCAACATTGCATTCTTCAAGATTTTGGTTGCAAATGTTATATCCTCTACAACGGAAACGAACATAGAGGTAAATTCGATGCCAAAGCCGACGAAGGTATTTTTGGTTGGGTATGCCAAACACTCTAAAGCTTTTCGTGTTTTTAATAGAACTACATTAGTGATAGTTGAATCTGTACATGTTACATTTGATGAATATTCTCTCCTTGAGCACATTTGGCTCCAAATGTTGCTGATGATTCTATTGAGTTAAATAATACAGGTGCTCCTATTTATGTTGCGCCCACTCAAGATCAGAATCTATCAACACAAGGAAATCCATCTACATCAAATGCGCCTAATTCAATGTATAATGCGCCTGTGAATCCTCTATTGCGCCTCACTCAAATGATGCGCCTCATGATTCCTCTCACGCACCTATTTCTTCTGCTGCATCTGGTGTAAACCCAAATTTCATTCTGAGCCAGTTCAACCCCCAAATTTCAATGACTTTGACTGGTGAAGATGTACCAATTGAAGACCTTCAAGTTCTACGACTCAACCTAACTTACCTCCTGAAATTCGTGAAGTTAGAGGTCATACAATTGCTAATATCATCGTTGATCTACAAGTTGGTGTTCGTACAAGAAGAGCTACAACTTTGATGCTTACACTGCATTTATCTCTCAAATCGAACCGAAGAAGGCTGATGAAGCGCTCCAAGATCCTAATTGGGTTGTTGCAAGCAAGAAGAACTCAATCAATTTGAACGATGTAAGGTTTGGACTCTAGTTCCTAGACAAATGATCATGGAGTGATTGGTACGAAATGGGTGTTCAGAACAAGATGGATGAGAATGGAACCATCAAGAGAAAACAAAGCAAGATTGGTTGCACAAGGCTATAGGCAAGAGAAGAAGGAATTGACTACGATGAAACTTTTGCCCCGTAGCAAGACTTGAAGCTATCAGATTATTTCTAGCTTACGCCTCACGCTCAAAGAACTTCAAGTTATATCAAATGGATGTGAAGAGCGCGTTTCTAAATGGTGAACTCCAAGAACAAGTCTATGTTGCTCAACCACCTGGGTTTGAAGATTTCACATTTCCAAATCATGTGTCAAACTCCAGAAAGCTTTTGTATGGACTCAAACAAGCACCAAAGCATGGTATGATACACTCTCAAAGTTTCTCATTGAAAAAGGCTTCACTCGCCTCGCGGATAAAATCGATACAACTCTTTTTCATTGCCAAACATAATGGTCATAAATTACTTGTTTCAAATTTATGTTGATGATTATTATATTTGGTTCAACTAATGAATTGTTGTGCAAGCGTTTTGAGAAACTAATGAAGAGCAAGTTTGGAAATGAGCATGATGGGAGAACTCACATTCTTCCTCGGGCTTCAAATCAAGCAAATGAGTGAAGGCATTTTATCAACAAGCCAAATACACAAAGGACTTAATCAAGAAGTTTGGACTTGAGAACGCTAAATCATACGATACTCCAATGGCCACCGGCAACAAACTCGACAAAGATTTAAAAGGTAACGTGTTGATCAAACGCTCTATCGAGGTATGATTGGCTCACTCCTTTACCTTACTGCTAGTAGGCCTGATATTATGTTTAGTGTTTGTGTTTGTGCTCGTTATCAATCCGACCCTAGAGAAGCACACTTAATTGCTGTGAAACGTATTATAAGATATCTCTCTGGCACTGTTAACCTTGGACTTTGGTACACCAAAGATTCGAACTTTAAACTTGTAGGTTATTCAGATGCGGATTATGCAGCATGCACGATTGATAGGAAAAGCACTAGTGGCACCTGTCATTTCCTCGGATATCGACTTGTGTCATGGGCAAGTAAGAAACAAGCTTTGTATCTGTTTCAACAACCGAAGCGAATATATCGTTGCGGGAAGTTGTTGTGCCAAATACTCTGGATGAAGCAGCAATTGGTGGACTATGATATCATCGAAGAAAATTGTTCCCATCTACTGCGACAATACATCAACAATTGCGGTTTCTGAAAATCCTGTCATGCACTCAAAGACCAAGCACATCGACATCAAATACCACTTCCTTAAAGACACGTGGAGAAAGGCAATATACATTTGGAACACGTGGGAACCGACTATCAAATCACCGACATTCTAACGAAAGCACTTGAGCGAAACGGTTCATGTTTTTGAGGGTGAAATGGGTATGCTTGAACTCAACTAAATTCAATATAGTTTTGTCAATACTAATGATTTTACGTTGCGTTGAGTTAGAGTATATTAGGTACAAATGATTAAATCAATTTCTCAAGTTTCAAGGAAACTATGCGCCACCTATGCACTTACTAACTGCGCGCCCATCTCTCATTTCTGCGCGCACAATATCTGCGCGCCTATCAATCCATGCGCGCCTAGCACCCAATGCACTTCAAACGTATGCGCTCTCAACCATCTTTATGCGCCTTGATGTGTAATGCGCCTAGATGAGTATGCGCTTTGCTGAAGTAATGCGCCCCTTCATGCGCGCATTAACTATTGCGGCTCAATCATTTCTCAAAATTAAATTCAATGATTGAACGTATTAAATACACAAGTACCAGGTATGTTAATTCTGTTAATTTATTATAGGAATCTATGTCTTTTGACATTCCTTTAATTGTTCAAGGGTACTTGTGCAATTAAATTTTTCCTCGTTTTACGCTTTTCGAAATATTTTATTTCTGGGATATATTTCTTGCACCCAAACTTACACCAAATAGATGTTTTGGTGTTTGTGCAAAAAATTAGTCAAAATTGCTCATACACTTAAAGGAAAGTGGAGCAGTTTTTTTCCAAAAACCTAAATGTCACATCATGACACTTTAGGTCATTCAGCCATTAATGCCCTTCAAATCTCAAAAATCCCTCATTAATGAACGTCCTTTTTGTCATGATGAGCCGCCGTTTTTCAAAAATCCCTCATAAATGCCATCCTTTCAACTTCCTATTTTTTTAAATTTTGACTGTATTTTTTGCTTTATCAGTGCAAGTTTAAAACCTAAACCTATAAAAAACACAATCATCACCTTCCTCTCTTTCACCTATCTATTCTCACTCTCTCCCCGGACTCTCGTCTCTCTCTCTCTCTCTCCATCTTCATTTTTTTTTCTCTTCATTTTCTATACATATATATATATAAGTTTATGGGTCCTAAGAAAGCATCAACATCTAACAAGACGAAATGGTATGAATTCTCAAACTTTAATCTCCTATATTTCTGAATTTTTTCTTTTTCGTCAATTTTAGTGTTTTCGTCAGTTTTCATATCCGGATTCATTTTCCTTTGATTCTCTTGTTTCGATGATCCGTTTTCTATATCGTTTGTTGGGTTGGTGTTTATTCTTGATTCGAATCTTTTAAAACCAACATTTCAACGATCAATGCTTTCTTTGTTACAAATCTGATTTTTGGTTTCAATATTTTTCAAATTTTCGGTCATTCTTTTGTTTATTGTGCTTTCATTATTGATTGTCATGTTTTGTTACATATTCAGATTCCTTGTTGTCATGCGGTCATTTTGATATATTATTTGTCTAGTTTGGTGAAGTTTCATGATTTTCGTGTTCTTGGTGTCTTTCGAGCATTCAAGGGTCGTTCTTTGGTCTTCGTCATTATTGCATGTTTCGGTCTCTAAAAATTGTCTATCGTGTTTCAAAAATTTGCACTTTTTGATTTTTCATTTCTTTCATTTGAATGCATGTTGTTTTGTTTTGCTAAGTTAAAATTCTCACGATATGCGCCTATATACTTCTTTATGCGCTACTTTTTTATGCGCCTGAATGCTTTCTGCGCCTCTACTTGTATATGCGCCTAAATCACTCTGCGCCTAAAACCTTATGCGCCTAACTTTGTACTTGGTCAAATTTCGTTGCTATAATTTTCCTTAGATATTCACATAGAACCATAATATGCGCCTTGTAACTCTATGCGCCTTTAAAATTTCATGCGCCTAATTCAATCATGCACCTTGAATCTCTATGATTTTGTGCGCCTGATTCAATTATGCGCCTCTCATCTTTATGCGCCTATGTTACTTTGATCATTTATGTTTCTATGCGCCTCTGTCACTTCAACATCAATTTTTTTTCAGGACCTTGCAAATTCAAATTGGAAAGAAACTCTTGATCTATTAGAGTTGTCTGGTGAAGTAATTGGGCGAGAAATCATAGAGACTCTGCGCGTGGTGGTCTGCCTCCCTTATTCACCATGGACCAAACCTTCTATTCTGCGCTCCTCGTAGATGAGTCTTTCCACTGCTGTTCTAGTGGAAATTGATGTAAATGGACGCACTCATACAGGATTGAGGCGCGCGTTCAAAATGTTGACGTCCATATTTCATCATCTGTGATTCGACACTTGCTCGATTTTCCATCTACGGGTGAAGATCACATTATTGGGCGTCCGATGACTTACTCTATTGATGATCAGAACAGGATGGCTGCCTCACTTCTAAATATTCCCACGCTTCAAAAAATAACATCAAAACACTGAAATTCGAGATGGTGGAGAACTCTTAACTCACATCGCGCACTTGGTGGGAACTTCAATTGTGTTCAAAACTGGGAACGTGAACGATTCACGGTGGAACAATGGGAAACACAGCTGCCATCATGGCCAAGGAGAAGCTTCACTGGCCTCACATTCTGTTCAAGACACTGCGTGAGCAGATTGATAAATTTGTGAAGAACAAGAGTGATGGAAAGACCCGATTCCGCTCACACTGTCTTCTTCTCACAAAATTTTTTCTAACTTACCCTGAGT
Source organism: Campanula takesimana (assembly GCA_026119855.1). Classification (NCBI taxonomy): domain Eukaryota; kingdom Viridiplantae; phylum Streptophyta; class Magnoliopsida; order Asterales; family Campanulaceae; genus Campanula; species Campanula takesimana. The sequence goes on along the minus strand of JAOWBW010003643.1, from coordinate 3,465 downwards.
TAGTTAAGTTTTTGAATGAGAATCCTGAATACAAGATCAATGATGTTCCAATGTTTGGTAAAGCGAATTTGGACCTCAAGAAGCCCAGAAAGAAGCCTACAAAGCGCGCAAAGGAATTCAAATCAAGACTGTTGAAGGCCTTAGTTGATGAAGACACAGAGTCAGATGATGCGCCTGGTCCTTAAAAGCGCACCATTAATAAAGAGTGCAGTGAAGGCAAGCGCTAGACAAAGCGCTGATCCCGTGCCAGGCGCAGAGAAAAGCAAAGGAAAACGAGTGGTTGATGACCCTCCTCGTGCGCCTATCAAACGTACCAGATTGAATCTGATGAAGAGCGAGATCTAAGGCTAGCGCAGGAAGCCAGCAGACTTGAGGCTCCAAAGAAAAAGAGATGAAGATTTTCAAGCCAAACAAGCTGCTGAGTCAGAAAAGTTAGAGCGCATGAAAGGCGCTGGATAAAGCGCTGATATTGAGAAAGGGCCTTCTGTTCCCGCGCCTACGAAACGCGCCCCTACTCCCGTGCGCCTCCGCCTCAAATTTCAACCGACCCAAAGTGTCAAGGGTATAACTCCTCTCTGATTTCTTCGGCGATGACATTTCAGACTTAGAGGAACCAGTTCAGGGGAGCAAGAGACCATCCCTCAGCGCACTCCTTCTCCAGTTGCGCCTCCACCTGGACCAGATCAGATCACAACAGAAACTATTGATGTGAAACAGTTGTGTTGAAATGTTGATGTTGGATACTGAAGATGAATTTGAGTCTCCTACTCATTCACCTCTCTTGCGCCTCCATCTCCTTCTGCGCCCTTCAAGATGTTGCGCCCCTTCAAGATTATGCGCCACTCTCTTACCCCTGCGCCTCCTCCATCTGCTCCTGATTTGAGCGAGGTACTTTCCATTCTTCATTCTTCGCAGCAGGGGCAAGCAAACTAGAGCAAGGACAGACTCATATAAAGTCTCAATTTGAGCTTCTTACTTCCTTACTCACTGATCAATCTGAAGAGATCGCTGCCATTAAGGGGGAGATGAACTCTCTCAAGGACAAACTTTCTGCTCCTTCTCCTCCTCCGGCGCAGACTCAGGTTAAACCTCATACTGATCAGGCGCAAACCACCGCTTCTGCGCCTACTTTCATACCTCAGTCTGCTGCGTCTCAATCCAACATGAACGTGCTAGTATCTAAGTTGGATGTCCTGAAAGAATTGGTCGTCCACTCATTCACTGCTGCTCACTCTAGTTCTGACAGACGCGCCGAACATATTTCTTCCGATATTATCACGGCTCAAAATGCCATTGAAGCTCACATTCAAATCTTAGGAAGAAAATATTTCACAGCAGCAGCAAATCACTCAGCGCTCATTGATGAATACCAAAACATCAATGTGAATCACTTGAGTTACATTAGAGACGGTATCACTGCCACTCACTCCAGTGTCACTGACACTCAAGGGTTAGCGAACCGTAGTAATCAGCTCGCAAACAAATTCAGCGTTCTGTTTCAGAGATCGTTGAAGGATGAAGGAAGATGATGCGCCTCCCAACCCTTAGGTTCTATATTTTTGATGTAAGTTATTAGAACCTTTTGTAATAGAATCAACTCTTTTGTTAGTGATTGTGCGGTTACTTGTTTTCGCACCTTTTGTTTTTGTTCTATTCGAAACTTGTAATTTGTAACTCTTACACCCCAATGTTTTATGAGAACAATGCATCACTTATTATCAAACCTTGTTCACTCAAACTCCTTGTTTGTAGAACAATGAATATTGTTAAATTCATATGCATCATATTGAATTGTTTCATACTTTCATGCATCAAGTTTAAACTGGTTTAAACACATTTCAAAACTAAAAATCATATATCATCTTGAATGTGTTAAACTGTTGTTTCTATCTTTCCATATGTAACTCTTTATTCTTATTGGAATAGATTAGGAATCTATATTTTGGACTAGTGTGTACATTAACTTGAGACATGAATTACCAATTTCATTCATTTGGACATGTTTTTATCAAGTATAATGTTTGTCCTTGATATAGTAGGTAATGGATCAATCAAATAGGGGAGATTGTTGGGTATGCCCACGCATATCTCAGTTTAATGTAATAAATTTATTAGATTTGATTGATCCATCACCTAAGTTTATTTCAGGACTTTAGACCCACATGTAAGAAGTATTTATACTTCATTTTTTAAGTTGTCCATTGTTATAGAATAGGCTTAGAAATAGGGCAAGAAGATCAAGTTTCAAAGAAAAATCACTCAGTGAGTTTGAGCCGCTTATGCGCCTCCTGCGCCACGCGACACGCCTTCTACATTCGAGCCATGCGCCATTTAGAGCGCGCGCATAAGGATTTCTTCATAAGCTATGTTTCGCGCCTCTGCGCCCCTTGATTTAAGCGCACGCTTCTGCGCGCCTCTTGGCTCAATGCGCCTCAAAGTGTTTATTCAAACTCAGTGATTTATTGAAGACTCGAAGACTTGAAGAGAATTCAAATTACACCAATAATCCAACGGTGGTTAAAAGATGCATATGCGCCTAATCTATTGACACGTGTCCACAACGGTCACATTTATGTTAAGTGTCAAAATGGCCATAATATATGCATGCTCCAATCAACGAGCGACAGCTCATCTTATCCACAAGGATTTCCAATGGCTAGTTTTTTGAAGTTCACTATAAATACCCCATAACTTCAACATTTTAAAGTTGCTGAGTTTTGCTTAGAATTTCAAGAATTTCTCTCTCAAAGCATTTGTTGAAGATTTGAAGATTGCCTTCGTTTTTCCAGATTTCTCAAGAACATCTTCATACCTTCATCCTTAGCCCAGATCTTCAAGCTATAACACTTTAGTCTCATTGTGCTCTAAATCATAAAGATCTAAAGAGCCTTGATACTAACACACACGCACCTCTTTAAGTTTGATCATTTAGATCCATCTTTTAGAGATACACCGGTTATTGTTTTGGATTTGTTCATTCATAGAATATTAGATCTTGAGTTAGTGTAGGAGCTCAAAAGTGTAATTTGTAACACTCACTCATTATATAAGATCTCCATTAGAAATCCAAGACTAACCATCTTGGTAGAGGACGTAGATCTTTCATTGATCGAACCTCTCCAAATAGCTTGTGTTATTATCTTGTTATTTCTTTCAAGTTATTATTCACTCACTACTTGCTTGTTACTCATTGTAGATTGATTGAACTGAATTGTGTTGTGTTTGTTATATCATTTGCCTTAGTTCCTTATTTCACTCACTTGAGCCAAAATACTTAGTGTGTGTGTGCGCCCCTTTACACTTTGCGCCTACTTCATTACTAAATTCCGATGTGCATTTCACTCACTCACTTAGGCGCATTTCATTACGCTTACTTGATAAAGTGCGCATTTGCAATTGAGTTTACAAGGGTACGAAAAGAATTTTAAAACAGCTATTCACCCCCCCCCCTCTAGCTATTTTTCA
>JAOWBW010003642.1:0-12733 GCA_026119855.1 Campanula takesimana | reverse complement strand
CCTTTTCTGGAAATTCCCACAAAGTCCTTTATGGGCTTTGTGGGGATAAAACTGAGGTCCTTGGCCCAATTTTCTTACCAAACGGCCCCTCCCTTTTTCAGAATAATTCATTTAATGCCCAAACAACCCTTTGAAGATTATAATGACCCAATTAATTCCCAAATTACCCCTTAATTCCACAATTTGATTATTTAGATTAGTAATCCGGATCGGGTACTTTACAGCCTGTACGAGGGAGGGATACCGCGTACGAGCTATTCCTGTTTTTTTTCGCTATCAGGCGCTGAAAGTGAATTTTTGAATCCACTTTTCTCATCATCTCTGTTTTCGGGAGCTTTCAACCCTAGGCGATTTTCTCACTCAAAAATATTTGTTTTCACCAAGTTTCTAGTGATCCCTAAACCCTTTCAAATGGCCGTGTGCATCGTTCCCACAAAGAGCACCTCTTTGGTAGCATATGAAGGGTAAAGTGTGGGCGACGGATGAATTGTGCCCATTCCCAGAGGACCACGTTTCTCACGCCGTTCAGACTAGGTGGGTAAGGATCTCTTCCTCTGATTGAGTTTCCATGTCAATTTCGCTGCTGCATGTCTCAATTTAGTGTTCTAGCAATTCGACTTTCGCAATTTTCGCCTAGAATTATCGCTGCTAGGGTTTATCATGCATGGCTGATCTTTCGATAGTATTTCACCCTTGTTGATGCTGAAAATCATTGTAGTATGGTAGTACATGATTTTGACTGTCGCTTTAGGCAATTCCGCGACTTTTTCGGTAAAATGCTGAAATGAGGATTTTACCAATTTCTGACATCTGTCTCTTTGTCTCTGTTGTTTGTAGTCATTCAGGGTGATCAATAACTGTAGGGGCAACATACGAGCAATCGCTGAGAGGTGGGCAACTCTCAATGGCGAGATGAAGGAAGACATGAGAATCTCAGATTGAAACCCTTCTTTGAGGCCTTGTCGGTGAGGAGGAGGAACGTGCAGTTACTCCAGGCCATCGGAAGCGTTGGTGGGATAGTAAACTCACACCATGCACATGCGATGGGGGGAGGTTACCATGGACCCTACTGACTTTCATGCCATTACTGGGCCTTGCCATCGTCAGTGAGCCAATTGAGGTAGATACGGACTTTACTTCTAGCAGGGATGATATGATGCATTTTCTGGGATTCCCTCTGCGTACCCTAGGCAAGGGTTTCCCTCTGAAGCCTTGAGGGAGAGGGTAGATACTTATGTCACCCTTAATGCTGCTCAGATGCATCTCACCGGTACTCGCATTACAGCTGTTCGTGCCTTTCTGTGGTGGGGGGCCTTTTCTGAGACGCTATTTGCCAATCATGCCGTCGACTGCTTTGTTCACTCTTCTGAGTGTGTTGAGAGATATGCAGCATGTTACGATGCTAGGTTAGGGTTCTGCTGGCTTGGCCTACTGCTATGTGGCTATGGATGAGAGTTCGCGGGATAGGGCGAACGCTGGCTTGGGTGGCTACAGTCATGCCTGGGAGGTATAATACTCATCTTCTTCTGTATTCCTCCTTTGTTTCAGCCCCAGTTTATTTTGATAGCATTTTCATCTTAGCTACTGTGTATTGACATCTTTTATGTTTCTCCCATTTTGCAGGCTTGGGGATACGCGATGTTTGGTTCTCTCACTTTCAATCTTCAAGACAATACTGTTATGTTCCCAGATACTATGAGATGGCGCCGGGATAATAGGGATACCCATGATGAGCAGGCCGAGGGGCTGACATGATGGTGGAGCGCATGAGGCTGTATTTTTTGACAGATGGGAGGCCGTCCCTGAGTCCTGCTGTCGCTTCTTTCCTTGGCGGGGTTTGGGCATTGATCAAGCCTACGGGTTTGCTGGTATGAGGCTACTGATGATTGTCCTTGGCGGGGGATGCTTTTACTTAGGAGAGAGAGTCTCTCGCCATCAGTGTGGTGGCAGACTCAGGCGCCCGCCTGGTTGACCAGGAGGCCCAGAGTAATTCCAGAAATTCCCTGAGGTCCTTCGACCTAAATTCCAATATAGTCCTCTTATTTAAGATTCGTTCTATTGTGTGTGACCCTCTAGGATTATACTAAGTTGGCAATGGGCTCAAACATGATCCCATTAAGATATGATTAGGTTCTAGCAAACCTCATACCTACCCAAATAGTATAACTAGATACAAGTTCGCATTCCTTTAGAATATGTCACAATCCTTTGTCCACGATGTCATTGAACACAAGTCATGGTCAAACAGTCAACTTGTCTTGTTCAATACTTTCTCGATTCCGAATATGTTGATAATTCAAATGCTATTGATCCAATCAATCCATTTGAGTCCGGCCGAACATTTCATCAACATCATTCCTTCGAGGGGCCAAGCTTGACATCTCTCCGTGGAGGGACAAATCCATTTAGCTTATTATTCTTCCCAACGGGAATCCGATTATGCCAATCATACCCTTTATAACTACCGGTTAAAGTAGCGTTTGAATATGTCAAACATAATGTTCATCAAGTGGAAGACTATAATAACTTCATGTCTAAGGATTCAAATGACATAACTAATATGAGATATATTACGACATAGACCATGACATAAATCTCATCAGCGGGTCATGTCCAGTACTTTGTTCCAAACAAGTACCCATAAATCTAACATGATCATCCCATGATCATTTAGCCTTTATACTAGTGCTTAATAAGTACTAGGGACGGGGATTATTATAAGTAAACATGAACAACAATAATAATCAAAACATCTCTTTATTGATATGAAAATAAATGATAACAATTACAACGTTTATTAAACGTGCCTAGGGCACCACTACCAACAATCTCCCACTTGCCCTAGGCCCAATCTCCCATGTATCTAATACCCATGGACCTAACATGACCATCATGTTTAGCTTGTGGAAGTCCCTTTGTTAGCGGGTCCGCAACATTGTCATCAGTAGGTACTCTGCATATATTTACGTCTCCCCTATCAACGATCTCTCGAATGATATGAAAACGCCTAAGTATGTGTTTGGATTTCTGATGTGCTCTTGGTTCCTTTGCTTGAGCAATAGCCCATTATTATCGCAATAAAGGTCTATTGGATTAGCAATACTAGGAACCACTTCAAGTTCAGTTATGAACTTCTTAATCCAAGCAGCTTCCTTTGCAGCATCCGATGGAGCAATATACTCAGCTTCTGTTGTAGAATCAGCGGTTGTACTTTGCTTGGAACTCTTCCAGCTTACAGCTCCACCATTAAACATAAACACAAAACCCGATTGCGATCGGCTATCATCTTTGTCGGTTTGGAAGCTTGCATCCGTGTAAGCATTTACAACAAGATCATCTTCCATTCCTCCATAGACCAAAAAGGAGTCTTTAGTTCTTCTCAAGTACTTAAGAATCGCTTTTACAGCTATCCAGTGATTTTCGCCAGGGTCGGATTGGTATCTACTTGTCATGCTCAAAGCATAAGATACATCCGGCCTAGTACAAATCATGGCATACATGATGGACCCAATTGCCGAAGCATATCATATTCTCACGCTCATCGTTTGTCTTAGGACATTGAGTCTTGCTTAGAGAAACTCCATGTAACACGGGCAAGGTGCCTCTCTTAGAATTTTCCATACGGAATCTTCTAATGACCTTGTCAATGTATGTACTTTGGCTTAAACCAAGTAGCCTCCTTGATCTATCTCTATAGATCTTAATGCCAAGTATATATGCGGCTTCACCCATATCTTTCATTGCAAAACACTTTCCTAACCAAGTCTTCACAGACTGAAGTGTAGGAATGTCGTTTCCAATGAGCAATATGTCATCACGTATAAAATAGGAATAGCACTATGCTCCCACTAATCTTCTTGTATACACAAGGCTCATCTTCGTTCTTGATGAAACCAAACTCTTTGACCGATTCATCAAAACGGAGATTCCAACTCCTGAAGCTTGCTTCAATCCATAGATGGATCTCTGCAATTTGCATACCTTAGAATCTTGTTCAAAACCTTCTGGTTGTGTCATATACACATCCTCTTGAAGTTTTCCATTCAGGAAAGCGGTTTTGACGTCCATCTGCCATATTTCATAGTCATGATATGCGGCATGGCAAGCAAAATTCTTATAGACTTGATCATTGCTAACGGGTGAAAAGGTCTCATCATAGTCAATACCATGAACTTGCCTATAACCCTTCGCTACAAGCCTAGCTTTGTAAGTATGCACCTTCCCATCCATGTCAGTCTTCTTCTTGAAGACCCATTTGCATCCTATGGTTTTTACACCTTCGGGCGTGCCATCAATCAAATTCCAAACTTGATTGTCTTGCATGGATTGTAATTCGGATTCCATGGCTCCAAGCCACTTGTCCGAATCAGGAGAAGACATCGCCTCTTGGTAGGTTGACGGTTCATCATTCTCAATGATTTCTACCTCATTACTATCCGTTACGAGAAATCCATATCTCTCGGGCTCGGATCGTAACCTACTAGATTTGCGAGTTGCTTGTGTATTTTGAACAGGTTCCACAACTCCTTGTGGTTCTTGTTCTTGTTCCACTATTGGTTCAATGTTATTTTCTGGGTCTCGAATTTCTTCAAGATTTATTTTACTCCCACTGATTTCTTTGGAGAGAAACTCTTTCTCTAGAAAGACACCAGTTCGGGCAACAAACACTTTTTGTCCTCACGGTTGTAAAAGTAATATCCTCTAGTTTCCTTAGGATATCCCACGAAAATACATTTATCAGATTTGTGTGCAAGTTTGTCTGAGACAAGTCTTTTGACAAAAGCTTCGCAACCCCAAATCTTCATGAAAGACAACAAGGCTTCTTTCCACTCCACATCTCATATGGAGTCTTTTGAACCGATTTAGTTGGAACACGATTTAGTGTGAAAGCAGCGGTTTCTAGGGCGTAACCCCAAAAGGATATTGGAAGATCAACTTGACTCATTATTGATCGAACCATGTCTAACAAAGTCCGATTCCTCCTCTCGGACACACCATTCCATTGTGGTGTTCCGGGTGGAGTCAATTGTGAAACTATTCCACAATTCTTTAGATGATCATCAAATTCTTGACTTAAGTATTCACCACTCGATCTGATCGAAGTGCCTTTATACTTTTGCCAAGTTGTTTTTCTACTTCATTTTGAAATATTCTAAATATCTCAAATGCTTCACTTTTATGTTTCATTAGGTAAACATACCCAAATCTACTATAATCATCAGTGAAGGTTATGAAGTATTGAAATCCTCCCCTAGCATTGCTACTTAATGGTCCGCATACATCGAATGTATCAACCCCAATAAGTCGCTTGCCCTTTCACCCAACTTGGTAAAAGGTGTCTTAGTCATTTTCCAAGAAGACACGACTCACAAGTGTCATATGACTCGAGGTCACATGAACCTAAAAGTCCGTCCCCATGGAGCTTTTGAGATACGCTTCTCATTAATATGACCAAGACGGCAATGCCACAAATAAGTATGATTTACATCATTAGGTTTAGATTTCTTATTTACATGATAGACATTGCATTATTTTCATTCTTGACATCCAAGATATAAAGGCCATTAAATGAATTAGCAATACCATAAAGCACATCATTTAAATAAATAGAAAATTTCTTATTCTCAATAAGAAACTTAAAACCTTCATTATCCAAACAAGAAATTGAAATAATATTTCTGCTTAAATCCGGAACATAATAACAATTGTTCAAAACAAGAATTAATCCGGAAGGTAAAGTGACTTCATAAGTCCCTACGGCTAATGCAGCAACTCTTGCTCCATTCCCCACGCGTAGATCTACTTCACCTTCTTTAAGCAGTCTCCTATTCTTTAGTCCCTGCACATTTAGACAAATGTGAGAACCACATCCGGTATCCAATACCCAGGAATCAGTGGTAGAAAGGAGAATATCTATCATATAGATACCTGAAGTCGACGCAGCCTTGCTGCTCTTCTTCTTCTTTTGCTCTTCCAAGAAAGCCTTGCAATTACGTTTCCAATGACCAATTTCTTGACAATGGAAACAAATTGCATCCTTTTGTGAATCGGGTTTTGCCTCAGAAGCCTTGGCAACCTTTGCCTTGCTTATTTTGGGTTTGACAACTTTCTTACCCTTTCCTTTGGCACTAGCCTTCTTCCCATCATGAACCAAAAGCACGGGAGAACCTTTCTCCACAATTTTCATCTCTGCAGTTTTGAGCATCCCATGCAACTCAGAGAGATTCTTATCCATTCCATGCATGTTATAATTCATCACAAACTGATTATAACTTTTAGGCAATGAATTAAGAATGAGATCCGTGGCTAGCTCCAATGGGATTGGATAGCCAAGTTTCTCAAGGTGCTCTACATAACCTTTCATTTTAAGAAAGTGAGGACTCACTTGTTGCCCTTCATTCATTTTACTAGTAGTGAATGCAACAATGGTCTTGTACCTCTCTTGCCTAGCTTGCTCTTGAAACATGGTTCTCAACTCCACGCCTATCTCATAGGCTTCCAAATGTTCCAAACTTTGTTGGAGTTTTGAACACATAGCAGCAAGCATGAGACAACTTACATCTCTAGAATCATTACGATGTTTCTTGTAATTGTCTCTTTCTACCCTAGGGGCAGTAGGCGGTGGTTCAGCAGGAGAGGCCCATCGAGAATGTACAACTTATCTTCTTGCCTAAGAACGATTCTTATGCTACGGATCCAATCCATAAAGTTTGTACCATTCTCTTCGAGCTTATCCTTCTCAAGGATCGATCGCAACGACATTGATTGAGTGTTATTAGTCATTATCTACAAATATGCAAAAATTTCCAAAATTTAATAAGTACCGTTTTCATTAAAGAGATAAAAATGTATTTTTCAAACAAAATACTCCCACTAAATTATATAACCTTCATATACATCCAATGTATAATATAATTTAATTGGGCTAAGATCCAACTTTAATTTAACTTTTGAGTCCACGGAGGCGGACCGCTCAAAAACTAAATTAATTAGGTAGACAATCATGTCAATCATATCCCATATGATTCTTAGATCCTTTTATGAGATTCTTTGAGAAATCCAATTTCAAAAAGCATGTTTAATCTCATCTTTGCCTAGGCCCAAAACTGTTTTGACGCCTAATTAAGTCCGACCATTTTAAACGCATAGGAACCATTCAATTTAACGCACCTTGCGGAGGGAAGCCCACATTAAATTAATGAACCTCATCTTGCTCATACATGAATAAAATCAATGCACTTCGCGGAGGCGAACCCACATCAAAATCACCCATATATAAACAAGTGTTTTAATCATGGCATGGCAAAGAAGGACTTAAAACTTTCTTTGAAGGTTCATCACATATAGCATATAACACATTTATGAGCACATAATATAAACATGTTACACATCAAGTTTAGCCACTAAATTAATCTCATTAATTTAAGCATGATATTTATGTGTCATTAGTTTCTCTATAATTATGAGGATGAGACTATTTCAACTTTGGTTATTATCTCCAAATCAAGACAACAAGAAGTGCGGTCGAACTAAGCCATTAGGCAACCACAATCCCGCACTAATTCAAGAAACCAAGAAAGTAGTCCATGTGGCCGAAACTAAGCAATAGATGGTCTCGATGAACGTAGGCCAATTGCATTCACAATTCCACATGGATCTCCAACTTTGAATCAAGAATTTTGTTTCTCAATTTTAGCAATTATGAACTCTTCATAATTCTAACTTCGTTTTATCTTTGAAACTTTGATTGCGATCAATTTTGGGAAACACAATCTCGATGAACGCAGATTAGCCATCCAAAACTTGAACCAATCTAGGAATCACAAGACTAAAACAAATAGGAAAATCAAACCCCAAAATCCACACACAAACCAACTACCCAAACCCATTCCAGATCAGCAAGTCTGGACTGGTTCTGTTACTGGTTTTTGTTGGATTTATCAAAAATTCCAGAATCAGATTTTGAACAAAATCAGAATATTCATTCTGGCCTAGCGAGCGCGCGCCTGGTCCAGCGAGCGGGCGCCTGAACGCGCGCGCGCCTGGTCCAGCGCGGGCGAGCGCCTGTATGGTCAGAATGGTATAGAATTTTCAAGTTCGAAAATTTTGTCTCAAAATTATTTTTCCCCGATTATTAAAACTTTGATCTAATCAAAAATCAATAATCGAAATAATTCGAATCCTCCATAATTTTTATTGCGATTGAATCGTGCGATTAAAGTTGCAAAACAATAAACCACATAAAATCACAAAACACATAAACATCATATAATCCAATATTCATATCATGCTTGGCACATAAACAATTTATATACACACAACATAATCCAAGTATTGAATTAATCAACATGAATGGGGCTCTGATACCACTGTTGGGTTTCCAAGTGACATGCGCAGCGGAATTAAGCATTTAAAATTTTAGGAAACCTAAAGCCATGGATCCGTTCATACGATTAAATCAAATACAACAAGATGAATAGAGGAATAACTAACCCTTGATGGCTATGAATTTTCTCTTTGGTCTTGGTGGAGATCTTGAAGCTTTATCACGAACAAATCACGAACTTTGAAGATGATAAATTCACCCTCTAGCGGTATCCACACTTCGAACGAATATCAAAGGAACTTCTTCGATCTTGGTTGCTAGACCAATAATTGTAAACACACTTTCACAATTTAATAAAGAACTATATGGAATTTATTTGGAATTATTTTGTTCCTCAATCAATGATATCTTAGAACAAAATAAAATCTCTCTCAAACTCTTTGAGACTCACAAAAGCACTACTCAATATGGTCTGGCCGAATTGGGGTTTTATACACAATTAAGACCTATTCCAAATAGGTAACTTGTGCCAAAAACCTTTCCTAATCGAATTAGGAATTTTCCTGTCGGCAGCACCAGGCGCCCGCCTGGTACCATCCAGGCGCCCGCTCATTTGGGCAGAAGGTCAAGGCCTTTTCGGCTTATTCAGGCGCCCACCTGGTTCAACCCAGCGCCCGCTTGGTTGACCAGGAGGCCCAGAGTAATTCCAGAAATTCCCTTGAGGTCCTTCGACCCTAAATTCCAATATAGTCCTCTTATTTAAGATTCGTTCTATTGTGTGTGACCCTCTAGGATTATACTAAGTTGGCAATGGGCTCAAACATGATCCCATAAGATATGATTAGGTTCTAGCAAACCGTCATACTACCCAAATAGTATAACTAGATACAAGTTCGCATTCCTTTAGAATATGTCACAATCCTTTTGTCCACGATGTCATTGAACACAAGTCATGGTCAAACAGTCAACTTGTCTTGTTCAATACTTTCTCGATTCCGAATATGTTGATAATTCAAATGCTATTGATCCAATCAATCCATTTGAGTCCGGCCGAACATTTCATCAACATCATTCCTTCGAGGGCCCAAGCTTGACATCTCTCCGTGGAGGGACAAATCCATTTAGCTTATTATTCTTCCCAACGGGAATCCGATTATGCCAATCATACCCTTTATAACTACCGGTTAAAGGTAGCGTTTGAATATGTCAAACATAATGTTCATCAAGTGGAAGACTATAATAACTTCATGTCTAAGGATTCAAATGACATAACTAATATGAGATATATGTACGACATAGACCATGACATAAATCTCATACAGCGGGTCATGTCCAGTACTTTGTTCCAAACAAGTACCCATAAATCTAACATGATCATCTCATGATCATTTAGCCTTTATACTAGTGCTTAATAAGTACTAGGGACGGGGATTATTATAAGTAAACATGAACAACAATAATAATCAAAACATCTCTTTATTGATATGAAATAAATGATAACAATTACAACGTTTATTAAACGTGCCTAGGGCACCACTACCAACAATGATTATATCAAATACATACAATATGAATACTAAATACAAACCTGATGACTTTGATTTCTAGCCTTTGATCTTGGTGCAGAACTTCAAGCTTGATCACGAACAAGAAGAACACGAACTTTGAAGATGATAAGCTTCACCCTCTAGCGGTATCCACACACGAACGAATATCAAGTAGCTTCTTGATCTTAGTTGCATAGACCAAAATTGTGAAACACGTTTTCACAATTAATATGAACTATATGGAATATAATTTGTTTATAATTTTGTTCTTCATTAAGGATCTCTTAGAACAAATAATTCTCTCAAAAATTCTTCTCAAAACTCTTTTGGAGGCTTGCAAAAACACATAGACAGATTAAGGACGAATTAGGGTTGTTATATACAAGTTAGACCTATTCCAAATAGGTAACTTATGTCTAAACCCGCAAGAAAACGGATTAAGGAAGTTTACTGCCGAAACCGCCTTGGTCCGGCCGGGTAAAGTATAGGGTCCGACCGGACTATCATGGTTTGCCCTGGTCTATGGCCGGTCCGCCCGGACCTCCCTTATTCCACTTTTCTCCTCTAATTTCCTAAATCCTCAAATGGTCCTTCGATCTATATTCCAATATAGTCCTTTTAGGATTCGTTCTATTGTGTGTGAACCTCTAGGATTATACTATGTGGCAATGGTTTCAAACATGATCCATAAGATTGATTAGGTTCTAGCAAACTGTCATACCTACCCAAATAGTATACTAGATACAAGTTCGCATTCCTTTAGAATATGTCACAATCCTTTTGTCACGATGTCATTGAACACAAGTCATGGTCAATAAGTCCACTTGTCTTTGTTCAATACATTCTCAATTCCGAATATGTTGATAATCCAATGACATTAATCCAATCAATTCATTTGAGTCCGGCCGAACATTTTCATCAACATCATTTCTACGAGAGGCCCAAGCTTGACTCTCTCCGTATAGGGACAAATCTATTTAGCTTATTTTGTTCCCTACATGATCCGATTATGCCAATCATACCCTTTATAACTACTCGGTTAAAGGGCGTTTGGAATATGTAAACATAATGTTCATCAATGGAAGACCATAATAACTTCATGTCTAATGGATTCAAATGACACAACTAATATGAGATTATGTAATGACATTGACCCATGACATAAATCTCATAGAGCGGTCATGTCCAGTACTAAACAAGTACCCATAAATCTAACATGATTATCCCATGATATTTAGCCTTTATACTAATACCAACAAGTAATAGGACAAGGTTATTTATAAGTAAACATGAACAACAATATAATCAAAACATCTCTTTATTATATGAAATATGTGATATAATTACAACGTTTATTAAACGTGCCTAGGGCACCAACACCAACATCATAGAAATTGAGCAATTGGTTAAGAAGAAAGGGGGAATGACTATTTGAAGTTCTCAGATGATAGTAGACCTTGGTAGAACTGAGTCATGATAACTGACCTTAATCAACCATTCTAGCTCTCCAAACTGCTCCTTCCACCATTGACCATTGAAAGGCCTGCTCAACCATCTCCATCTCTTCAAACTCCATCTGGAAAGGAAAAGCAATTCTAGTTGAGGAGAAACCTTTTGATAAAGAAGCCTTGCTGCCTATCTGATATGGAAAGATTGCCAAGTTTCATGACTTGAGCAACAGTTTGGTTTTGTCATATTTACCTGGAAAAGACATGTGTTAGTGCTAGTACCCGACCTGAAAATGAGTTTATTAGGACTTTCCCAAAATACAAGGACTTTATAGGAATTAGAAACCTTGCAAAGACTTGTCCCGGATTCCCAAAATATCTCATTTATGGCAAAATCTATCAAAATAGGCAACTTAGGGTTTCCTTAAAGCAACAGTGAAACCCTAGCTTGAAAATCAAGTCAGCCTGCAGACTTGGCCACGCGGCCAACATTGTTCCGCGTTGATCTTGGCCACGCGGCCACATTGTCGCCGTCTTCAACCATGGCCAGGCGGCCAACCTTGCGCCGGATGATCTGAACCATCAGATCTTCCCCTCAGTTTACTATATAAACCAATCCCAGGCTATTGGTTTAGGGATCCGATTTTGAAGCTCTAAGTCCGAGTTTTGGAGTTCTTAAAACACTATTTTGTTCTCTAATTAGCCTTCAAACACCAAGAAGACCAAGGTTTATTTCTTGCCAACATAGGTAAGTTTTCTAACTTTTTCTTCGTGTTCTTGCATTATTTTAATGTAGATCTTTTATATTCATGTTCGTACATGTTTATTCATAGTTTCTTCATATGTTTTGCATGTTCATTCATATGTTCATATATGTTCTTCGCATGTTCTTCGTGTTCTAGATTAAAACCTTATTTATGCTATATTTAGGGTTGCGATCTTCATAATTACATGTTATTTCATAGCCGATGATGATCGAGGGTTCATCAACCCGAGGATATCTAGGAACTACTTCTAAACCCTAATCTTTAGGTAATTCCCCATCATTATGCATGATCCCGATCTTCTGCCTATTCTAATTCTCTGCGAACTACGCTGACCTGAGCTTCTCACATTGAGAGGAACGTAGGCAATCTTCGGATCCGGTCTAAATCACTAACACACTACTAACACATTCATCATGATAGAAAGACCGATCGATTCGGGCAATAGGAGTGATAACGTTCAATATTCTTCTCTTGTTGTAATTTGACCCCCGAACCCACTAAAAAGCTTTTTTCAATGTTTTGGCTTTAATTAAAATTGCGTGGCGACTCTCATAATTTTAATGTCGTTAAGAATATTCCCTTTGTAAATAAAAATAATCACAAGATACTTCCCATGCGTCGCTTCATCGGAAAGGGGTATTCACA